>NW_010729084.1:3944636-4063061 GCF_000365185.1 Nelumbo nucifera
CTCCGTATCAGGTATAATCCTCTCCCACTCCTTTTGGTTTAGATCTGGTTCAGTTTATGGTTCAAGATTGATCCTTGAAAATATGATTTTCTAAATGGGGAATACGATTCCCAGTTGAAGGGAGAGATAAAATTTTTGAAATTCGCCCCTTATTCCGCAATCTTTGGAAGTCCATAGGATGGATCTCTCATCCCTTCAACAACGAGCTGCCCTCAACTCAGTATGGGCTGCGCGAGACAATTCCTCACCCTCTAGAGCTCGCCTCAAATGTCGATCCGATTGGAGGGTCAAGGCGCGGATGGTGGAGTTCACCTACAAAAAGGAGAACCATTTAAGAGGGAGACCACCAAAAAAAAAAGAAAAAAGAGAGAAGAGAAAAAAGAAGGGGGACTCACCACCATAGTATGGGTGACGGCTCGGGCGCCGAGCTGACCAGGAGTGAGTTCGGCCTACTCGCCGACCTCCCCTGAGTATGTAGCTAGCTTACTCTTCCTCAGGCAACACTGGGGGTTCTGGACGGTTTGGCTCCCCTGACCCTCTGAGCTGGAAGCCGTCATCTCCACATCATTAGTAGAGCTCTCGGAGATCTCGGCAGCAGCTTCGGCAGGATGAGCCCCGGCAGCGGCAGCGTTGGCCTCGGCAACGCTTTCTCTGGCAAGTCTGGCGGTCTCGGCAGCAGGCTCGGCGGGTTTAGTGGCAGGTTCCGCCATCACCTTGGGCCCCTTAGGCACACCCCCCTCTTCCAAGTCGATGAGGGGAGCGGCTGCCACCTCGGGCCCCAAGGCAGAAGTCTGCGGAAGTCGAGGCTCGGCTGAAGCTTGTGGGGACCCAACGCGCGCCTTCTTTGCCACGCGTTTCTTCCTCTTCATCTGGTGGAAGAGCTTCTGGTTGTCTATTTTTTCCGCCTCCATGGGACCTGCGGTGAAACACAACATCAGTAACCCGAAGCAAATATATGAGCGAAAGGCCGAAATGGGGAAAACCTACCCAGACTCAAGCTTGCTCGGACGAGCTTCTCCTCAAAAGTGAAGTCTTTGTAATGCAACCCGACCTGAGCCAATGACTGGAGCTCCTTCTTGGTCTTCCCGTCCAGGATGACACCAGGGTCTTGAACGGCTATCTTCCAATCGGTGGGGAAGGGCCACCCCGTACTACTCCGGACTACGAAGTAGTCCCGCTTCCAAGCTGAGACTTTGCTCGAGAGCTTGTGCATGAGTTTAAAACCCGGGCGGGGGGACAGGTAGTAGGACCGCCTATGCCCGGGGAGAGTGCCCGAAGCGCTCTTCTTTATAGCCAAAATCGTACTAAGAACATTTAAATCTATGGAGAGGGAACGGTCAAAACAAAGAGAAATGAACCCCACTACATTCCGTATGGAGTTCGGGTGGAGTTGGTCCAGGGTGATGTTAAAGTGTACCAACACCTCAACGATCAAAGGGTGAAGTGGAAGTCTAAGCCCGACTATCAGTTGCTCCCTAAAGATCACGATCTCATTGGGACCGTGCTCCCATGGTAAGTTGTCAGTGGGAAGACTATATGAGTACTCGCTAGGGAGGCGGAACCTCTATATGAGGTCCTGAAGCCTCTCCGAGGTCATTATGGAAGGCCCGAACTGATCTGGTTCCCGACCTCGGTGGGAGGTGGACGCTAGATGACCCGAAGCCACCCGTACTTCGGACAGCTGGGCAGCGGAGGGGACATCCCGAGCCAAGGTACCTACCTCGGTCTTGTCGATGAGACTGTCTACACTAGACAACATACCGAACTAAAAGAAAGAAATGAGCTAGAAGGGAAAAGGAAGCTCGGGAGGACTCACCAAAGAAACGCAACCGGACTGGAAGAACGGAACGACCTGGAGGACCCGAGCTAAGAGACCCCTACGTGAGCTCAAACGCTAACGACGAAAGCTTTGTGGTGAAGAAAATGGCCAAGGGACCCCCTATTTATAGCCGCGACCGCGGGTTCTTCGAGGCGAAAATGATTTAGCGAGTTTTTGACGTCCGCGAAGTCCAAGTCGCGTGAAGTCCGCGCGTAATCTGGACGCAACTCAAATCTCTTTTCGGTCGAGCCGGGCACTAGACCGGTACAGCTAGATAGAATGCGCGACAACGCATCATAAACACCAACGCCAAATCCACCCGGCGCGTCATGACCTCCCCGCGCTGGGTCACTGCCGCCAGCGCAGGGAGTGGGGGGCAATTGATGGGGGATGATTTGGCCCGACCTCGTAGCTTAGGTACATGTGGGCGTGACCTTGCTCAAACAGTGACTTAGCATGACAGCGCAACGGACGTGAGCACGACTCGGAGGGGAAGTCCCACCGAGTTCAGCACGACAATTCAGCAAGTAAACTACTCACCGAAAACCGCCTTGCCCGTACCTCCTCCCCGAGGTTAAGGCACTTCGGGGGGTCCCGAGTTCGGGGCACCCTGACCCCTTTTGAGACCCGAGCTCCTCCCAATGGACCTCGGGCCACTCCCAAGCAAGAACGCACTGATTCTTCTTCGGACGCCCCGAGGCACAAAGACCTCGGGTCGGCTAGCTTGGGATAACTGGCTACAGGCAGCCCGTCACTCAAAGGACAGCCCAGCTCAGGGTAATTTGCAAGAGAACAGCTCGGTATACCACAGGAGGACTTTCTGCCCGACCACCGTACCCGACAAACCTACGAACAACAGGCGTGTCCCCTCGCCGCGCCTGCCACCTTTAGAAAAGCGTCCCACACCTTACAGACACGTACCCTGCACGACGGCCCCGCACGTGCCACCTCAGCCCTGCCTGTAACGGCTGTGGCAGACTGACAGTGGCGGTTATACCTGCCCTGTCAAAAGTCAGAGGGCCTGAAGCAACGGAATTCAGATATAAGGAGCTTATTCTCAAGGAACAAGGTATCTTGAATCACTAGCGCAACCTGCACTCTTAGTTTTCGTTCTCCTTCAGCTTCTTGCACACAATACTAACTTAAGCATCGGAGTGTTCCTGCCGGGAAACCCCCGGGAGTTCTTCCTCTTTCCTCTCATTTCAGGTACCTCTCAGGAGCCATGCGAGCACCAGATAGGAGTGACCGGATTGTGCTACATCAGGAAGGAGGAAGAGATTAAGAGAGTATGAAAGAGAGTATGGGAGTGTGTATAAGAGAGTATGAGAAATGATGTGATGAGAATTATGGAGGGTATGGATATTTATAGGAGTTGGAATTAATTCAATTGACCAAATACTATTAAAAACTATCCATTTTATAGTTGTTGCAAGGGTATTTTAGTCTTTCATAAAGTTAATTATCACTCTACCAAGATGCCTCCCAAACTAGTTGTTATATAGCTATTATGAACATTATTGTCAATTTTCCTCTCCCTTAAAGTCAAAATACACAAATGCCCTCCTAACTAGTTGTTTATAGCTATTAGGGGTATTTATGTAAAACCTCAAAAATAAATAAATAATCGTTGGGGATCCCAATGGCTATATTTTAGAGCCAAGCCATGGGCCTGTGCTAGCATGATCCACTTTTTCGTATCCTATTGCACTAGCCTATGGGCCTCAAATCCCAAGCCTGACATGATCCAAGGATATGGGCTAGGTCATGGCACAACCCACTTTATAGCTCTCCTCTGAGCAGTCTACTTCAATGGAAAACATGTAACCAAACTTTAAATAGAATGTCGGTTAATAGAAAACCTTAAATAGAATGTTGGTTAATCAACTAGGATTACTAATGTTTTCAACTCATCGTTAACCTAGTTGGTTGAATCGTCCAAACCGTCACCCCGCCAGGATTTTGGGTCCAGTTATGTTAAAACCCATCAACTGGCCAAAAATCGTTGATTTGGTAAAAATCCATCCAACCCGACAAGTTCAACTGTCAATCCGTTTGACCTAGTCACTGGGTCATGGGTTACACACTCAACGCATGCAAACTTTCGGAGGGCATAACTTTGCACTCCGATGTCTAATTAGGGTGGTCTTTTTATTTTATTTTAGGTAACTCTTCAAGATCTATGCGTCCCTAGGGGCCATAGGTGTCTTGCCTTGCCATTTTAGAGAAAACCCCCTTTTGGCCTCAAATCACAATTTTGAATATTTTTATAAATAAAAAAAATAAAAAACTGAATTAAAACATAAATTAAAAGTAAAACAATAGGGGTGAACATTTGGTTTATTCAGTTCGATTTAACCAAATAAACCAAAATTTTAGAAACCGGACTAAAACATAAAAACCAAAACCGAATAATAGAAAAACTGAAATAATCGAAACCAAAATTTTTTGTTTGGTTTTCAGTTATTTTGGTTAAAACCTAATTTTAATAATATATACTATTATATATATATATGATAATATATATTATATACTATATATTATGAAATCAACTTTAATTTTATTATATATTAATATATAAATATATTATATGTTATATATAATAATAGAAAGTTCGATTAATTTGGTTAACTGAATTTCTAATTTTAAAAATTGAAACCAAAAACGAATTAACTAAAACACCAAAACAGGAATTTTTTGTTCGATTTTCAGTTTTAACTGAATAGTGTTCACCCATATATATATATATATATATATATATATATATGCTGATGTGGCATTCTCTGGCCCGTTTGACCCATATGGTCGAACTGGTGACCCACAACTCGGAGGTTTGGCCTGCAGGTCAGTTTTTAAAACATTGAGATTTACAATAAAAATATTTAGCTGAAAGACATGATTTTGAAATTTTACAATAATGTAGGGGGTTATGTTTCTGTTTTTTGTTATTTTTTTGAAATTTTCAAAACAAAAATATTCGTGATGTAGAACTCTCCTTGAATGATTTACGGTTCATGGTATTAAATAAGCAGATGAACATATGCTTTTTAGTCCAGAAATTAATAACACATTTTTTTCATGTTTTGAAATAAAACACACATACATATTTTTTTTCATTTTCTGCGTTTTGTTTTGAGAATTTTTTTTTTTCAAATCACCTGGTTTTGTTACAAGAAAAACAATTCACGTTGAAAATCACCCCATAAATTGATAATATTTCATTATTCTAATTAATTAATAAAACAAAGTCCTAAATTAGAGTTAGAGTTATTATTAGGTTAGATTATTGTTTTATCTATATCCAAGAAAAAATGTCTTCAGTTAGAGTTATTTTTGTTACACAATAATAAGGTTTCAATTGAAAAGGAAACCGTGGAGGGAGGATTATGAATAGGAAGGGGTAAAAATGGACTGGATCATAATCCGTAACTCCATTGAAAATCGGATTGAATTTGGATCACTACCACAATACGGTCAATGACAGGGCAGAGTCCTCATGCCCAATTCCAGAGCAAATTAAGTAACTGGTAATGGTTGATTTGTGTTTGTGTTTGGATCAGGATCCAACTATATGCAAAGCGGGTGATGCCGTGCTGTGATTACATAATTGGCTGGTCCAAGTATATATATTTGGAATTGGAAAAGGAGTGCATATCAAGAAATTTTGAGACAAAGGTAATGATTAGTGAAGAGAATTGGTAAGTTGTAGTGATTGGTTTACAGGATTCAAATTCATTAACAACTGGCTTTTTATCTCATTCTCTCTGTCTATATATACATATGACATAATCCCCTCTCATCTCTGGGTTATCAAGTTCCGTGGTGATCCACAACTGAAGTCCTTTGGACTATTTTAAGTGTAAAACTTAAAATGTCAAAAACCAAATTGGACTAGGATTCTAGCTGGTATTAGTTCCAGTGGCAGGTGTGCATGAAATTATTTGTAGTATACGCAACGTCTCAAGTCAAAATGTCAAATGTCCACCATTCCTGTTTTCTATCGTCAGATGAAAATTGGGGTGAATATAATTGACCCAGATATTTGAACAAAGCCCAAAATCATTTAAAAATTATCACGCCTAATCTGAATGATGTTTACCATCCCTCTACTGCAAGAAGAGACAACCATGCAGCACCATTTAGTCACTTAGGTGTAAGAAAATAGGTAGGTTGTACCTTAGATCGAATGGATTTTTGAATCAGCTTGAATCAATCCTACCCAATCTATTTTGGATAGGGTCTGGTTTTCTAATTCTTGAAAGTAATCCCACCCTAACCGATTCAAGGTTTAGGAGTTTATGTTATATGAACAATCTGGATGGAAACCGATATGGAACTGAACTTGCCTTATTACAAAATATTTTTGAGGATGTCAACATTTGAACTCAAACATCGATCCCATTTAAGTCGATTCCAAGGCCTAGGGGTTTACTCTACCTGAAGAATCGGCCTTAAAATAAATCTTAAAAATACTTTTGAGGTTGTGAAGATTTGAATTCATGCATTCATGGTTACAAAAACCATGGTGTCACTTCAGAGATTTTATTATTTAGGGGTGTTCATGGGTTGGGTTGGGTCATTTTCTTCAACCGACCTACCTAGTCGGTTTACTTATTGACTAAACCGAAACCGATCGACCTTGAAGCAAAACCAACCTGATGAAGGAAGATTTGGCCTGACCTCGCAAATCACGGCACGTGGCAAAAAAGGCAAGCAGCTCGGCACTCAAGACAGCATACCGAGGGTACAAACGCCGAAGGGAAGGGACCAGCAGGCCCGAGCTCCCTACTTAGTGCCCGAGCTCCCTACTTAGAGGCCCAAGCTCCCTACTTAGTGCCCGAGCTCCCTACTTAGAGCTCGAACTCCCTAGCAAAAGGCCCGAGCTCCCTACTTAGAGCTCAAGCTCCCTAGCAAGAGGCTCGAGCTCCCTACTTAGTGCCCGAACTCCCTACTTAGAGCTCGAACTCCCTAGCAAAAGGCTTGAGCTCCCTACTTAAAGCTCGAACTCCCTAGCAAGACGCCCGAGCTCCCTACTTAGTGCCCGAGCTCCCTACTTAGAGTTCGAACTCCCCAGCAAGAGGCCCGAACTCCCTACTTAGCGATCGGACTCCCTGCAAGGAGCCCGAACTCTCCCCTTTTGACCCCGAGTCACACAAAGCAGGAACCCGAACTGGCCCGCCTTATGACAGTTCGGGGCCTCCCCTTATCCGAACTCGAGACTTACGCACCGCTCTAGGCACTTCGCTGCCGGAGCATTGAACTGGACTAACCACGCCGTACCTGACACCGAAGGAGTCCGTATCCAGGGGCGACGCACCTGACTGACTTGGGATCTGACGCTTGACGGTCGCATTTCCAACGGCCACCTGCCACCGTCACCTGCCACCACTGCCTCCAGTTACAAAGACGGCTCCGACAAAAGGAGCAGTGACGGTTCTGTCCCAGCAGAGGCGATGATGCCCGAACTGGCAGAAGCACGGAAATACTCATTCCCGATCTGACAGGAGTCTAGGAGTGAGTGCGCAAGGTGGTTATAAAAGGCTCTCCACCCCCAAAGAGGAGGTATGCAAACTTTGCGCTATCTAGTTTATCTTGCCTTTGAAAGATTCTAATTTAAGCTTCGGAGCCTCTACACCGGGTTCTCCCCGGAGCTTCTTCATCTCCCCCGTTTCAGGTCCCCCGCTACTCGATTCAGAGGCAAGGTCGTTGACAGCTAAGACCGGCCGGATTGCGCATCATCACAACCCAAACATGAAGGGTCGGTTTGGGTTGGTTTATCAGTTTAGTCAGTTTTTATATATATTTTAAACTAAAATATCTATTTATATTTAAGTTTATTTCCTTTTAGTTTTTGTGCAAAATCAAAATATATATTTAAATCGATTAATTTTTTATGCAAAACTGATTTTTTTGTCAATATATATTTAAATTTATACAAAAATGAATTAAATATTTTACCATTGTATCATATTTGTATTGGTTCTACGTTTCTAGTTTTTATCATATATAACCAATTTTTTTCAAAGTTCAAACAAAACACAAATAAAATATGTCAACATTTAACATATAGGGTAGGGACTAATTAATAATTACTTAAACATATAGGATCGATTTGGTTTTGGTTTTCATGTATGAAAATCGAAACTGAACCGAGTTATCGGTTTATTTTCTCATACAAACCGAACCGATTAGTGGTTTTGAAAAACCGACCAACTTGGCTTAGGTCAGGCCGGTTTGGTCGGTTTGACATTTAATGTGAACACCCCTATTATTATTTTTCTTCAATTTAATATTTGAATGTGCATAATAAATAATGCAAAAGGTAATATTTACAAAATTTAAATTATAATGATAAGTTTGAATTATATTATGATAGCTTACACATTAAATTCCTCAATTTAATCAGTAAAGCTAATGTAAATTTTGAACTATATATTATTATTATTATTATTATTATTGAAAATCAAGTTTTTAAAGAACAATATTATTGCTTTTTTTTATGGGAAGTGGAGAAAAAACATATTCCAAGGATAGACCCTATAACCTTTAAAACAAAAATGGAAACCAAACCTGTCTTAAGCTGCCAATCTGTTTAGTATATAATGTTTTTTTTTTTAAAGGGCTACACAATGGGGGATAAACCATCCCCAACCCAAGTGCAGGTGGGATTCAATCCCAACTCACCATCCAGCAGAAGACCTTACCAACCAGCTGGTTGGCACATAGTGATCATGTCCTTCGCCAAATGCCAATCAAAACCGACAGACAAGCCACAAGACAGAGGTTCAGGTTAGGCTCAGCATTGGCACAAAGGAAAAGTGTCGTTGTTTAGACTCAGTTTGAAAGGAGTACAAATATAAATACATAAAAAATAATACAAAATATAAGGTTTTACATTGTATAAATTTATATTTATACTCTTTCCAAACTGAACCTTAGTTTATTAGAAACTAGTGGAGGAGATGAACCCCGCATTAAACATTCTAAACATGAATTTAAACTGATGACAAAAATAAAGGAAATTAAAGTATCTTCCATGAACTACTGCTTTTAATTTTCTAACTGATTGATTCATCAGACCCCTAGGAACGTAGGGGATGACTATTGTTTTCTTCCTCCTCTAAATCACCCTTTTTAATCTATTTGTACAAAGTATGAGCCAAAATGTCACCACTTACGTCATATCATGAAAATTCACGATTTTGGGACCTACCTCATCTCTCATCTCTCTCCTGACTCTCAGTCTAAATCTCCCTTTGTCCTTGATGATCCACAGAACATGGGAGAAGATTCCTCGAAAATAAACAAGGGGCCATATCTCACGTATGGACAACATGGTCCTACACACTCCTACTAACTCCTCTTCCTTGTGTTGTGTTTCTCCATTCCGTCCCCATCATGTTGTTGCTTCACACGCCTCTTTCTTCTTCCCTTCTCTATATAGATGAAGACAATACAAATTAGACTTCAAAGCAAGGTTCAAGGCATATCGGCCATTTTAATACTTGTTTTTTTATTTTTTTTAAAACTGGTTCAAGAAAACTGATTTACGACTCCTTCTTCCCTTGAATCGGTCAGACCTCCGATACACCTATTATAGAGGCATATCAGAAGAGTCTCAGAATGATACATACCGGCCAATACGGGCCGATACATCACGATAGCTTTCAAGTTCAAACCCCATAAATAACACTCAGATAATACCCACCCTCTAATTAATCAATTATACCTCTATGATGAACAATTGATCCTTGGATTATTGTATAAACCCACCTCTTCCCCCTTGTTCTTGTTCAACCACAAATATATAACATTTACATATAATAATAAAACCTCTCCCACGTATTGACAGCCATACATCTGGCAAGTTTATCGTCTCATCCTCAATCACAATAACTCCACTTGTCACATGACTCATAATGGATGTGTCAACCTGTCTTTATACTTTCGAGTGGGCCACACCCCTCTCACTCATTGATTGTATATGGTCTCCTTTATATCCCATAATCCCATTCCACCAGTTGTCACGGGTCCAATTGCCACCTACTAATCTATTATTAATTGAATTGATGATCATTACTCTTTCTCTTTCACGTTTTCGCTCCTCGTCACATGTTTCGTTCTTACCCAACCACAATAATTCAAGAAATACTAGTTAAGGGCTTAAGGTTTGTTTGTGTCGTTCCTATAAAATTAATACTTCATGTGTTTTAAAATTCTAACATTTATGAGCTTACAGCCAAACGTGCCACCTAAAACAAAGATTCAAAGAATATGTGGAATCAGGGGGTGTGGCTACGGCCTTCCACTTTCCCTCCACTATTTAATGTACAAACGCACGCAAACGATCTCTCACACTATTTCTCCTTAATTATCCTCCGTCTTCCCGTCGAACGTTAACCTCTCCCTCTCCGGCGGCCAAATGAATGGTGGTGATCACCATCACCCAGTAGCAGTAGGTCATTCTCCCCCTGATGAAGACCCCAAAACACCGCTCTTACCAGTCCAGAACCCCATTCAAAAGTCGCCCCCAAGCTTCTACTCATGTCTCCGATCAATTTTCACTGCCAACAACTGCTTCATACTGTTAGGACCCTTATCATGCGCCCTTATCTGCATTTTTGTCGACCTCAATGCTCCCAAGACAAGCCGGAACATGTTAGCCATTCTGGCCTGGGTGTTCATATGGTGGCTCACCGAGGCCGTGCCCATGCCCATCACCTCCATGACTCCTCTCTTTCTGTTTCCTCTCTTCGGGATTTCTTCTGCCGATGCTGTCGCTCAATTCTACATGGACGATGTTATCGCCCTCGTCCTAGGCAGCTTCATACTTGCTCTTGCCGTCGAGCACTATAACATACATAGGAGATTGGCCCTGAATGTGAGTTTCAAACTTCAATATCAATATGGGGAGTTAAGGAATTAATTATCTGAGTTGCAATAAACTGTTTAATTAATTCTTGATTATACATTTGACGTATTCTACCCTGCCGTTTGCTGATATGATAATAATTTGACCAAAAAACAAGTTTCAGTCCAATGATCTGGAAACTTTTCCTACTCTTCTACTCTTGATCGCGTCCATGTATGCATCTGTCAATAAGTGAAATCTCTTACACATACATCCGAATAAGCATTTGGTGAATTAATATTTGAGCCATACATTGTTGTGCGACGGTACAGATAACCTTGTTGTTCTGCGGAGACCCATTGAATCCACCTCTGCTGCTCCTCGGGATCTGTGCCACGACCGCATTCGTCAGTATGTGGATGCACAACGTGGCAGCAGCGCTGATTATGATGCCGGTGGCCAGCGGGATCCTGCAGCGTTTCCCTGTGGGAGTCGACAAATCGGACGCCACCGCCCGATTCTGCAGAGCGGTGGTTTTGGGGGTGATCTATTCGGCAGCCATCGGAGGGATGAGTACGCTGACGGGTACAGGTGTCAATCTTATACTGGTGGGGATGTGGAAGAGCTACTTCCCAGAGGCAAATCCCATTAGTTTCAACACCTGGTTCTTCTTTGCATTCCCTTTGGCTTTGTTGATCTTCTTCGCTTTGTGGGGGATACTCTGCTTGCTTTATTGTTCAAAGGGTTCTGGAAACGCTCTTTCCGCTTACTTGGACAAAGCCCATTTGAGAAGGGAGCTTGAATTGCTTGGTAAGTCGCTTTTTCAGGGCGACCGAACATTCTTTTAGCATATGATAAGAGTAGTTTGGCCGGAGAAGTAAGTCGTTTTGTTACTGTTTGTTTTTTTTTTCACGCGCAGGCCCAATGGCATTTGCCGAGAAGATGGTCCTGGCAGTATTCTCGGTATGGATAGTAACATTCACTGGAAGAGGTTGGTTTAAGTATTTGAAGTTATCCTACTGAACTAATAATGTATATGTGTGTATGCACCCAGATGCTCATAGCTTTGTGGATGACAAGAAGCATAACAGATGACATTCCTGGATGGGGTGCCCTCTTTCAGGGTCGGGCGGGTGATGGAACAGTTAGTGTAAGTAAAGCTGTTAAGTCACTTGGGCAAATCACGAAATCGATGGCACCCGCTGATGCCTGATGGGTTCTCTTCTCCCCTAGAAACCCAGCTGCACGGCTTCATCCAAGGCTACCCAACTGGGTGATTGGAATTTGGGACCGTCCAGTCTGATCTTGGGATAGACACAGGAATTCTATCAAACACCCATGACCCCCAACTGGCAATTAGTTACTAGTTCATGTAGTTTTAAGGCTTTAAGCATTTTTAATTTTGATTTTGTGTAGGTGATGGTGGCAACGCTATTGTTCATAATTCCAAATAAAAAGCAGAAAGGAGAGAAGTTGATGGACTGGAACAAATGCAAGAAGCTCCCATGGAACATCATATTGCTACTAGGGGCTGGTTTTGCCATAGCCAATGGTGTCCGGACAAGCGGCCTGGCAGACGTGTTGTCTGCAAACTTGGAGTTCTTGGAGAATGCCCCATACCTCGCCATTACTCCGGTCGTCTGTCTCATTAGCGGGATCATCACCGAATTCACATCCAACAATGCAACCACCACTCTCCTCGTCCCACTGCTCATACAGTTGGCAGACACCATGCGTGTACACCCCCTCCTCCTCATGGTTCCAGGAGCTATCGGTGCCCAATTCGCCTTCTTGCTCCCGACCAGCACCCCTTCAAACATTGTAGGATTCACTACTGGGCACATCGATATCACAGACATGATCAAGACAGGATTGCCTCTTAAAATCGCCGGAATCGGTGCAATCTCCCTTCTAATGCCTACATTAGGTAAGGATTCTTCTTCATTTTCTTTTGCCTTTGCTCTTCTCTCTCTAATTGAATAGATTCATGCCCAGCATATGACCATTTTCTATAACAGAAGAATTTTGGTCAATTATCAAATTCTTGTTGTGTTACAATTTTCATTTCCAAGTCTATCGTTCAAGGATTCTACGAGGCATTTTATATTATCCTGGTGTTTGTAGGAGCATATGTATTTGGGACAAATGGGCAAGTACAACAGCTATCAGGTTGGTGGAAATGTAGCATTTGTTGAACAAGCCACGAAGAATTGCTTGCTGTGTCCAAAGGATGAGCCAGCCCTTTGTCCGAGAATTTTTCATGAAAGAAGTATTGCTTCCTCGCTGAAGGATCACAGAGCATTGACCGGATGATTATCGAATCGAATTCGACAGAATTCAGTTCCACCCATGTTTTGATATAACATTTTTTATACAAAAGAAAGAAAAAATTATCAGTGCTGTTTAAACCATGTAAGATTATAAATAGAGTTGATCGAATAATAGAATGACATTTGTATAGTATCCCAAACTTGAAACCAACAGAGGGCTGGCTCGTTGCTGTGTTAGCTGGGTGTTCCAGCATTGACGCAGAATCAAGTCCCGCAACCAGGACTTTGGGGAAAAAAGGGGAAAGTTATGGGTGTAAAAATCTTGCTTCATTCTACCAAAAAAAAAAAAAACTTGATATAGTAATTGATCAATGCTTGTTTTGCTACATATTTCTTTATTGGCACCCCTTGTGTGGGACTGTTTGGGTGAAAGAGCAAACATACTCTGTAAGCTCTAAAATGACGAAGTGTTCCCTGTGGCAGACTTGATTCTGCTGATAAATGCATCAATGGTAATGATTCCAATCTCCCCTCCGTAGATCTAACTCTGAGTGCTTCAACTTCTTTGGATCCCACAATTGCCAGGTGCTCACCCTAGCAGACTTCTGCTCGGATACTACCACTTTTAGTTGATTAGTCACCTCATGACAGTATTCAAGCTGCAATATCCCTCCATTGGAAACAATGAGATAATGAAAGCAAGAGGACGACCATGATTGACCACCATCATGATACATGCAATGACAACCCAATACTACGTTAAAGGAGCCATGATGTCTATAAAAGGTGGTTGACATCATGATCAACGGCCCAGGATTTTGTAGCAATCCTGGCTGTTCTCCTTCAGTAAAAAGCAAGAAAAGAGGACGGCTTTCAACAGTCCAACCTCCCCCTCTTCCCCAAGATGCCAGATGGAATTCCCTTTCTCACAACTACCATACTAACAAGGCCTTCGCTACAGTCTCCTATTTTGTGGAAAGTTCCAATCGATAAGACTAAAAACTAATTCATGGACCAGCTCTCAATCAGTTGTTTCCCAAATATCTCACCTGTTGAATTGTCCTATATGAATTGCCTTGTTTTTCTACAGTTGTCTTTTGTGCATAGTTGTCAAGACGACGCCTAGGTGGGCACCTTGGAGGCTCTCCTCGCTCAGTCACCAATCAGTTTTGCATACTGTGTAATAAAATACTTTTATATTGTTATTTTTTTAGATTATAATTATAAAATAGACATTATTAAAGAAAAATATTCATTTTTTGTGTATATAAATTAATTTCTTTTTATTATTTTCTTATTTGTTAGGATTTAATCAACACAAACATTGCTAACTGCTGTATATTGAACCCTCAATGACTTCAAAATCTGAACCAATAAGTAAGGGAAGAACTTAAAATTTTGTCTAATCAACACATTTCTTCTTCTTCTTCTTCTTCTTCTTCTTCCACCTTTTCTTTTCTTTTCTTCTTTTCCTATAACAAAAATAGGGGTTCAGCCCCTATATTTTTTGAATTTTCTTTCCTTTCTTCTTTTTCTTCTCATAAATATGTTGATTTTCTAGACTTAAACATGAAGTTTATAAAATTATGAAAATTATGGATAGTTATTAATAAAGTTGGTTATGGAACCTAGGGAACTACCCTAGGATATGTGATTTTTACTTAAAAAAATCCATCACCTAGGCGGGCGTCTAGGCGACTAGGCAACAAGGTGCCCCCTTGTCGCCTAGCCTCACCTTGGCACCTTGAAAACTATGATTGGGGTAACTGTCGACAAGCAGCCTGGCTGACGAAGTAGAATCAAACAACATTTCTCTATACAAAAATGTCAAAGAGAAGTAAACAATGGCAAGAAAGCATGTGATTGGGGTAACTGTCAAACTAAAATAGTCCACCAAACACAATTTTTGGCTGGGTTGGACTTGTGCTTCATGTATCAGGTTGAATTGGGGTTGAAAAACATCAGTCTATTTGATGTTAGGATGGACTCATTTGAAGCTTTGTGGAACCCAATCCAAACCAACCTATTCTATGTTTATTAACATATTAAGAGAATACTCAGCTTGGTTCAACCTAGATCCAAATGGTTTTAGGTTTAGGTGCAACTCTTTCTTTTATGTGTGAGTTGTGCTTAGGAAAAGTTTTTGTTTCATCCCTCCATGTTAGACTTGGATTCCTGTCAACCTGACCCAACCCAATATTGCTGCTGCAAGTTGATTCAACTCATCCAAGCTGCAAATCAATTAAATGGATTCAAAACCCCAATTCAATGATTTTATATCTAGTTTAGTGTGTATTAGGAACTTGCCTGTACAGTTGAGAACTGCCACTTAAGAGAGTATTCCTGATAGCTCATATCAGTAAACAGTTCCCAGTTCAACAACCCTGATTGGAAAATCCCTATATAAGTGCACCTTCCATTTGCAGACCAGAATATGGTAAGGGCAATTCATAGGCCGGAGTTGATAGAGTTCATCCTCCATATTCATTGATCATACATATTTTCTCTGTAAAATTCCAGATGACTGCTGATCCTGCCGAATCTGCCCTTGCCTCACATAGAGTGTATAGAAGCTCACAACCATGTTGTACACGTATTCTCTTCCATAAATCTTCTATGACATGTTTATGGCATCTTTTGATTCCAGAAAACCAACCCTCCCCCTGCTTAATCCTGCAAGAGCTGAGCTCCTTAGAAAATGTAATTTCTTCTTTCCTAGTCTTCAAACTAAATGGCATCCCATATATGAAGCCTCTTTACATGTATATCAGTAAATTCAGTACAAGCGTACAAAGGACTGAAGTAGGAGCCACACTGCCCAACTATCAAGAATGCAGGCATACTTGAAGACAGAATGACATTACAAAGACAAATTTCCAGAAGAATAAAAGATAAGAATAAAATACAAACATATTTATTCTCTAGGAACAATCTGGAAAAGTTCCACCAGTTTGATGATTATAGTCTAACTAATAACCGAGGTTTGTACTTTCCATGTTTCTTTAAGCTACATTTTCTATGTTTTCCCATACCTCTCTCTCTCAGTTCTTGAGAGTTGATAAAACCCCCAGGAGAAAGAAGAAAATAAAGAAGACATCATAGAACTATCTGAGATGTATGTTGTTACAATATGACACGATATAATTATGACAAAGAGCAAGAGTAATAAAGATTATCCACAATGATCACATTTTACCTCCATGAGTTCGCTTGCAATACCATATTTGGAATAACTTACACAAGCATGAAAAACAGGTTCAGATAAATAAAGTATAATTTTTACCTGGCATCTATGACCCCAGCATTTTACCTCTCCTTTGAAGTTATGCTTTCAACTGGTCTTCAAACTCCCTTGCTGTACCATAGATCCTCTGCAGCACAGGCTTTATTCATCCCCTCTCCAGTAAACCACAGCAGCAGATTCAAGTTCAACGGCTTTCTTGTTTTTATTGCCTATAGAATGAACATGGGATTCAGCACAGAGATCCTACATTCATTTCCTGGACAAAACATAGTGAGAAAAGCCCACAAATACATTAGGAAGCATATTGATTGAAAGCTTGAGAACAAATACTTGTATAAATAATATCCTTTAGAACTAAACACTGCCACACCACCCTTAAAAAGGACATCTTTTCTCAGATGAACTGAAAAAAAAAAAAACAAACAAACAAAACAAAACAAAATATGCAGGAAGAACCTTTAGATAAACTAGATAATATTTTTTCATAGAAAAAGCATGCCAATGGCAACAGGATTTGCATCTAAAGAAGCTTCTCTGTTAAGTTTCTAAGCCAAATCTTGTCTCCAATGTCAGCAATGAGTATGTAAAAACATGAAGCATGCCCACCTTCAGAACCATTTTGCAACAGAAAAGGGAAACAAAGTCCTCCATCTTTTCCATCTCTCTGGAGACATTAAAATATAAATTCAACTTTCTGTCTAGGGGGTTTTCCTATTGACCAAAAAAATATAGCAGGAAGCCTCTCGCTTAAATGTTGATAAAAAATAGATGTTGACATCAAATGAAACCCATACAAATAGGCAGCAAGTTCACCAAGTTGCTTCAAGCTGGTTATATGATTTCAGAAAGAGACGTCATACTCTGTCAAAGCTAATCTTCAATATGTACAGTCAAAAATTGATGATACCAATGCTTTGAAATTTCCTACATTAATTTGTTTTCACTGTTAAGTTGATTGTGTTGATCAAGTCATAAGATGTATATGACCTCTATCTAAAAGTTATTTCGATGCTTCAATGGAGACTAGAACATTGCATATAAGCTATAAAGCAGTAAGAATTTAGGAAAGGGAAAAAAGAAAAAGAATAAGAAATAAAGTTCAACGAAGTCAAGAAGACTGACCAATGATATATGGTGATTTCATCTTCCTTGATGCTTTATGATGAGGGTAATTTGGTCCTCCAATGATATAATGAGTTCATGACACGTGGCATCTCGGAACAGCTGGATGACACTTCCGCACCACGTAAGCAGATCACCTCAGACACTTTATAACTGCACCAATGACCTCGGGGCCTCCCCGGTAGACCGAACTGTGAATAGCTAGATGGGATCTCAGGTCGGTGTATGATGTGACCTGCTTCCAATAGACTGCCCGGGTCCCGTCAAGACGTCAGGTCAGCATGAGAGGTGACCCGCGTCTGCTGACTTGACCTAAGTTCAGCTAGTGACCTGCCAGGTAACCTCCTCCTCGAGTGAGCTATCGTCTCCGACTTCTCCGGGATCACGACGCTCAACCATTAGACCCGTCTTTCCGCATCGTCCGCATTGGAGTTGATCGGATGGACCTTATCCCTCTGTATGGATCACATATCCGGCTGAGAAATCTCCTGTGAACATGGTGGACACGGTTTCCCGGGAATCTCGAGCACGTTACAGGAAACTCCTGGTTTCTTATGCCTATATAAAAGTGTCCCCTCCCTCAGAGAAGGTATGCACGATTCAGCTCTCAAACACTCTAGCTCTCTCCAAAATCTGGCTAACTTAAGCATCAGAAAACTCGCCAGCTCTGCATCCGAGTTGCCCTCCAGCAGGGAGCTGCCAGATTGCACATCGTCACTTTCCAAAATCTCCATGTTGTAAGGCTCATCAATGGCCATTGTTCTTTTCTTAGCTTCATCTCTGGAGATTTCTTCTTAGCGGTTAATTTCAGCTAATGATCCGATCCTACAGATGATTTACGAAATTAATTCAGTACACTGAAACTACAAACTAATGAATGTTTTCCAAGCCATGCACGACCTTCTACCACATTTAAAAAAAAAACTCAGAACGCCTAAAAAATAAATAAAAGAATCAAATCAAGTCAAATATTGTGTTTTTTTTTTTCTTTTTCTGATCATCTATTTTAAAATCCTTGTCCGTTAATGGTTCTATATCGAAGTCATAACAGAACCCATTCTCTATCCACGGTCTAATGGTCACTTAAGCGACTGGGAAGAGTTTCTAAACAGCCATGGCTATTAGATGTGCACACAGCAACTTAACGCAAATTTCTCCTATCAAAACATAATAATATAAAACAAACGATGCCGAAAGAAAATGTTTTAGTCAAAAGATGCATTCCAATTTCGAAAAGACCGACATGGCATTATAGTTTTCCATACTAAAATTTATGATGTAGCTTGAATGAAGATTCAAAATGTCAATGCTCAAAGATGAAATTTTTGCGCAGCATGTTGAGTTGATCAAGTTCATTGTAATATGCGTTTCGTTTTGAGCTACCAAAAACTCTAAGAAATAGTTATAAGTAATAAGAACAAGCTATCTGAGTCGTATTTTGTGCACAAGAAAGACAAAGGGGATCAGCAGTATGACTAACAAATAGCCGTGTTTCGGATTCTCAACAATTTCTATGATGAACCGTCAGTAGGAAGAGTGACTTTCTCTTATGAATATGTTGCTTACCCAAAAAAAGGAAGAACGACTTTGCCCTCCTGGGGATTTCTTTTCGGAAGTTTCTCTTCAGCTACAATTGCAGTCTTCGATCAATCGATTGCAACTGCTAAGGAAGCTGTGGAGATTCTTTTGTTATTCTTACTCTGTGCATAGGCCCCAATTTGTCGGCGGAGCTTCGTCTCTAATTCGAAACAAAGACTAAAAGACCTTTAGCGTCTGTTTGATTGCTGAGAAATTTGGTTTATTTTCTCAGTTAATCATAATGTATTTGTTTGCTGAGAAAATTTTTGTGAGAAAATCCACTTTCTAGTATTGGTTTTATAAGAAAATTTTTTTGAGCTAGTTGTCGCCAGCAATCAGAGATAGAACTTCGGATCGTCGCCAACAAGATTGGATCCAGAAATCCGAAATTGCTAGAGATTTCAACTGTCCTGAGATAGCCAACAACCATTGAGACACGAAATTAACCATCGTGAGGTAGAGATCGTCGGATTCGTCGTCGGCATCAGCGTCAGGTATCCCCCAAAATGGTTTTTCAACGCCAATAGAGCCACCGAGTTCTCTGGATTGCTCGCCACAAGGATCGCAGTCTGCTTCATTATGATCTTTGGCGTGTTCAACTGTTCCATGCTGGGATGGCGCATCTTTAGAATTCCTGGCAATGGTTGGCTGGGATTGGGGCTCAGAAACGAGATAGAGCTTTCTCCCATTTTGTTTGGAACAACCGCTATCTCCAACGCCTTCCTCTTGTTTGAAATCAAGGTTAGGGTTGGGATTTGAGCTAGTGGGGGCGGTGGTGCTGGAGATGCGAGACTGAGCTTTCTCCCATTTGCAGAGGAGAATCCTGAAATCTTTGAGGGAAATGCGAGGGATTGGCATGAGCCATCGCCGAGGGACGTCGGGCACCCTGTGCAGGTTACCTCTGTACAGTGAGATTGCCACCATCTTGTTACTCGAATATCGATTGATCAAAAACGACGACGACCGCCCTTCTGTTCTGTTTCCTGTCGCTTCCTTTTATTCGGAATTTGGACTCTCGACTTTCGATCTCGGATTTTGCCCCTTTTCCTCCTCTTTTGGTGTTTCTCGGCCGCCTGAAGGCGAAGGGCGCCACCTTCGTGAGGGAATGCCTTTTTTCTTCGTCCGATTGGAATCTATTTTACACCGCATCCCACCTTGTATTAGATTGCTCAGCTTGCATTTTCTTAGTGTTTTCTTTTCTCACCGGGGTCACACTGTTTTGGTGCGACCCCGCTCACTTAATTTTGGGATCCCGTGTCCCTCTTGTTTCTCATCCCAAAACACTGTTTACCAATAAACAAACACAAGAAAGGAAGAATAATTCGGGAATATTCCCTTTTCTCATTCCTTTCTTTGCAATCAAACAGACCCTTAGAGGAGGGAAATCGAAAAGCGGATTTTAATTTGGGGCTTACGCCTTAAGCCATCTCAAGGCTTACGCCTCGCCTCTTTAGCACCCAACCGCCTCGTCTCCGCCTTTATTCTTTTAAAACCTTGGTCTCAAGTGGAACAGAGGAGGCAAAAAAGGGGTGATAACCGAGAAAGCGGCATTGGCTGGGGAAGATGGTTGTCTAAATAGCTCTAAGGCAATTTTTATATCTACTAGTCAGGACCTGAGTTTATTTATAAGCAAAATTGAAGATGGAATTTTATGACATTTATAATTAAATGGTGTCCATCTAAATTCAATTCAAGTATTATTTTTAGGGGTTCTATCTAGTTTATTCAATCACAATCTAAGCTATTCTTTAATGAGAGTGACCAATTTCCTATTCCCTAGATAAATTTGTATTGTTTTTCTTGTATCTTAATGCTAATTTTTATTAATTTGTTATTAGTTTATTATTATTTTTTGTTTATTTTTAGGTAAAATTATAAAAAAAAAGAACCCTCTTGTAACAATTTTATAAACCACCTTTGTGTTTTGACCCTAACAAAAGCCTCTTCTATAGTTTTGAGAAAAAAAAAGTTTAAATACCTCCTTTCCCTTGGCTTTTTGGTAACGAAAACATTAAAGTTAGCAAAATATCCTTATCATTGTTAATGTATTAACATACATAATTTAAAGTTTCAACTTTATCCTTCACTAATATATTTTTCCAAACAACTTTCAAAGAATAATTGCCCTTAGTCATCTTGGACAAAGTAAGGTAAAAAGGCTGAAGTGAAGTAAAATTAATGCATTATATCAACATCTTTTATTCAGAATGTTGATGAAAGGAAGGTATTTGCATCTTTTTCAAAACTATAGGGAAGGTTTTATTAAGGTCAAAACATTGGAGAGTTTGATAGAATTATTAGAAAACCCTATGAGGTTTTTGTAATTTTCCTTTTTCTTAAATGAAAACAATTAAGGAGATTTTAAAACAATTAAACTATATTTAAGATTAATATTTTTATTAATTTTTAAATTATTAAAAATTGAATTTATTTAAGTATATTAAGTTTTTATTAAATTTAAATTCCTTATGAAATTTAATTAACTATATAAATTTTTATTTTTCAATGGAACTTAATTTGGTTTTAAATTAATAAAATTTAATTATAAAACTAATAATTGTTTGATTGTTTTGTATTAGTTTTATAATTAATATTAAATCGGTATTAGTTTTTAATATATCTTATTCCTTTTATTAATTAAATTTTTTTATTATATTAATAAAAATAATTATTAAGTAAATTACTAAATTATTTTTAATATGGTTATTATTTTTTATTATTTTCAAATGGAATATATATGGATTATAATTTTAAATGGAAGTAGATTATTTAGTGCAATAATATATCATTGAATATCTCAATTTCAATATAAGTAATCTTACTAATAATTACAATGTAATGCAAATATATCTAATATACATATATATATATATATATAATTAAAATGAAATGGATATATATAGATAAAGTTAACGTATTTTATGCAATTTAATAGAGTAATGGAGATGAGAGAGAACTAGTGGCATAATTTATTGAAGGAGTGAGTTAAAGGGATAATTAATGAGGAGAGAGAGAGAGAGAATGGTGTATTAATGAGGAGTTTTAAAAGTCTTAAAGGTAATTGGTCACTTAGTTATTTTGTTCACTTTTAAAATTAGAAAATTCAAAAAAAAAAACTAGAAAAAAGATAGATACCTTTGAGAAGAAACCAGAAAAAATATAAATGAATTTAAAGATAAATCACAAAGCAGGAAAGTGCCAACTTGGCACATTCCATTTTAATATATAGATATAGATAATATCTATAAGTATCAAGTAATAAAGAGTTTTCAAGTATAGTATAATTCTCATTCTAGGTGTAGTGTTTTCAAGTATTAAATTTATTTTGAGACTAATCAACTAAGGGGTAGCCCATTGGTGCATTGGATGAATTGTCCCAATAGTGGTGTGGTTTTGAATCCCATTATTATGATGTTGCATTGTTTATTTAAAAGAGTAACGATCCCTATGGGGTGTTAGGCAGTGATTAATACAAAAAAAAAAGGTTTTGTTTTGGGATTGGTGTTTCTTGAACTTTTGTCTATTTAGTTAAAAGGGGCTCTTGTAACGTTCTGATTTTGTTTTGGTTTTAATAGTTGTTTTCCTTCCATTGTGGTTGTAAAAAAGTGCATTCTACTCTATGTTATTTTTGTTAATTGTTTAGAGTCATGCTATATTTTGTTTTTAGAGTGCTAAATTTTGTTTTCACTATATCACTAATGTAAGCTAAAACCAATGGCCCTTCATAGCAACTATACTTACGAATTTCAGATTTCTATTAACAGAGTTTTGTTGCTTCTATTACAAGTTTCTTTGAGGTTCCTTGATAGAGATTTTTTTTCTACATGTTTTTTAGGATTCTTTTTCAGTTTTTTCTTCCATTTTTTCTTTTTTATTTGATTTTTCTTTGTATTTCCACGATGGTATTGGTTAAGAAATATTACCATGGTATTTCAAGGAGAAACACATTTATTTGATTTTTTCTTTTTCAGGTGTTTGGTTAGGTTTACATTTATTCAATAAATGTTTTGTACTTGTGTGATTCTAAAACTGAATAACACATTTAACGAAGGCATTTATGACACATATGCACCACATCAAAATGCCAATAAAAGCTTATTAGTTTCAGATAGCTCCAAAATGAAGCTTTTTGAAATGGGAGAGGCATACAAAAACCGAAGTTTGCTTTTGTAAATTTCGATACACACAAATACAATTAATGAGGCATTTGCTGATGGGCTATGTGACACCATCAATAAATGTTTACTCAATAAATGTAAACGGAACCAAACATATATTTAATAAATGTAGAACTTTTCTATATGGTAAATATGCATCTTTGATCATGTGCTTTCGAGTGCCTACATAAATTTAAACAAAACTCAATATGTTTTAATTTACAGAAAATACGAATAGGTCTAATGCAAATTTTTTGTTCCCACTGCAAAGCTATAAACATTCAGAAGGTCCAAAAACCGCATTCTATGCATCCATACCCACCCGTGAGTTGGCATCACTTCCGAACTGACACCTACCCCAAATGTACTTTGAGCCTACAAATTCTGACCCTGGGATTATCAGTCATTCTCCCTTTAATTTATGTTTCTTATTACCCACTCATTTTGGGCCCGTTTGGCATCACTTCGAGAATCAATTATGGCCATTCTCTCGATTCTGCAGTGGAGAATTGTGTTTGGTGCTCAATTCTCTCCCTTTGAATTCTATCCAGAATGGAAAAAAGGCACTCTTAGGAAGTGATTCTCAAAAGCAAAAAAATTCAACTTCTCACCAATCCTCGCTGTCTTTTTCAAGTTTAACGAACACACGTGTGCTAGAGCGCACGTGAAAGAAGGGTTGTGTCGGTCATTTCACACAAAAATAAAATTAAACCCTAACCCGTCTTCCATCTCTTCTACCTACTCTAATTTTTAACCATTGAAACCCTCTCTTGGAGTCTGCTACGCAAAGAAACTCACACATTACCCATTCTCACAATCAATCTCAAGTAAGAATGTAACCATTTTGATCCCTTTTTTATTGTTTAATGTTTTTTGTTTGCTGGTAAAAGCCTCACCATGAGATTGATTGCCGTTCGAACCATGGAAAGCCCTCATCTCATTCGAAAACCCTTTTGTTTTATACCAATTCATTCAAAATTGAATCTGTTTGAGTTTTCCTTTGCTTTTTATTGGGAAAAAACAACAACTTTGTTATTTGTAGATTTTTATATTGTCCCATTTTAGGTTTGCTTTGCTCTAAGCGTCATTAACAGTGAATGCTTTTTTTTTTTTTGTAAATGATTATTTTAATGTTTTTTGGATTAAATATTGCTCTTGTAATTGACAAACCAGGTTTTTTATGATAGAAGATAAGTTGTAAGGTGGTTCTAATGATTTGGGAATTGGTACTTTTAATTGGTTTTAATAATTTTGAGCTACAATTTGTTTGAAGCCTTTTCATTGCTATGCAAATTAAAAAATAAAAATAAAAGAAAACAACCATTAATTTTCCTGTTATTATAATGTAATTGGAAATGGTTATACCTAGTAACATACCTAATTATAATTTAATCTTAGTCCCTCTTCAGCAAACCTAAAGAAATCAAAAGAACCAATAGGTGTCAATGTGAGTCGCTTTTGGATTTGGATCTACTGTGATGTGATTGATGTTAGTTTTGTCTTTGGTTCTTTCAATGTGAATCTCTTGGTGACGGTGGTAGAAAAGGCGAATACTAGCTAGTAAGGCAATTTGTCTTATTAGCTAGTCTATTTATTGGTCTCACCATGTTTGTAAGGTGAAGTTTTGCAGGAGATAAACAAAATGAACATGTGCGAACACATGATTTTTTTCCTCTTTTATATGTATTTAACAATGATTTAAATGTAATAGAGTATAATGAAGCTTCATTTGAACTTTTATGATTGGCATGGTTTTATATATCAGCCATATTAGAGAATTGATTCCAAGAAATTGGTTGATGCCAAACATGATTTTGTTTCTAAGAAACAAGAATCAGATGAATCCATTCTTTTCTGAAAGAATTCTGAGAATGAGAATCTTCAGAATTGATGCCAAACAGGGCCTTCGTTTACAAAAAGAAGAAAATGATTTGTATTTTTTTTTTTTTTGCTACATAATTTTAGGGGGTGAGCAAATGAATAGGTTCTACTTAGAACTGAATGAAACCGACCTTGAATAAACCTACCCAAATTGTTATAGGGTAGGGTATGGTTTCGAATTCTTGGAACCGACCCCCACCTAGGCTGGTCCCAGGGTCTAGGTCCTACCCAAACTGATCTAATGAACCGACCTTGGTGGAACTTGCCTTGGAACCAAACTTGTCTTGAAATAAACCCCAAAATACTTTTGGGGATGTGGAGATTTGAACCTCAAGCACTCATGGTTACAAAGGCCATGGGCTCACTTGACCATTGAATTACTTAAGTTATTTGATCATTTGTTTCCTTTTTAATATTTAAATATGTACAATAAGTAACACAAAAGGCAATATTTACAAAATTTAAATTTAAATTACAAGTTTTGAATCATATAATTATAATATACATATTAAGTTACTCAATTTAATCAATAAAGATAATATAAGTTTTAAATTATAATATATTTATTGAAAATCAAGTTTTTAAAAATATGATTTTTTAAGGGGAGAGGGGAGTAAAGAAAGAATAAGTTCCACGTATAGACCCTAGAACTGATCCCAAAACCATGCAAGCCATAATCGACCTTCACAAGGTAGGTTCCAATTCCAAAAACCTAGAACCAACCCCTACAAGGTAGGTTCTAGGTTCTACCATGGAATCAAACCAAACCTACCCATACTCACACCTACATCTATACTACTTTAAAAAGCACAAATGGTCTTAAGAATATTTCTGGAATTTTTTAATGACAAAATTTACCCTTCTATATTTAAATTTATTGATAAAAAATGAGGGCAAATAAGGTAATCGGTTCTTAATATTAAATGAGTTTAAAAGAGGTAATTTAAAGATATTCAATGCATTCAATTCCCTCTCATTAAATCCAACATTTAAGTTATTAACTTGCATTCATGTTCATTGAATCATATATTTAAGTCATTTTTGTTTCTTCTCATCATTAAGTTCTATTAATTAATCCATACTTAATAAATTAATACTTCCAATAACATAAAAGCTTATACTTTTAAAATATACCTAGCAAAAGTAGTGTTTTCATCTAGGTGGTGGTAAGAAATTAAATCATTTTGGGTCAAATGGGTTAATCCATGTTGCCAGGATTAATTAATAAAATTAAAAAATAGATAAAATGAAAAAATAGAAATTAAAAAAATGGGAATATTTTTAACATACATATTAAACAATTATAAGTATGATAAATAAGAAATATTTTTATTAATGATGGAAATGGAATGTAAAATTTAAAACCAATTGGAAATAAAAATCTTTTCATATTTTCTCTCATTAAATCCTATATTTAAGATATATTTTTCTCATTATTAAATTCTTATAATTAAATCCACAATATTAATTTTAATAGTATAAAAATAAATATTTTGAAAACAAAATTACTTTCTTCCCTCCCAGTGGTGGGTAAGCAATTCGACCATTTGCGGTCAAATGGATTAATAAATAATGTCATAAGTAAATAATAAAATATTAAAATAAATAACTATGAAATGTAAAAAGTATTTTTATTAATGAAGAAAAGGGAATACCAAATTCAAAATCTACCTAGAAATCAAATGATGTCATAATCAAATAATAAAATTTTTAATAATAGAAAATACAAAGAATCACAAAAATTAAAAAAAAAAGATAGAGAAAATTTTGGGCACATATCTAATGTTATATCTTATAAAAAATAAAATATTGGGTGCATCTCTAATATTGTGCATTCATTATATTAAACAAAAATAAGTTTTATACATAAGAAATAATTTTATCAATGATGGAAATGTAATACAAAAATAAGTTTCTCTCCCACTCCCTCTATCTCTCGATCTCCCTCCATTCTCTCTCACTCTCATAGTCATCTCTCGATCTCTTGCTCCCTCTGTCTCTCCCAAACTCTCAGCTTCGGTCTATAGACAAATCAAAACATCTCTCTCTCTCTCTATTGTTCTCCCTCAATCTTTCTCATTCTTCTCCCTCAATCTCTATTGTTCTCCAATTGGTGTATATTTCATAGCCAAGAGCTTCTTGTGAATTTTTATCAAATTGGTGTAATAATTTTTGAACCATACCAAGTTGGTCTCATATTCTTTTATACAATCTGATTAATACCATATAAGTGTGTAAGAAAAAAAAATGAGAAAGGGAGCGGGAGAGAAACTAAGGGAGAACAATAGAAACTAAGGGAGAATGAGCAATTGACTGAGAAAGAGAATGAGAGAGATTGAGCGATTGACTGTAAGTGAGAGAGTATGAGGGAGATTGAGAGAGAGAGAGAGACTAAAAACCTTTTCTTTTTAATTTTCCAATCACCCAACATTAAAGAAAAATTTCAGTATAAGTTTTTTATTGTGTCCAACATGGATAAAGAGTCCCATGTTGGCAACAGCCAAACCTCCGATAACATGGCGAGGGTTTTTATAATTTGAAATGCAGAGCCGATTGTCAAAGTTTTGTTGGTTTATAAACAAACTTGTAACCTAGTTTTAAATGTACAGCCGACTCCAACTATAATTTTTCCTAAATTAAAACTAATCCAAAAGCAAAGCTATTTTTTAATCTAGATGGTGGGTCAATGATCCAACTTTTCAAAGAAACCCATGATGTCATAATCGAATAATTAATATTTAAGTTTATTTTTAATCATATTGTTACTTTTGTTAATTTTCAATTTCTATCTTAACTATGATATATCTAAAATTCAAATAATTAATATAAAGAAAATTTTCTCATGTACAATGCATGTACTTACTTACTAGTATTTTTTTAAAACACGATTAGTTTAACCAAGATTGATTTCTTATGATTGATTTATTATAATCTACTACATTTCTTTGGTAGTTCAATGTACATTTGCTTCATATATGCTATATTTTTTAATAATAGAAATTCAGAGTTTATTGGTCTAAGAACTACACTTGCAAGTCTAAAAAAATCAATAATTAGGACATGCTTCTGGCATTGAGAAGATCAAAATAACGTGACACATGGTGAATTCTGTTAAATTTATGTAAACAAGTTAAAATTTAAATGGTAATTATCCTAGTGTCATATATAGGCTGATTTAACCAAAGGCCAATCATGTCAGAATGTTTGAATGTCCATGTTTACAAGAATTCTTGAAGCATACAAGTGAATTTACAGATCTTGTGCCATTGATTGCTGGTCATAAAGGTTTACATGCTAATTATTTGTGCCTTGAATGGAATAAAATTGATCATTTTAATACTATATTTTTATGGTTAAAATGACCATTGTCTTATTTATTTGGGCAACAGAAGAACATGAATAAAATGTATTTACCGAGGTAAGTGTTTCCTAAGAAATACTTATCCAAATAACTTCCCAAAAAGCATGTCAACAATAGTTGCTCACTCTCAAAAAAGTGAGAATAATTAACTTCAATTTTAGAAAAGTGCCAAATTTAGACACATGACTACTATAAAAAAGCTTCCACTCTAAAGTATGCGGGGGCCCATATGAATCTTTTTAATTCAAATAAAAGTTATTACAAAGGATTTCATATTATAAGTTAAATCTAATTAAATATAATTAATAGATAAATAGTGCATCTTAAATAAAATAATATTATTACAAAAAAGCACAGAAGAAAGTAAAAATCAAATTGATAAATAGGCGTAGTTGCGCCGTACTTTAGTACGGGGTCATTCAACTAGTGTATTAATGAAATTTCAGTACATTTTTTATATTGCTTGGTGAAAACTATTTTGAAAGTGAACTTAGGCTCCGATTTTATATGAATCATGCAGATTCATTCAGAAAGAATGTAAATACAAATAGGGTAAATTGTATATTAGTATCTTATGTGCTATATTTCAAAATGTGCAGGTAGTTTCACTTTAATGCCCGAGTTTCAAAATGTTCTATATTTGAATTCTCTAAAAACGATTAGAGTAAAGGGCAGTTTGATAATTTTATTATCCAATGTAATGTCTGTTAGTGTGGGGACTAAACTGCTAGTTTTTGAGAGTTCAGGTATTTCAATAGCACATTTTGAAATTTGGGTATTAAAGTGATACTAACCCCAAAGTAGGGTATTATTATGCAATTTATCATACAAATATGTTTTTCAAAAGCTGATGGCAGGGGTTCAGTTTTGTTTAACGTAAAAGAAAAACTAATGATTAATTGCATTGACTGGCATATATAAAAAAAGAACCTAAATTTCCTTTCCACTCTCTCTACTCCCAGAGCATTGCAACTACACATCTTACAATTACAATACAAGATGATGATGTGTGGCTGAAATTAAAAGCTGATAAGAGCGTGCGTAAAGAGTTTTGATGAGGGATAATTTGATCCGTTCAATAATATAATGACATGTGGAGTGATGTAATGATATTATGATACTTTAACAATCTTGAACACCTCAGCGATCCTAGTCATCTCTGGTCATCCTGTTAGATCAAGGCCTATCAAGGTGCCACATAGCCTCCTTCTAGAAGCAAACCATTTGTATCTGATCTCCTCGAGATCACGACATACGCCAATGGATCTTATCTTCACCCAATCAATTCGGACGGACCTACATAAGCCTTATTAGCTTATTCGGAGTCCATCTTCGGGTGCAAAGCTAATTCCAGATTAGATGAACTGGTGATTTTGGACATGCATCATGAGGCCTACGACAGCTTGCCTATATAAAAGCTTCGCCTCAAGCCTCACAAGATATGTGTAATTTGGCTCTGGCATTCTCTTACTCTCGTGCTATCAATTCTCTTTTAATCTCTATTGCTAACTTGAACATTAGAAGTGCCAACACCAGATAAAACGTCCCATAACACTTTAATTCTCTTATAGCAAGGAGCATTTATATCGTGCATCATCAAATTTATTGACAGCAAATCCAGAGAGTTGAAGCTGAGGTGTTTCTGTTTTGTACTTGTGGACCCAATTCTTGGTCACCATGGAACTTGATGAGGTTCGCAGTTGACATGTTGTGGGCCATCACTTGAGAAATAATACAGTTGGACACATTAGCGGCTAGCGGTAACCATTAAATGAAAACGATGGTCACAACATGCAAACCTCATTATCCTGCTTCATCAGTTCGACACACTTTGGATAAGCTATTTAAAAGGAGGCCAACGCCGACGCAGACATATAGAAAATGACCAGTTAACATCAGATTTGGTCTTTTCAGATTTTTTTACCAATTATATAGCTAAAAAGCTGTTCCTGTTGTGACCAATTTAGAAAGCCCACTATGCTTAGTGCCTGTTTACGAGGACTTTCCCACAAGCTTATATCTTTGCATGGTAAACCCTAAATGAAAAGCCTTTTGCTAGAAGATATAATATTGGGTGAAGAAGAAAAAACTAAAAAGTCTACATATATTTTCCTTCAATCAAAAGAAATTGACTTTTTGATAAAACTAATTTTAATAGCTTTTTCGAAACGTCTTAAGCACAGCCCCTCAAGTAAAGCAGAAGCCCTCCCAAATGGGCCATAATTTGCATAACCTACAGAGGAAGGCACTACACGTCTTTCCTACAAGGCTACAACATCTCTGGCAGGGGTTCAAACGGTGGACAGCACCAGAGGCCCTGAATTCACCCCGCCACTAAACCTCACCAACCCAATAATTAAGTTTAGCTTACGCCGCATAGCACCTTGTCCCTAGCTATGAGGCCAAAGCTGCATTGGAATACAACAATGCCTCTTTTATTATTATTTTTGATTGATTGATAGGGTGCATAAGTATTTATTTATGTGTCACAAGCTATACTTTCTTCACAAGTTATGATAACTACTTAAACCCTTCTCCACTTGTGGATGCATGTGTAGGGCAGTAGGGCCCTGCCCTATACGTTTTTTGAACATTTGATAGAGCTCTGAATGTTCCTCTAGCTGAATCTCATATTACAGAGGCTCGAAGTTGTAAATTCCCTGTTGGACAACCATCTAGTTATCCCTTGGCGGTTGTTTTCCATTGTTACTAATTGTAGGGACCTTTTGAACATGGTTTTTAAAAATGAACCGGTGACCGAATCGCTTAGGAGTCTGGTTATTGGTTTGAACGGTTTGGCTGTTCGACTCAAAATGGTCAGTCTGTTTTAATAAAAAAATAAAAAAATAGAAAACAGTTAAAATCTTTTGAATGATTAATCAGTCGGTTCAACGATTTTAGGGGAAAAAGCGGATTTGGGGGAAAACGGAACAGGTCAAGAGACCGATTCCTGGTTTTTCTGGTCCAGTCCACTTTTGAAAACCATGTTTTTGAAGGATTAGGCAATAAAACTGTTCATCTAATTGCAAAATTTGCTTGTAATATCTTCAGGACCTTAACTTCCTCATTCCCAAAAGATTTTCTCATATTTGTACTCATGCATGATGTTAATGAATGAAATGCCTACCCGTGCCTACGGGCTTTTTAAAAAATATATATAAAAATGTGAAAAAAAAAAACAGTTAGGTTTTAGAATTTATAAAGGCAAAAGAGGGATAAATGTAGCATGTAGAGGGTGAACATGTAAGACAAATTGATGAGGAGAATTAGTTGTTGAAGCCCCAAGAGCAAACCCAATTCCCTTAGCTTTGGGTTTTAGTCCGTATCAAGAACAAGAAACTAGGCCAAATCTTTGGCCTAATTTTCAATCCAAATCCCTTCTTACAAGAAACCAGTAAGTGGTCATCATAACTTCACAGCCAACTGATAAATAGGTTTATAGGCCCCATAGATATTTGTTGAGATAGGAATTGAAAAGTGAAATACCGAAAAGATTCTAAATTTACAAGTCTGTAATATAATTCAGCGTTTCATCAATTGGATACCCACTTTATTGTTGAAGAATGAAAGCAAATAGCTTTGGAATTGTGGAGTTATGCCGCTGAAATAATCACATGACTTATTAGAGAGTTACAGTTTGTCATCCAATCATCCAGTTTCTACTTTCTTGCATTATTTCCAATGGTCTACGGTGTCTGAGTTTCTATGAAACGTAATCTACTGAAGCGTGGGTCCCAAACCTCGTTGACAAATTAGGTGGCAGACCGTTCAAAGAATGGTTTATCATGTATGTCCCCAAAACCATAGCTTTTTCACCGCTTAACTTGCCACGATTTCCGCTTGGGTTCTTCTGGTCCTCATGCTGACGGCAAATGTCAACCTGTTGGGAGACCGGATCTGCACCTCACATATCACACAAGTATTTTTTTATACTTGTGTTATTATTTATGGGAGATGTTTTAATACATGGTCTTAGGTGTTTTATGTGAGAAGCAGATCCCAATTCTTAGGTCGGTGATAAATGGGTTTACTAGCGATTAGTCCGAAATTTAAAGTTGCATTCATTAAAAGGCCATAGGCCATGGCAAAGCCCCAAAAGTAATTCTAGTATCTTATACTTTAATTCTAGTTTCACTTTGGTTTTTGAATTTTAAAACTTGTTAATGCGGTACTTAAACTTTTAAAGCATGTCAACGAGTATGAAAACTTGTCAATCCACTACCTAAATTTTCAAAACATATCAACTCGGTACTTACTATTTAATAAGCTGTTAAATGGCATGTGAAAAGACATAAATGCCTTTTGGGTGTTATCTAATTATCTCTGCCTTTTTCATTTAAATGTTCATCATTTAGAGGAAGAAAATGATGAATAGTATTTTATTTTGAAAGATAGTTTTAACATCTTCAAAAGTTTTAAATTGTACAGAATGTCAAGTGATATATTTGAGAACCAAAGTAAAACTAGGCTCAAAATATAGGATACTAATATGCAATTTTCCATAAGGCTGAGTTTGGAAGGAGAACAAATACAAATATGTAAAGTGCAAAGCTATGAATTTTGTATTATATTGTATGTATTTGTAATGTATATATTTCTATTTGTACTCCTTCCAAACTTAGCCTAAGGCTTAGTTTGAAAGGTGTATAAATACAAATTTGTAGAGTGAAAAGCCTTATATTTTATATTATTTTGTTTATATTTGTACTATACACAACTCAGTTTGAAAAGAGTATAAATATAAATATATAGAGTACAAAACTTTATATTTTGTATTATTTTTTATGTATTTATATTGTACATATTTGCATTTGTATTATTTCCAAATTGAACTTGGATCAATTTAGAATGAATACAAATATAAATATGTAGAGTGCAAAACCCTGTATTTTGTACTATTTTCTATGTATTTATAATTGTACTTTTTTTAATGGAGCCTAAGGCTGTGTTTGGTTTCTGTGCAATTTTATTCGCACTAATATAAATGCATGAGAGTGGTTATAAAGAAAATGCATATTCTAGTTTAATTTTGTTTTGGGTTACTTTATTTTGCATCATGTCTTAATTTAGTTCATTTGAACTGCAATCAAACAAAATAAGTTAAAATTTGAAACAAAGATGGGTCAGAATTTACACTTGAGTCATTTGTTATGGCTGCGTTCGGAAAAGATGCAAATGGAGTGTAAATCCCGGTTCAGGGTAAATTTACACTTTGATTCACTTTTGCTTGTGTTTGACAACATTACATTTTTACATTGATAAATGACTGACCAATACACATTTACATTGATAATAAGATATAAAAGTACATCAATAAAAAGAGAAGTAAATTTGCATTCAAGTGGGCTTTTGACAAAAAAAAATATATATATATATATATATACTTTATTAGAATTGGTATTTAGATCTATTACAATTAAAAATCTGTTTGATAAAAAGATAAATTTATTAATACAAAACTAATCCAACTTTATAATTTATATAAACTATTTTACATTATATATAATTGCATTCACACATATTTGTATCGTTTCCAAACGCAGCCTATAATTTTGCACCAAACAGGGATAAAGGATAACAATTGGCAGTTGGCATGTGCGAGAAAAATGAGGATATCGTGGAAAGGAAAATATAAGGGACAAATGGAGATGACACTCACTCCTCTGGATAAGGGCGATTCATTTGTCGGTAACGTAGTAATTAATAAAGACATGTTCACTCAAACCCGCGAGTCTTCAAGATTTTTATCATGTAGGCCCAGCCCAACTATAAGGGTGATGATTTTGATCCATTACTCAATTGGTCCAAAAATTCCATTCCCCTACTTTTGGCCTATGAACGACAGAACGAGGAACACGTTGGGGTCCACGCCGTTCACTCGGCGAGACCGCTCCCGCTTGTCTAATTACTCAAAATTCAAAAGTGTGGTATGGTAAATTTGCGTAACTGCTGGCGACTGGCGAGGGCATTTACGATAGGCTGTGTTTGGTTTGAAAGGAAAAAAAAAGGGTAGGAAACAGAATAGGGGTAATTTAGATATTTCATGCTAGGCTCCTTCTTTTACGGTTGGCTCGATCTAAATCCGTGTGGCGTGGCGTAGCGTAGCGTGTGCTTTCTTCCTATAAATGCGGTCTCTGACCTCCCTCGGTTTTCAGTTTTCTGTATAGGCAGAGATAGAGAGAGAGACGAGTAGCAAAGATGAAAACCGACTCGCTTCTTCTTCCTCTTCTTCTCATGGTTGCCTTCCTTTTCTTCTTCAATGGAACGTCTGGCAACGCTGTTGGTAGGAGGTCGCTTATCCCGGGGGGTTGGCAACCTATAAAAGATGTGCGGGACGCACATGTGAAAGAGATCGCCCAGTTCGCCGTCACCGAGCACAACAAGGAGGCGAAGACTAATCTCAAGTTCCAGAAGGTGATCCGGGGGGAGTCCCAAGTTGTGGCCGGCACCAATTATCGCCTTATACTGGCGGCAAAGGATGGGCGTGCTAGCAGCAAGTACGAAGCCGTCGTGTGGGAGAAGCCTTGGGAGAGTTTTAGGAACCTCACATCTTTCAAACGTGTCTGAGATCCTACCATGTTCTTGGTGAGTAGGGTAGACTTAATAAGCGGCTAAGTGTCTATGTTGTGTTGTTGTACAATATCCGCATTGCAGAAATTGGACGATTTCTCAGATCTAGTTTGGGTTTTATGATATTTTGTTATTAGATATTTATATTGTCTTAATATGTTTTTTTGCTACTTGGTAATGCCAAACGGGTCTTCTGTAGCTTTGTAATAGCGCCAAATCGCCGATCTGTTGTTCGACCTAAAGCCCCTGTGATAACTCAGTAGCACCCCTTAATCTAAATTTTGAATGGGAAAGATATACGTTAATTGTTTTTGGAAAGGAGAAGGGGAAGGAAGATTTAAGGAGAAAACGATGGCATCATAGTGGAATCCAAATTTTGCGTAAATGATTATGCAAACGGCCCAATCCGCAGCGAGAAATGGGCCTCAGCCATCGAAGCATTACGAGGGAGGGGCTATGGCATCGTAGACCAGATTGTTTACCAATGAATTAGCAAGATAAGGTTAGCTGAACTCATAATTGTTCAGCATGCTGTAGAACCAATGATAAGGCCCACATCGGTCATTGAATACAATGGGCCTACAACCATTTACTGTGGGTATGACTGACTGGTATAGAAATGATCATTGGTTTCGCTGCCCGCTGCCTGCCCTGTGAAAAAAGGTAGAGAAAGGAAGGCGAAGGGAGGTCCTTCCCAGTTTCCAATGTGCAGAGACTTAAATCGTTTCCTTTGCATCCGTCTTGATGATGACTTGTTGAGCGCCCCAACTCCAGGCATTTTTTTTTTCTTTAGGTAATTTGAGTTCAATTTTCCCCAGAAGTCAGAATTTCTAATTTAAGGGCAAAGATTCTAATTTGTGCACTTGTTCGAATAAACACAAAGAAGTGTCCTTTCCCGCACCTAGCCCGATTCATGCGTGTGAAAAGCACCCCAATCCCCTCACATACATGTGAATCTCAATAGTGTCTGCAAATCTATAGATATACTCTAATTCAATTTCTTTCCCAAAAAGAAAATAAGGGAGGGAGAAGAGATTATTGAAATTTTGAATTTTTTTCCAACTATTGTATTTAGGGGGAGGGATTGTGCCTAAATACATTTATAGGCATTCAATTAAACCGTTAGCTTGTAGTGTCCTTCAATTGTGATGTCTAAATAGCCTAGTTCTTTTGTCATGCGATGGACTTCTATACAGATCCTCATGTCTATCACTAATATCAAACTCTTACCTTTCGGTCCTGCCACAATTTTAAGAGTTTCTCCAGTGGAATTCTTTGCAATACATCCATATGCACAATCTTTATTATCTTTTCTCGAGGCACCAAAATTGATTTTGATTCCTCTTGGGTCTAGGGGTTTCATTTCACCCTATTAAAGGGAAAACGACCAGACATATCAACTGAAAAGAGTTGTTTGTTTGAAAGATCAGTGTGAATCATGAGAGAATAGAATGGGGTCTCTCGAAGTCAGAAAGGACGGTAGAGCTGAAAGAGAGAATGGAGAGAGATAGGGAGAGGGGTCGCATGGAGTCGTAAATGACGACGGCATCGGAAATGACAACGGAGTCAGGAGAGAGAGAGGGGAAGACAGAGCTATTGCTTTGATCGAGTTTTACATTAAAAAAGTTGATGTATTACACCGATTATCAAAATAAAAAAATTTCTAATATGAAATTTTACACCAATATTCGATGTACTTTTACACTCCATCCTGAATGGCCACAAAATTGAATTGGAGTGTAAAAATACACCCACCGAACCAGCTTTTACACCGCATCCAAATGCAGCCTAATGCTGTTGCTCCCTTTCATTTTTAAGAGCATCGTAGGTGGGATTTAACTGAAACAATCCCATCAGGGAGAATTATTGCCTTAATTTTCTGTTCTATTTCATGCCCGAACAGACTTGCAACTTTTTTATCATCCATTTGTTTGAATTGGGTATTGATAATTTTCTCAACTTTTCTGGTGTCAGTGTCCTTAATTTTGATTTGGGTGCAAATTTTTAGTGGGGTTTTAGTGACCCAATTATCCACCCACAAATTACAGGATTTACCATTACCTATTTTCCATCTTATGCATTTTTTCAAGTTATTTCTCTGGTCGCATTCCTTTTCACGAGGTATTTTTCTTTCTTTATTCCAAGGAAATCTCTTCCTCTTACATATTTAGCTTTTTACTGTTTTAGTCCACAAGTTATCTTTCACCTTTAGGATTTTCCATCCTATCTAGTGTTAGAATATTGGCTTAATTCCATTTTTCTTATTCCTAGCTCACAATTTGCTTTTTTCATATAGACATTGGTGATGTTTGATACCGTTTATGTTTATTCAGTAAATATTTATTGATGGTGCTACATAGGTGTCATTTCAGCATTTTCTCTCTCTTGTTCTTTTTCATACATTGAAAATCTAAAAAGTAAACTTTGGTTTATGTGCATACCAGCCATTTGTAGAAGTTATTTTTTGAAGCTTCCACAAAGGCCAATCATTTATTCACTATTACGCTGAAGTGGCGCTTAGTGGCACCCAATTGTCATAAATGGTTGCAATTATTGCATTTCTCGGTTTTACCAATAAATAAAGTACAAACGTTTATTCAATAAACATAAACGGTACCAAACATATACATTATCCCACTTCTTTAGGCAAAAAGGTTTTTTTTTTTTTGTCTTTCTTATTTCCCCATATTTTTTTGGCAGAATGACGGTTCAGCCTAGGGTCAGAACTTGTGGGCTCAAAGTATTGTCGGGGTAGGTGCCAACTTGGAATTGATGCCAATTCACGGACAAGCATTGGTGCGTACTGCATAGAGTGTGGGTTGTTGACCTTTTGAATGTTTATAGCTCTGCAGTGGAAATCAGAAATTTGCATTGGGCAAATCCATACTTCTTCGTATATTTTTTGGAGTCTATAAATTTCTTTGATGGACGTTTTTGGGAATTGGAACATTACTCATTTGATATTGAGTCATACTTCTTATAACCCATTTTAACAATGTAATCATCCACCCAATTGATAGGGTTTTTACCCTCCATTGGAAATGATGCAAATATGTATAGTGTAAAACGGTTCATATAAATTGCAAAGTTGGTTAGTTTTGCATTGACAAATTTACCTTCTTACCAAATAGACTTTTAGCTGTAATGGATGCAAGCACGAATTCCAATAAAGCATATGTTTTTTTTTTTTAAAAGCCCACTGGAATGCAAATTTACTTCTTTTTTATTGATGTACTTTTACATCTTATTATCAATGTAAATATGCATTGGTTTGCCAGTTGTAAATGCAAAAATGTAATGTTTCCAAACATAGGCAAAAGTGAATCAGAGAGCAAATTTACCATGAACTGGGATTTACACTCCATTTGCATCGTTTCCAAACGCAGCCTATAGGTTTTTGAAACACTTGCACTTTTGCATCAACAATCTGGCCATTGCTGCTTCCTATAAATTGTTGAAGAATTGTTTCAGAATTTGGATGGATCTAAATTCTAAAGTGTGAAATAACTTTAATAGGGTTGTCTGATTGTATATTGGATGGGCATAAATGTCATCAAATTGTGTATTTGATGGGTTCTAAAATGTGAAATAACTTTAATAGGGTTGTCAGATTGTATATTGGATGGGCGTAAATGTCGTCTAATTGTGTATTTGATGGGTATGTAACATATATAGACCAAGGCCAAGTTTGGGAGTGCTTAAAAATAAGTTTTTAATCGAATAAAAACTTATTTTAGGCCCAAATTACACTAATAAGTATTTATTTGCATTTGAAAAATAAGCTCCAATTAAGTGATTAGTCTCAATATAAGTACTTATTTGAGAAGACCAAAATTTGAGGTTATTTTTAAGTGCTTATTTCTTTTTGGCCTATCTTATCCGACCACCTCATTTTGGAAACACATATACTACTGTTTAAAATAAATGTTTTTTTTTTCACCCAATGCTCATAAGCACTTATTAGAATAAAAACTTATTTTTAAACACTTATTCAACAAGCACTTATTTTTCAAATAAGTACTCCTAAATTTAGGTGGCATTTGATGGCACTTTTCAGACCTCTGAAGTTTGGAAATGTTGCTTTTCAGATGCTACCTACGTTTGGGTTGGGTTTGACTTTTAGATTTGAAACCCAATTTTAGATCTAAATAGAAAAAAGCCTCCCTAAGTGCTTAACATGCTAAGAGGCATTTCAGACATGGGCGAAAGACAAAAGAGCCCTCATAGAAATTTGAAATGACCCATAATGCCCTTCATATAAGCCACAAATCTAGGTCATTTGACTCCTCCCCTAGTTTGAGAAATGAGATTTGCTGCTGGGAAGCTCTGCTCTCTTCTTCTTCTTCTTCTTCTCTCTATCTCTCTCTCTCCTATCTTCCCGCCACCACCACTGAAACTCACAACAACGGTGGTTCTTTGATCTCTCTCTCTCTCTCTCTCTCTCCTATCTTCATGGTCTTCATTACTATTTTCATTATTATTTTAATTCTTAATAAGTTATTTGTAATTTATAAATTCATATGTATTTTTCAATTTTATTCTTATTTTAATAAATTATTTTTGTATGTTTTATAATTTACTCATATTTTTCAATATTATTTTGAATTTAATAAATTACTTTTATGAAATAATGCAAATTGAACTCAAAATTACCAAATAGTCTATTTTAGGAGTAAAATAGTAAAATCAATGAATTTCAGATGTTGAAGGTTTGATCCAACACAAACAACCTTCTTTATTTAGAGCCTCTAAAAAGTCGAAAAGCAATTGTGTTTCTTTTCAGATTGTAGACACTTTTAATATCTTTTTAGCATTTCAGATTTATCAAATGCCACCTTAGTCTAAATTTAAGTCAGGAGAGTTAATTGATATTCCGTGACATTTATGACTTATCGATCATACATGTCTACAAAGTCACATAAGTAATAGTAGTAATCAAACAAATCAGTGGTAAAACAAGAATCTTATGAAATTAGTTGAACCATGACGATATTCACTTCTTTATACAGTATGAATATGATCCACTACATCTATCTGCGTTCATCTTCTGAAAAGGAGGAATTATTTTTAAGGTTGTGATAGAACGACTATTAATGTTGTTCATGCTGAGGTGGATGAGTAGCAAATTGGCATCATCTTCTTCTCTCCCTTTCGTGCATCGATGATCATGCCTCCGAAGAACGTCTCTGACCATTCTGGCACTCACTCCCCTTCTAGGGGATCTTACTCTAGAGGCCCTTCTTTGCCTCACAAAGCTCAATAGTTATAACTAGTAACCCAAGAAGAGTTCAACTCCCTACGGGAATAGGTCGAGAGCCTTGTTGCTATGATGCATGCACTAGGACAACACTTCCACGACCAATCTCCCCATCTAGGATGGCATGTGCCCTTAGGCTATTCTCCTATTGAGGACCCCAAATGGTACAACAAAGACCCTATGGGACAAAAGGGAGAAAGTGAGCGATGCCCTTCGCCTTGGAGCTCTGACTTTAATGTTCTTCAGAACCCGTGTCCCAGTCATGGAGTGCTTAGGGCCCCAAGGATGCTAGCAATACCCATAGCAAAATTGCTTATAGAGTCAAGCTAGATGAAAGACCAACACACCCCCCGAAGCCATTAAAGTGGGTCGACATCGGTAGCAAGATACATGACATGTGAGAGCACTTAAATGAGCTTGAGAAAAGTTGCCTTGACCATCATGTGCTCGTTTTGGGAGCTCGACCCACCAAAGAGCTCGTCTTCACACAAGAAATCATGGACGAGCTCCCCCCTCATAGATTTAAGCCACTATAGTTTGAGAAGTATAATGGCGCCACCGACCCTATGGACCACCTAAAAGGGTTTAAGGCTACCATGCTCCTACATGGGGCTATGGACCACCTAAAAGCGTTTGTCTCCACCCTTGTAGGGGGCAACTTGGCAATGGTACTCTGCATTGTCACCTCAATCAATTGCCACCTAAGACTGATTTGAGACTTCTTTTCAGCATAGTTCATCAACAGTCGATGACATTGAAAAATAGTTGCCAACCTCATGCAACTTAGATCATGGGATGATGAGTCCCTCATAGAGTTCTTGGTGAGATGCAACGCTGAGTCTATCCATGTCCAAAACCTATATTAGTCAGTGGTTGTGGCCGCCTTGATACATGGGCTACGGGCCTCTTGTTTTAGCTTTTCCTTGGAAAAGATGACACCTTGAGATAGATCGAGCTTCTCTCTTGGGTGTAGAAGTACATCAATACTGAAGAGGTCGAAGGACAACCCAATCTAAAATGAAAAGATCATGAAAACTACCGATTTGACCACAACCTAAAGCGAAAGGACCGTGACAACTACTGGTTCGATTGCAACAAAAAGAGGTCAGGTCGCTACAAAGACCATAGGTCAAGGAGCCCACCTCCAACCTCTAGAAACTTCACTACCCTCAACACGACGTAGACCGAGGTCCTGATGCAAATCCACAACTGCCACTTCGTCAAGTAGTTGGAGAGACTGAAGTTCGAGGGCAACAAGAGGACTCAAGACAAATACTACAACTTTCACAAAGACCATGACCATGATATGGAAGATTGCAGGGACCACCACAACCACCTAGAGAGCCCCATCTAACGAGGCTACCTCAATGGATTTGTTGCTTACCACTGAGCTCCTTGAAAGAACCACCTAGGCCATGCTGATGTACCCGACGACTGAGACCCCCCCTCTTGTTCATGTCATTGTCGTTATCTTCGGAGGAATGGCACCAGGAGGGGAAAGCTCTTCAGCTTGAGGTCAATGATCAGTTGAACGAAGTGGAGGACCAAGCTATGAAGAAGACCAAGGTGGATACACCAATTACATTTGCCAAGGACGATCTCAAGGGAGTCAGGATGCCTCATGACGATGCCCTCATGATATCAATGAACATTGCTAACTATGTGGTGCGCTAGGTGCTTATCAACATTGGTAGTTCGGTCAATATCATCTTTGAGGAAGCCTTCCAAAAGATAAAGATTGGGTGTGACTAGACTACAGTCAATCGACACCCCTTGGTTGGATTTTTTGGTGATGCACTAACACCAAAAGGGAGGATCACCCTAATGTTGATTGTAGGGGACGGATTGAGAACCCTAAACGAAGAGGGATACGTGATGGAACAATGAGTTCTCCACAACTCCCCTGTATTTAAAGACACTCTCCTCGAGGTACGACTCTCTTCTTACACACTCTTCAGCTCCTCAACTCTCTTGCTTCCTTACTTCCTCTTGCTCTTCAGCCATGTTCAACAAAGACCAACTCATACTAAACAATTCTACCTAACCAACCTCTTCACTACCTTTACTAACTCAAGCATCGGAGTGCCTTTCCCCGGAAAACCACCTTGGGGCCATTGATTTGTTCTCCCGTAGGTCGTCAAGCTCTTATCATCTGTCTTGTTCATATCATTCAGCACAACTCATCCACTATGGCACATCCAATTTGTCTCACTTAGCAGGATAGTTATCTACTCCTCGTCCATCCCAGCGTGAACATCATCAACTTTAAATATCAACATCTGGATGTTAGTAGATTGGATTTTACAATGTGATCAATATTCATCTCGGTAAAAAAATAAGGATAAAAAATAAAAACCTTCAACTCAATAAAATTCATCTACGGGATAACTTGTAAGTGACTATTAGCCATTAAGAAGATAAAGTTCTGTCATGGGCTATGTATTCCACAAGTGATGACGAGAGTGCGACGAAGAGTCAAGGTTTTTGAAATCAAACCGGACATGAACTATTAAGGGGTCCGGTTCCCGGGTCAAATGGTCCGACCATTCAAATTGAACAAACGACCCCTTCTGTAAAAAAAAAAAAAGAAGACCAAAAACTATTGAATGGTTCGAATGATTCCACCATTTAGATCAAGAGTTTGCTCACCAAATCAATGATTTTTGGCCAAAAGAAGGTCATGGGGTAAAACAGAACCAATCTCTCAATTTTTCCAGTCTGACCGTCCGATCCAATCGGGTTTTGAAAACATTGCGATGGTTTGGCTCTTTAGCTGAATCTATGTACAATCACTTTTTTCATAGTGCATGTTGAAGTAACGTCATCCAACGTGAAAAAGGAAGGATGGATTTCTAGCTTCAGGATAACATGTTGAATGAAATGCTTTTTGCCAAAAAAAAAAAAAAATAATAATAATAATAAAAAGGATAACATGGGCCTTGGCAAATTTGATTGGGCCATTGGGCTTTGGATGAGGTCATGATGAGTAAGCTCTAGCCTGAGACCGACTCAAATCTCATCCTGCCTGTCCTTTTGGTGCCAATTTAACACATGCGAAAAATAACATTGAAAAAAGTAGCTTGAAAACTTTTAATTTAAGTGGGTTGAGATGATAAGATGAGGATTCCAAATATGGTGCATTCACCTACATTGTTTGCATATTAAATTTAAATCTCTATCAGTTACAAAAGCGTTACTCAATATGTAATTGCTATGATATTAAGTTGGAGAGTGGAAAGGGTTGAGGAGTTGAGGGTAGGGATATTTTTAGATTGTAAAAAAGTAGAAGGGTTTAAAAAGAAGGCCAAAAGTGAAGTGTCTCTGAAACTCGCCATCGTTTTAATGAGGACTTTGAAAAAAGTGGGTTCCAATGAAAGAGAATTTTTTTTTTTTTTTTAGAATGAGAGAGGGAATCAGAACCTAGCTCTTCAAACTTCAAATTCAAGTGTAGGACGGATGCTGAAGCATCCTTTTGGAGAGATGACATGCATATTCCTAGAATTAATAAATAAAGTTGCCACACCATGCTGTAATTTCATCTATTTTGTTTTATTTGTTTGGTTCTTTTGACAGTGTGGCATAACACAGGCACTTTAATACAAGGAGAAAAAGAAGAAGAAGACTTGTCTATTCATTTTGGTGGTCTGCCAAGTTGTCTACTGCATTTGTTTTTGTGTAAATACGTTTTAATATAAAACTCCATTCTCAGTTTGTATTTATCGGTTCTTTGTTTGGATGTAGTTTTATATCGAAAATCGATATAAATCCCATTTATGATAGAGTTTTATATTGACGATCGATATAAAGATAATAATGATAAAATTGATGTAAATATTTATATCAATTATCATGTCTTTTCACTTTACAATGGTTCACATTTAAACCAATCGGTGTTGAAGTTCATCAATATGTTTTTATATCGACAAATATTTACACTGCAAAACAAATGCTGATGTATATGATGATATATGATGATATACAAAGGAAATGGCTAGGCGATCATTCAAGTGGCAAGTGCTGATGTATATGATGATATATATGTTCAACAAAACTACACTGTGTGGATTGGGCTAACTTGGAGAAGGAAGTAGGTAAAGTATGTTGAAAAAGGAAACAAAGAAACGAAAATGAACAAAGGTTGCTACACTTTTGGTACCAATCTATACTACTTTAAAAAGCACGAATGGTCTCAAGAATATTTTTGGAATTTTCTAGTGACAAAATTCACCCCTCTATATTTAAATTTATTGATAAAAAATGAGGGCAAATAGGGTAATCGATTCTTAATATTAAACGAGTTGAAAAAAGGTAATTTAATGATATTTAATGCACTCAACTCTCTTTCATTAAATCCAACATTTAAGTTATTAACTTGCATTCATGTTCATTGAACATATATTTAAGTCACTTTTGTTTCTTCTCATCATTAAGTTCTATTAATTAAATCTATACGTAATAATTTAATAATTCCAATAACATAAAAGCTTATACTTTTAAAATCTACCTAGAAAAAATAGCATTTTCATCTAGGTGGTGGTAAGAAATTAAATCATTTTGGGTCAAATGGGTTAATTCATGTTGTCATGATTAAATAATAAATTAAAAAATAGATAAAATGAAAAAATAAAAATTAAAAAATTGGGAACATTTTTAACATACATATTAAATAAAAATAAGTATGATAAATAAGAAATGTTTTAATTAATTATGGAAATGGAATGTAAAATTTAAAACCAATTGGAAATAAAAATATTTTCCTATTCTCTCTCATTAAATCCTATATTTAAGATATATTTTTCTCATCATTAAATTCTTGTAATTAAATCCACAATATTAATTTTATTAGTATAAAAATAAATATTTTGAAAAGTAATTTGAAAACAAAACCATTTTCTTCCCTCACGATGGTGGGTAAGCAATTCGACCATTTGGTGTCAAATGGATTAGTAAATAATGACATAATTAAATAATAAAAAAATAAAAAAAATAATTATGAAATGTAAGAATTATTTTTATTAATGATGAAAATGGAATTCCAAATTTAAAATCTACCTAGAAATGAAATGATTTCATAGTCACATAATAAAATTTTTAATAATAGAAAATACAAAGAATCACAAAAATAAAAAAAAGAGAAAATTTTGGGCACATATCTAATATTATATATTTATAAAAAAATAAAATATTGGGTGCATTTCTAATATTGTACATTCATTATATTGAACAAAATTAAGTTTTATACATAAGAAATAATTTTATCAATTATGGAAATATAATACAAAATTTAATGTCAACCTAGAAATCAAACCATTTTTATTTTTAGATGGTGGGTTAGTGGTTTGAGTCAAATGGTACCATAAACAAACAAAAATTAAGTGTGATAAGTAAAAAAGTATTTTATATAATGTAAATGAAGTATATAATTTAAAGGAAAAATTATAGTCAAAGTCGGTTGTACATTTAAAATTAGGTTGTAGGTTGGTACATAAACCAACAAAACTCTGACAACCGACTCTACATTTCAAATTATAAAGACCCCCACCATGTCATTAGAGGCTTATGTGGCTATTGCCAACATGGGACTCTTAGTTGGACACATCAAAAAACCTATACCGAAAATAGGTTTTCAATTTCTCCCCCCCTCCCTCTGTCTCACTCTCTCAACTTCGATCTGTATGGAGAGAGAATGAGAGAAATTGATATAGAGAACGTAAATACAAAAACAAAAAAAACCATTTTCATTTATTTTCAAATCACATAATCGTTGAGCTTATAAAAGATGACTGTAAGTGAGAGAGTGTGAGGGAAATTGAGAGAGAGAGAGAGAGAGAGAAAGAGAATTGGACCAACTTATCGCCTAATTTTAAATATACAGCCGGTTCTTACTATAATTTTCCCTAATTTAAAACTAATCCAAAAGCATAGCTATTTTCTTATCTAGATGGTGGGTTAATGATCAAACTTTTCAAAGAAATTCATGATGTCATAATTGAAGAATAAATATTTAAGTTTATTTTTAAACATATTGTTACTTTTGTTAATTTTCAATTTCTATCTTAACTATAATATATCTAAAATTCAAGTAATTAATACGAAGAAAAAATTTTCACGTGCAACGCATGTGCTTAATTACTAGTATATTAAAAGTTAAAAGCTAAACTAGCACTCATTTTATTTCAGGGTTACACGCAAACACCCCTAAACAAGTAAAAGAGCCACTGTGCTAGTAGGCAATCATCTCAAACATTGTGTGGGTGGTTTGATAACCACATGGAGGGGAAAGAAAAGACATAGACACATGTGTTTAGAGATTTAGAAATATAGTGGTGTGCAAGGGAGTGTGATGAGAAGAAGATTAAAGAATGGGATTGATGGAAAGAGGAAGATATATTTATATTCATTAATTTAAAACTTAGCAATTACCATACTCATGTCTAGGCGGCCACCTCAAATTCCACCCTCAACTTAATATATAGGGTTGGGGGGTTATGGGAAAATTTATCAATTTGGTCTTAGTGTAGGGTAGGCGGGGTGGTTCATCCAATGTTTTCAAAATCGGACTGGACTGAATGATTTGACCGAAAAATAAGGAATTTGTCATTTGATTGATTTCGTTTTACCCCAAAATCATTGATGTGGTCAATAAACTGTTGATTCGGGCAGTCAAGCCATTTGACTCAAGAATGGTTTTTGTCTATTTTTTGGGTATTGTTTTTTTTTTTAATTTTAATTTTTTTATTTTTTTTGTCAGAGCGAGCCATCTATTCAGACTGAACAGTCAGACCATTCAACCTGGAACCGAACCCAGAATGGTTCCCTGTCTGATCCGGTTTTAAAAACCTTGGTTGCATCTATAGCAAGAAGCAAGGGGAGACCCATAATATCAAGGTTTTTAAAACCGAACCGGACAACGAACTGGTCAGGGGTCCGGTTCCCGAGTCGAACAGTCCGACCGTTCAAATCAAATGGATGGTCTGTTCTGACAAAAAAATAATAATTTTTTTTAAAAATAAAAACAGTCAAAATCGTTAAACGGTTTGAATAATTTGAACGATTCAACCCTGGGTCAGCAGTTTGCTGACCAAATCAACGTTTTTTGACAAAATTCAAAATTTGGGAAAAAACGGAACTGATCACCTTAATATGGATCCAACCGTTCCATCCGACCGGTTCGTGGTTTTTCCGGTCCGGTTTTAAAAACCATGCATAATATGGATCCAAACAGTAAACAATTCCTTTCCCAATGAACCAAACCACGACCTTAATATTAAAGGTGAGACATGTGGTTGATATTAATTCAACTCCCTCCAAATCCATGACGTCTTTCACACTTTAAAAGACAAGAAATGGGAAAGTAAAATGAGTGGCAAAGGGATGCATGGGATTTTTCTGGAGCCATTTTATTTGTTATTTTCTAATATCAGTGCTATATTTAAAGGAAAAGGCGTGACGTCTTGGATTTTTGATGATAGGGGCTTTTCTACAAGTATCAGATAAATTACAATATGGACAATGACTCGAATCCACATTTGTGCTGGAACTATTCAACTAACTTTAACGTGCCAACTGAGCCATCATAAAATCTCAATTTCCAATGAATTTCAGTAGAAATGTAAATTACAAGTAGGAATAGAGTTGCAGTGTCTATAGGCGGGTGGTCAACATGTTCCTCAACCACACCACACCGCCGATTCGGTTGATAACTGTTCATCGTTTCACCCACAACGTAACGTCAAGGATACTTGCGTCTTTTGGCATGAGATGGTTCCATTATTTTTCCACCTCATATGATTATGAACACGTGTACAAGTAACGGTGAGATTATTTCATGTCTTTACGGTTATAGTTATATTCGCGGCGGGAGTAGGAAGTAGGATCGGATTATCGACCGATCATCGGGTGTTGTGGGATTAGACACTTGCAGACTGGATTTATGGTTGCCTCCACACTCCGCACTCTTCCATCTCATCGTCTAATCCAAAAAGTGCCAATCCAACGGTTGTTTTCTAACTTCCAGTTCCGGTGCTCATTCTCATTCGTATTTTCGTTCCCTTGAAAACGAAAACTTCTAACAACCAACCGTTTTATGTTTCATGAAAAAAAGCAATTTTTTTTGAGAAAATATAATTATTAGGATTAGCTCTGCCTTTATTATGGACGGAAAATGTATAAATAAAAAAAAGGAAAGAAAAAAAAAAATTTCCGGGGTTGCGCAATATCTGTGGAAAAAACAAAACGGAAAGAAAACCCACCGAAACGGAACCATTAGATCTAAACGTTCTCCGCTGGATGCATGGATTCTTTCTACCTCTCGCTGTTTCTCTCTTCGCCTGAAACCCTGATACTACCTACGATTCTTTATTCATTAACAGAGATAACTTATAAGTAAAAAGGGAGAATTTGACACGCAGAAGGGGAGAGATTTAGAGGGAGATACGTATATCTCTTCTCTCTTGACCACAAAGAGGAACCCTACTTCCGGTTCGTACAAGACACTGTTCGCTCCTGCAAGGGGTTCTCCCTCCGGGTACTTCTGAGAGGATGAAGGGTCTCTTCAAGTCCAAGCCTCGAACGCCGGTGGAGCTCGTCCGCCAGACGCGCGAGCTTCTAATCTTTGCTGACCTTCATTATAATATCCACGAAACCAACAAGCGAGACGAGGAGAAGGTTCATCCAGTTTTCTCCCTTCTTTTTGTATTCCTTTTTTCTTCTTTCTTCCCTTTTATGGTTTCATTAAATTGATGGGCCGTTGATCACATTATAAATCGTTGATTTGAGATTTTTTCACCTACGTCCCCCTTGCTGGAACGGGATCAGTGGTGTCTTATATCACGCTTAGTTCTGTTCTTCCTTGTTCTTTTCCTTTTGTTGGGTTGGAAATGGGATGTGATTATGGTGCCTCATCCATTTGAAATCACCGATACCGATATCAGTGGACTTCGCGAGCTTTAATTGTCTGAATTTTGGAGTCTAACAAAACAAATCAAGCCATAGAAATGACAAAAGACCAAATCGTTGTTTTCCTCCTTTCTTAATTAAAGAGACATAAATCTGTGATGACTGTGATTTCATTTGAAAAGTCCAACTTGCTAATAATGCATGTTTGAGATTGGTAGAAAATCATTTTTCCCCCAGTATTGATGCTTGACAATTGGGAACCCTGCTTCTGTTTCTTTTTCTTTCTTCTTTTTTCCTTTTTTAATTCTTCTTTTACATGTGATTGGATATTTATAAGATGTTTCTAAGATGAGAATTGATATATAATTTTGGTAAATAAATATGTTATTCCAAGTTCCAATGTCGTTTCTTCTATATCTCCATATGCATATGACCGGCAACTGGGGAGTAGAGAGTTGGCTGCTCCACTCAAGAAAATTTTATTTAGGTGAGTCATGTGGAGGGCCGGAGCCAGATGATAATGTTATCATTAGTAAAAGTCATGTGGGTGATATCTGTTGTAATTACATGATAGCACGTAGTTCATATAAATGCACCAACAAAGTTACTCAAAAATGGGATACAAAAGGATAATCAAGTAATAAATTGTGGATTCATTCAGCTAGTTTTGCAAATTTAATGTATATTAAGGGTAATGATCTTGCCACCCCCCCCCCNCCCCCCCCCCTGCCTAATGGATTGTCCAAATTACAAATGACACATTTGATGTAATGTGGGAACATTCCCTCATTTGATGAGTGAAAGAGTGGGGCATTTCATTGTAAGAATCTTTTGAGTTTGAATTCTGATTTTTTTTTTTTGGAAAATTGGGAACCCGAATGAAATCCATGAACATGTGGAAAGTGAGGGTACTTAGGGTGAACCTGAAGTTTTGTAAAAGGATTTAGAGGTGAACTTGCCACTATGCTTAGTAACTCATACTCTATATATGTATCTGTATTGGACATCAAGATATCTGTATTGGGTAATCAAGGTGAGAAGTTGTATTTTCATGTTTTCCTCATGTTTTTGCTAGAAGCCAAATTCAAGGAAATCTTGGTTGTAAAAGAGATACCATCATTAGTTTGCATTCTTTGCAAAGTATATATTTAAATGGTTGGGTGAAAGTAACATGGTTTTGCCTTGGATTGCTCCCATAGCAATATCTAATTACATGAGAATAGAGGAGGCACAAACCATTGGCATGAATTGTTGTTTTTCAATATCTATGAATTCTTTGTCTCTTTTCATCTAAAGTTCATAATTTGCAGTTTTGGTGGATATTGCCACTTTTACATGCTGCAAGTCTTTCTTCTTTCCCAAATTTGTACTTTCTGTACATATCTGTCAATGTATTGGTATTTTTTTCTAGATTATTTCTTGTAACATTTTGATTTTTCTTCAGATGTTGGAATTAACTAAACTCATGCGGGAGCTGAAGTCAATTCTTTATGGCAATAGTGAATCAGAACCAGTTGCTGAAGCTTGTGCACAATTGACTCAGGAGTTCTTTAGAGACAACACATTGCGCCTTATAATTACTTGTCTTTCAAAATTGAACTTGGAAGTAAGCATAAATAAATGCTAGGCTTAAATTTGTTGTTAGGTCATTCCTCTTTGTCCATAATTCTTCTTTTGGTTCATAATTTTTAACTTCTAATTTTATGATTAGTTGGTACCTCAGCAATTTTGACACAATCATATATAGTTTAGGATGAATGCTGAAAATTCATGTACTATATTTTGAATCCTGTTTGAATGTTATCTGTCATTTATGAGGATCATCCTTTGCAGGCTCGTAAAGATGCCACTCAAGTGGTTGCAAATTTGCAAAGGCAACAAGTTCAGTCACGGTTAATTGCCTCTGATTACTTGGAAGCAAACAAAGATCTTTTGGATCTTTTAATATCAGGGTGAGTTACTATTTGTAGAGATTTGGAAATAATTGAACTAATAAATTTGAAAAAGGTCTTTCTGTTCTAGTTATACATAAGACATATATTATTGTAAATGTATCTTTTTAGTTGTGTGTACACATGTGTACCTTCTGGTTATGAATTATCCACTCTGATTTTTATTTTGTTTGAAATCTCTAACTTTCTTTAGTTATTTGAAGTCAATAAAAGAAAGATAAAAAAGAAAGAAAGGAAAAGAAAAGAAAAGAATGTATAAAACTCTCATGATTCTCAAAAACTTTTGACATATAGTAGAAGAGATTTGAAAACTTCAATTATTTCATTTTTGAACACGGAAAGCACTTCAAATTTCTTCTAAGAAATATTTTTTGTCCTTTGTTTGGGGTGTCATGCATTTCATATTAGATCCTTTTCATTATAATACCTTCTTTTTTGTTGTAAATCTCTTGAGGCTTTATTTCTATGGTATGTTTAAACTTTATATATTATGCATATTAATATAGCAATTATTATGTGTAGGTATGAAAACTCAGACATTGCTTTACTCTATGGTGCAATGTTGAGAGAGTGCATACGCCATCAGAGCATTGCAAGGTAGGCAAAATGAACATGACTTAAATTTTGTGACTAAACAAGTTTCATTCCCTTGGGATTGGGTTTATCCTCTTATTCAATACATTCAAATTATATCAAACTTTAAATTTGTTTGTTTGGTTTTGTTTCACAGATATGTCTTGGAGTCAGAGAACATGAAGAAGTTCTTTGATTATATACAGCTCCCAAATTTTGACATTGCATCAGATGCTTCAGCAACTTTCAAGGTTGGAATATTTGGCATAACTAATATTAAAGTAGGCAATTGAAGGGGAAAAATACTTGACATTATGATGAATGCTCATAGTAACCATTTAACACTTGAATAAAATGGAGAAAAATGGTTACTACATGATCTAATTTGTCTCTTTGTTGGATTATGATGTGCACTGTTCTTGTGCATTGCTTTTTAGCGTTTCCTCATTATACTGTCAAATGTGCAATATATGTTACTAGTAAAGTTATACCAGGGTTCAAAAGGAGCTTGTATATTATGTTAAACAGATTGTGACTCTTTCTGGAAACCAGTTATTACTTCAGATCATTTATGTTATTGTGCTATATTTTTAAGCCCAATGGCAAAAATCCTGATGTTACAATGAAATATTATTGCAGGAACTCTTGACGAGGCACAAATCTACTGTAGCTGAATTTCTTACTAAAAATTATGAATGGGTAGATGCTAATTTTTTCTTTGGTCATTTACAAGACTTTTCTATGCTTTCTGAGCTAACTATCTGTTCATTGTTTATTAGAACTTAACTGATTTTGTTTACAATTTGATTTCAAATCAAACTAGTGTTAAATGTTAATTCTTAGCCCTTTCATGCTCTTTTTGTACCAAAGGATTAAAAGATATGCATCCTTTTAACTCATTTTTAATTGCTATTTTTATTTATTCATCTTTTTGCTTGGCTATTCTTAGTTATGATATTTCTCTAACCTTTTTTTTTTTTCCTTTTTGGTGCAGTTCTTTGCAGAATATAATTCCAAGCTTCTGGAATCTTCAAATTACATTACCCGAAGGCAAGCTGTCAAGGTAGTTAGGATTTGATGTAATGTTGGTGCAATAAACTATCTGTTTCTTTTTTCCTTTTTTTTCTCAATGAACCCATGTTGTGACTTGTGAACCTATTCAATTATCCTTTGGGCTATTACCCTGTATTGGTCTCAACAATCTGGGGTATTGGGAGGGTCGTGGATATGGACCTAATCTTTGGCCTTTATAGCACAAAGTTGCCACTCTCAACTTGAATGAGTTAGCAGCTCTTCTTTTAAGGAGTTGCCACAACCCACTAGCCCTGAGAAAACTCCTCTTATTCCTGATTCAATTGGTTGCTTAGGTTGCAACCATCAAAGTTTGACTTCTACCCGTTTCTGTCACCTGCCATTCCACATTTATATGCTATTTTCTAATGGAATAACCTGTTGTATCTTGCCAACCCCTCAATTGGTAATTTATCGAGAATCTGTGACTCCCTTAAATTCTTAACATGCTGAAGTTAACCAAGGATTCAGCAAACCAAGGAGTATATATTTTGTTCTTTGTTCTTGAGTATTCTTGCATGTCTCTCCCTGCATAGACTTCACAAGTTTGCAGAAACTAGCTCGCTTCATGTTTAAGAACGCATCTAAGATATCCCAAAAAGGAGAAAGTGATTCTATACCTTAATTGCAAGCTAACAAGTCAATAAAATGCGGTTGTACTTATACCCAATGCCCAATGGACTAGGGACAGCCACTGCACATGCCTCACAGCTAGTAAGAGTGATAAGAAATGACCCATCAAAAGATTACACAGAAATAGGACTTTCCTAGGGCTTAAAACAAACCGTCCCCATGCATATAGTATTCTAAAAACTCAAAGAAACCCCAAAAACACAACAATATTACACTCTGTGATATCAAGAAAACAAGGGGAATTCTCTCTCTAATACTAGGAGGAATTTTGATTTCTCAAAAAACTTTTTTTTTTGAACATTTCTTTTCCTTCAATGAAGATTCCAAATAGGTTCATAATTTCACATTTCTCGAACCAATCCATTGCTCTATATAAAATACTATGATCTTGGTTGTGGTTGTTATTGCTCAAGCTGATAGCCTCTATGATTTGTTTCAGCTGCTTGGAGACATTTTACTTGATCGTGCAAATTCTGCCATTATGATGCGGTATGTGAGATCAAAGGACAATTTGATGATCCTAATGAATCTTCTGAGGGTAATCTCTCTCTCTCTCTCTCTCTCTCTCTCCCATCCAATATTTTATTATGTATCAATTGCAGATTCCTTTGTGTACAATTTGCTTTGTATGTCTATAAATTTTTTTTTAACCATAAGTTATATTTTTGTTACATCCCCAATTTTCAGGAATCAAGCAAGAACATTCAGTTAGAGGCATTTCATGTTTTCAAGGTATCATCTTTTCATACAGGGAAGCCATTTTTATGTTAAGAAAAATGCCGAGGATGCAAATCTTTTTTATGATACCCCCATACGAATGCATCTTTTATACCACTCTCATTGGAATGGTATAAGACCCATCTTGGTAGATGGGTGATCCAGTTAAAATGACACGTTATTTCAGATGTGGTGTATGTGCATTTGTAAGGGGTACAAGAAAAACATTGTATTCCTAGCATCCTTTTAGCCCTTTTTAGATCCTTGATGCATTCGTTTATTTATTTATGGTTTTCATTTTTTGTTTATTTGCAGCTTTTTGCTGCAAATCAAAATAAGCCTCCTGAAATCGTTAGCATACTTTTAGCAAATAGAAACAAACTTCTCCGGTTCTTTGGTGACTTCAAGATAGATAAAGGTAAAAAAAAAACATTTTTCTAGTTCTTAGTGCAGCTTAGATTGTTAAAAATTCTTTCCTAAATTTGTCTCCATTACAGAGGATGAACAATTCGAAGCTGACAAAGCTCAAGTGGTAAGAGAAATTGCTGCTCTGGAACCCACTGCCCTGGAACCCAGAGATCACCCTTAATTACTGCTTATCAATGTTTAATATAACGCCATTTTGATTTCATTGTAAATTTAGGATTGACTGTGAGTTAAATCATAATCAGTGGTTTGTCCTCAAGTTAGATTAGATGTATCTTTAACTTATTCAAAGGTTTTTCTTTATTTTATGAGAAAATGAATATCATTGACCGGTGACCGAAGGCATTAATAATAGTGCCAGTGTTGTCCTCAGCTAAGGAAAAAAAAGGGGAAATTGTCTAAAATTCATCATGACTTTTCAGCATTTCTTAAATTCACCATAACTTTTCAAAATATCTTAAACTCACCATGTCATTAACTTGACATTAAACAGACTAATGGTTAATATATTATCATTTTACCCTTCATAGAAAAATATAAAATATATACATATATATTAATATTTTAACTAAAATGACATGAAAAAAAGCAAGACATTTTTAAATAATAGAAACTATAGAAATTAAAAAACAAAATCAGAAAATAAAAATTGTAGAAAAAACACCAAAAATTATAGAAAAACACAAACTGCAAATAAATGACAAAAAATACAAGAAAATTTATAGATTATAGAAAATATAAAAATATAAAAAAACATTGTAAATTATAACAAAACACAAAATAAAAAAAAGAAAATTGAAAATTGAAAGACAAAAATTTATGAAAATATTTCAGACAGATAAAAATGTACGAAAATATTTTTGCATACATTTATGAAGCCCTCGATGGAGATTTACTTTTTAAATTCAAGTTGCAAAAATTTACAATACAATACAAATATTTCAAAACACTAGAAATCTCTGAAATTTTTTATCATTGTATTCGTTCTTCTACATCTTCAAACTAGAAATCTGAGTGGTGGTGCGAGGCGGCATTCAAACAATAGATATGAGAGAGAGTGGTGGTGGTGGTGGTGTGGTGCCCGTGTAGCGGTCCCACCTACTGTAGATTTGAGCGATAGAGGGTGGTGCAACGTCTAGGAGATTTGAGCGGAGAGAGGGTAGTGCAGTGCCCACCTACTCTAGATTTGAGCAAAGAGAGGGCGAGAGACAGCGCACTCACCTACTATGGATCTAAGTAAGGGTGGTGCGGCATCTCAGAGACCTAAGCAAAGAGAGAGAGAGAGAGAGAGGCCCTAAATGAACCTTTTTTTCTCTAATTCGTCAGTCAAGGGTAATTTGGTTATGAGAATTGCATTTATATTGACATGGACAACTTATGTTAGTGAATATTAACTATGCTTTAACGGAAGGTGATTTTGGAAAATAAAAACTCGTTAACATGGTGAGTTTTAGACATTTTAAAACTTGTGACATTACATTTAAAATAATAACAAAAATCTAACTTGATTTAATCAAAAGAAACTAAGAACTTGATTTAGTTCTTTTTGGATTGAACTCTCTTAAAACACTAAGAAAAACTAATATAATTTGATTTGCCTTATTGGTTTTTCTGTTTTTACTTTTTATTTGGCCTATAATTATTTAAGTGTTTTTCTATTTGTTTTAAATTATAAAAATGTATGTATATTTTTTTGCATTAAATCACCAAGTAATCACTTATATTTGAGACTTACACCTCTTTACGTCTCGGACTATGCCTCATGCCTTGAAGCTTGAGCCTTGCACCTCATTCTGACAAAAGCCTTGAGGCAGAATCTATGCACCTTGCCTCAAGATATATGCCTCACGCCTCAAGGCTTAAGCTTTTTACAACAATGCTAGTTGGGCTCGCCCAATTTGCACCCTATAAGTATATGTAGGAAACCATCGCACAACCTGCGATGAAGGTCACAATAACATAAAGGTAACTATCGTAGAACCTAGAGTGAAGGTTATGTCCACCACTAGAGCAAATGCGAATGCATAGCCAGGAACCAGAATTGCAGACCCACGTCTCCCAAACCCCGGAAATTCTCTGATGCTACTTGTGATGCCACCTTGAGTGCATGTCCAAAAGAGGAGACATTGCAATGACAACAGGGAATTTATAGCGCTGCAATGCTTACTATAGTGAACCCTGAAAGTAAGGTCAATTACAACACCGTGGATCGTGAGTCATGACACCCTAGTCGTGCGAGGCCTAATGGATGGGTAATAAGAACCACAGCATAGCAACAAAGGTTCCGTTCAAGAAATCAAAAGCACACCTACAGGTTACCATCGCACCATAGGAGCAAAAGAAAAGGTATCGATACATCAAGGCAACAAACCCAGACGACCACATATGCATATACTATATGCTAATAGAGGAGGAGGAGGATGATGATACCATGCCACCTGCTTCCAAAAAGACAAAAATGACCAGCGACTCAGCGAGGTATGATACTGTAATTCAACAAAGCATGCTTCATCCAATGAATATTTTATTTCTTCTACAAATATGTGCTTATGATAAAAATGTTTACATAGTCCAATCAACAATCTCTACAGTTTAATAAATCACTTTATGTGTTCACATGGTAATGACACTGAATTATAGTTTTCCTATCTTTCCTTTTTCCAACACACCTCTCACCACAAGTAACATTCTTCAAAGCATGGATAGTAATAACATCGCAATTCAGAGTGCCTGTTAGCATCAATCAAGTAGTTGAATAAAAACTCACACACATTTTGGACATCACAATTCACAACTCTAACTAAAAGATGTTAATACACACTAGGTTGACAGAATCGATGTGATAAAGTACTACAATGAGACTTAACCTCCCCCTAAACACCTACAAGACTTTAATAGCGATGTCATGGAACCCTTAGAAGAAATTGATATCGCACAAGGACAAGCACAAAAGAGACCTCTATTTGTCTTAGCTAAGTTACAGGAAAATCACAAAACAAGTCTCCTTTTGTTGCTAAAAGGTACATGACCTTTGACTCCCTTTAAGATTCATACCTCTTCCACAATCTTACTTCTACCAAAAATCACAGAATTCTAGGATGTCTCCGCATGGTCATAGGACCAGATGCTCAGTCTAGATCACAACTTAATCAAGCACTTCCTCTATATCCATTCCACCTACCATGGCTTTAAAACCACCGCTAACCCAGATGGTCAAGCACTAACTACACCATTTTAGTGTTGAACTGCTGTTTTATTAAAAACGTTGAATTGGTCTATGCGAGCATTCGGAAATGTCTCACTTGGGCTAAATTTGGAGTCACCAGCCATTAGTTATGGAAATGGAGTTGACGGGACCTCCGAGAATGGCATCAAAATCATTTATTGCTTTATGGTGACTCCAAAGCCCAAGCACTAACTATACTAATCTGGGTAAGACTCGAATGGGAGGGAAGGGATTAGGCACCCCTCTCCCGGGTCCAATAGGTGGGGACCATATGATATCCCAAATAAGCACAAATACAAGATAAATCAAGGAAAATGATAGCAAAGAAAGCAAACCTAAGAACAAAACAATACAAAAGAAAAAATATATTTTTATTTACCTAATTTTTTGTTTTTATTTTTTCTACATTTTTATCTATTTTTTATTTTCAATTTTTTAAATTTATTTAATTGATTTTCATCCTTTTATTTTTTAATTTTTTTAAAAATTATTTTCTAACAGTCAACGAACCGTTGACTCAGATGGTTTGAATGCAAAACCATTTGACTCAAACAACAGTTTTAGTCTATGTACCTTGTTTAAAATTAAAAAAAAATAAAATAACAAAAAAGAGAAAAACTAGAGGGAAATAGATCGATCTCATATGTGACATTAGAGAGAGAGAGAGAGAGAGACCTTAGAGATGAGATCTATGAGAGAGGTCTCAGAGACGAGATGATAGATCTGTGAGAGAGAGAGATCCGTTATGGGTGCAAGTCACCATTGGTGTTGCCATTGTAGGTTACCATCATCGACGCCACTACATGTCTTCTTCTTCTTCTTCTTCTTCTTCTTCTTTTCTTTCTCACAACCTTCTTCTCTAAACCGACAAAGCTCTCTCCTCACTCTCATTCCCATCTTCCTTCTCATAACATCATTTATATTCATCTACCATCTTACCCTAATATTCCAATCCAAAGGGTAGGATGAAATATGCTATTAAAACTTTTGAACCGTTTGACCCAAATGGTTGAACCACTGACCCAGAAACTGGCAGTCAAAGCGGTTTTGTTTTTGAGTTGGTTTTTAAAACCTTGCCACCTACAAACCAGTGAAGCAGCTCCAATGTGTCTTTAAGCCTGATATAATTTTAAACATTAAAGAAAAAGTAGTGAGGATTTTCAAAGTGGCTTTCATCAAGCCTATATCACACCCTAAGTGGTTGGCTAACATCGTTCCTATCAAGAAAAAAGAATGACTAGATCAGGTTAGTTCTTAAACTATTGTGATGTAGTGCAATCCGGTCACTCCTACCTGGCGCTCACGTGGCTCCTGAGAGGTACCTGAGACGAGAGGAAAGAGGAAGAACTCCCAAGTGGTTTCCCAGCGGGAACGCTCTAATGCTTAAGTTAGTATTATGTGCAAGAAGCAAAAGGAGACGAAGGCTAAGAGTGAGGATAGCGCGTTACCACTATGTTCGAGAGGTCAGAGATTCAAGAAGAAACCGTTTCCCTTCTGCCCTGGGGGCTTTTATAGGGACACTCACGTTAGGTCGGGCATAACCGCCACTGGGCTCCTGCCACAGCCGTTACCTGCCAGGGCTGCGCAGGTGGCCGTTGTGGTGCACGCTTCGCCCGAGTGAGTGACACGTTTCCAAAGTGGCAGGCACGCCTTTGCCTATCGAGAGACGTGGACACAGACTGTCGAAAGGAATGGGACTGCGCCGTTAGTAGAGGATATGGCGCAGTCTGACCGGTACGGTCTGTCAGTCGGAAGCTTCCTGGAGGGCGCTAGTACGGCTCGTTTGCGAACTATCTCGTGGTGAGCTTGGAACACTCCAGGATTACCCTTAGTGAAATTGGTCCTCGGAATGACTTGTCTGCTAGGGAGCTCGGGCGAGCTAATAACTTTAGCTCGCGAGCTACAGTTGCCTCTGAGTATCTCTTCAAAGATAGCATGGGGAACCCGGAGTTCGCCTCGCGACAGACTTCTCCCCTCGTGAGCTGTAACGTAGCAGGCTGCTTCGTGGGCCCATCACTTGGTCGCTCCAGGCTTCAACGCTAGGCTGTCGCTCATGCTAAGTTAGCGTCTACGTGTCACCGTTTCATAGGTTGGGTCAAATCATCCTTCATCAATTGCCCCCCACTCCTCGAGCTAAGAGTACCACCTTAACGCAGGGAGTTTATGAAGTGCGATGGACTGATTTGACCGAAATTCAAACTTGATTGACTGCCCTCTTTAAATGCATTTGCGGGAATCGAGAGATTTTCTGATTTTCCTGACTTTTCGGATTCCGAAGACGTGCTGAGGTGGCCTTTAACTCCGAACGTCGTGCAGCTGCTACTTCCTTAATTACGGAAGATGTGCCACCAATCGCCTTCGGTTTTCAGAAGTCGTGCGGCCAGGGCGCCCGCGGACCGTTAGATCTGCTTCGATCCGGGCCGTCAATTTGAAAGGGTGGAGACTATAAGTAGGGGCCCCCCTCGGGCCCTATTCTCTCCCACGCCATCTTGCTGTCTTTGGATTCTGAGGTCGCGCGCTTCACCTAGTCTACCCTAGTTCCCCAGTCTGCTCTGGTGAGTCCTAATCGTTGTCAGCCATGTCTGGGTACCTATACCATACCTATCACAAGGTCGATAGCCAGGATGATGATGCTCCCTCGAGCTCGGGGGGAGCCTGGGAGTAGATCCCGGAGGCCTCTAGCGACATGGCGTCTACTTCTAGGGGGAGGGAGCCTGATACCTTTGGCCCTTCCTTAATGACAGCAGAGAGACTTAGGTCTCTGATCCGCTACTTTCGCCTCCCTGGGGACCTAGTTTACAGCCTCCCTACTGGCAACTTCCCTTGGGAGCATGGTCCCAATGACATAGTAGTCTTTTAGGAACAACTCGAGGCCAGCTTGCGTCTCCCCCTGCACCCCTTGATAGTGGAGGTGTTAAATCACTTCAATGTCACCATTGACCAACTTCATCCCAATGCCATTCGAAACATGGTTGGGACTATATCCCTGTGTTACGAGTACTGCCTTCCTTTGGAACTTGATATTTTTGTCTCTATCCTTTGTATAAAGAACGCTGCTCCTGGGGTTCCTCCAGAGAGGCGCTTTTATTACTTCTCTCCCCGTCGCGGCTATAAGCTCTTGTATGAGTTGCCAAATAAGATTCCCGCCTGGAAGCGGGATTACTTTGTGGTCCATAACCCCGAGGGGTGGCCCTTCCCCATTGCTTGGAGGGGCGCCATCCAGGACCCCGGGGCCGAGCTGGGCCCTGAAATTCGGAAAACGATGCTGTCTTGGGCGTCAGTAGGCTTCCTTTGCTCGGACTACTTGACTGAGGAGAAGCTCGTGCAGGCAGGCTTGAGCCCGGGTAGGTCGGCCTTTTAGGTCGCAAAGTGCCTTGTGACAATATTGTGTACACATGTGTTTTGTTTCTTGTCGGACTAATATCTTGTGGTCTTTTGGCAGCCATCTTGTCCAATGCCGATTCGCGCCGCCTTCTCTCGAGCAGCCAGAGGCGCCATACGAAAAGGATGCGCCCTGACCGGACCCCCCCTTTGGGAAGTACTGAGTTCGGGTCTGCCGAGCCGGTTCTACCCTCTCCTCCGCCCGAGGTTCCGATGCCCCCACCTGAGGGGGCTAGTGGGATTAACCCTGGGGGAAACGAGCTCCCTAAGTTGGGGTAGGCTCCCTGTAATCCCCTTCAGCCCCGTCCTTACCCTCGGTTCTTAGTGGGAAACTGGGAAGGGGTAAATGATTATCTGGTGGCTCACCGGAGGAGCCGGAAGGTGATCACTAATGACGAGATCGCTCAGTGGGGAAACATGGAGCCCGGGGACCTCTCCGCGTTTGCCTCTACCCATAGCATGGTGGTATGTGACCTTTTTCCCTTTTTCTCTCTTGTTTTGCCCTTTTCCGCTATCCTCTGATCTTCTTTTCCGTCGGCAGGTGAGTTCCGCCATCCATGCCATGGTTCTCCAGACGTGCATCCATCGCGCCGACGCTCTCGACCAACGGGCTGCCAACCAGAAGCTTCAGGGCGAGCTCAACCGGATCTGGGGCGAGCTCCATCACACCCGCAAGGGGAGTGAGTCTCAGGAGCTGCTCGTCCATGACCAAGAGTCTCAAATCGCCCGGCTTTCTGAAGAGAGCACACATTACAGGGAGGAATCGTCGAGGATGGCGGCGGAGAGGGAGCTCCTCAGGCAGCAGGTGCGGGACTTGGAGTCCACTCTTCTAAATCGGACTCGAAACTTTGATCAGATGGTGGAGATTGAGCGAGAGAAAGCGGTCTGGGATTTTAAAGACTCCCAGGAATTTCAAGACCTCTAGGCGGAGTATGGTTCGGGTTCGTACTGCTCGGGGTTTAAGCTTTGCTGGTGGCTAGTTCGGAAGAAGTTCTCCGAACTCAACCTCGACGGCATTACCATGAAGGGTCTGTCTCCTGAGACGGCGGACCAAGCGAAGGAAGAGGAGCCTGACTCCCCAGAGGATGAGGAGGCGGATCCTTGAGGCGCTGTTTCTCTGGGCTTCTGGTGGCTTCCGAGTGCCGTAAACCCGGTCTTTCACAAGTCTTTGGTTGGGCGGTTGTGCCATATGATAGTCAAACTTTTCCCGAGTAATTAAGCTCGATTACCGCACTTGTTATTTTTCTTCTTTTTTTTTTGAAGTGACAATGAAATTTCTTTCCTTCTTCTGAGTATGATGAACTCCCTTTGTTTTTGCTAAGGCGATCTCATTGTTTGAGCTTTTAGAGCTAAATGCCCGAAGTAGGACTTTTCGGTAGTCGTTATCCCGATCTGTCCTTTAACGTTTAAGGCATCTCTATGGTATACCGTGAAGTGATTACCATGTATGTTCGAACTATGCATTGGTTGGTTATTCCTTAGTTCAACCAACGTATTGAGATGAGCTATGCTTCATAAGGTTTAAACCCGAGCTGCTTACGCCTTTGATATTTCATACTTTGCCTTTGCCACTAAAGTGGCTGTCTTTCTTGATGCCAAGGTCTTTGTTAGCTCGGTGTTTTGGTCCTTAGGCTGAGGGGGTGACTTATAGTCAGCCCTTGAAATTTGCCCATGCCATAGAGGCGACTGGGTCTTATAGCTCGAGGTTGTGTTAGCTCGGGATTTTGGCCCTTAGGCTCTGGGAGCGGCCCGTGGCCTACTCGGTTGTTACAGGTAGTATTGTCTCAAGTTGATGATATTCCATGCCCGAGGTACTTGTTTCCCTTCAAGGGTCTCGAGCTCGTACGTTCCTTCCCCGAGCACTCGCTTCACTTGGTAGGGACCTTCCCAGTTGGACCCGAGCTTTCTAGCGCCGGGCTCAGGTACCATAACTTTGCGAAGGATTAGGTCGCCAACGCGGAGGTTCTGCCTCTTGACCCTGGCGTTATAGTACCGAGCTACTCTCTGCTGGTAGGTTGCGGTTCTGATGTACGCAAGGTCCCTTACTTCGTCGAGTAGATCGAGGTTGGTACGTAGCTCATCTTTGTTCGTCTGATCACTGTATGCTTCTAGTCGTAGCGTGGGCACTTCGATCTCTGCAGGGATTACTACTTCAGTGCCGTATGTGAGATTGAAGGGTGTTTCTCCCGTGGCGGTCTTCTCTGTGGTCCGGTACGCTCACAGAACACTGGGTAGTTCATCTGTCCACAATCCTTTAGCTCGGTCCAACCGTGCCTTTAATCTACGGAGGATGGCTCTGTTCGTTACTTCTGCTTGACCGTTTGCCTGAGGGTGTGCGACTGAAGTAAAGTTTTGTCGGATTCCCATGTCTTGGCACCAGTCTTRGAATTTGATGTCTTCGAACTATTTGTCGTTGTCGGAAATCAATACCTGAGGTAATCCGAAGCGGCATACAATGTTTTTCCAAAAGAAGTTTTTAACATTTCGGGCCGTGATTGTTACGAGGGGTTCGATTTCTACCCACTTGGTAAAATAGTCCACTGCTACCACTAAGAACTTCCTTCCACCCGTTGTTGGCGGGAATGGACCGAGTAGATTGATCCCCCATTGTGCAAAGAGCCACGGACTGGTGAGATACTTGAGGTCAGCAGCGGGTTGGTGGTGAATATTGGCATGTCTTTGGCATTTGTCACATTTTCTAACGAGTTCAATGGCATATGCCTTCATTGTTGATCAATAATACCCTTGTCGAAACGCTTTTTGGGCAAGGGCTCTGCCCCCCAAGTGCCCGCCGCACAACCCCTCATGAGTGTCGCGGAGTACGAGTTCGGCTTCGGTAGGCCGCAAGCAACGCAGATAGGGGAGCGTGTAGGATCTCCTGTACAACCGCTCATCTATGATTACGTATTTGACTGCCTGGCGCTGCACCCTTCTGGTTACATTGCGACCTGCAGGGAGGGTCCTGTGTAGCAAGAAGCTCGCGAGCGGGTCAATCCAGCTCGGCTCTGCTTGAACGACGAGAACGACCTCCTCTGCCCCCCTGAGAATGCTAGGTCGAGACAGGTCCTCTATGTGCACGATTCTCATGGTGATGTCGCTAGTGTTGGCTAACTTGGACAGGGCGTTGGCCTCAGCGTTCTCCGACCTAGGGATCTATCTGATGAAGTGTGATTGGAAGTCGAGCAGGGCCTCCCTAACCTTGGTCAAGTAGGCAATCATGGTTGGCTCGCGGGCTTCGTACTTGCCGATGACCTGGTTTACCACGAGCTGGGAGTCGCTGCAGATAACAATGTGCTTTGCTTTTACTTCTCTGGCTATGGCTAGTCCAGCTATCAACGCTTCGTACTCTGCTTCATTGTTAGATGCCGCGAACTCGAAGCGTAGCGCGTATTCCAGTTTCGTACCGCTTGGGCCGTGTAGAACTATTCCAACGCCGTTACCCTGTTGGATCAAGGAGCCATCTACGTGAAGGATCCAGGGCTCCTCATCCCAGCTCGCGGTTGGCCGAGCTAGGAGAGGTGCCACACGGGCTGCTACCTCACGGGGTTCGNACGTGAAGGATCCAGGGCTCCTCATCCCAGCTCGCGGTTGGCCGAGCTAGGAGAGGTGCCACACGGGCTGCTACCTCACGGGGTTCGGACTCCACCGACCCGGGAGCTTCGGGCTCACCCGAGCTAGGAGCCTTGTGCTCAACCGGCYTGGGAACTTCGGAGCTGAATGTGCATTCGGCTATGAAATCTGCTAAGGCTTGGGCCTTAATGGCAGTTCATGGCTTGTACTGGAGGTCGTACTCGTTGAGCTCAATGGCCCACTTCATCAACCGACCAGAGACCTCGGGCTTAAGCAATACTTGCCTCAGAGGTTTGTCGGTGAGGACGACAACGGTATGAGCTTGAAAGTACGGGAGGAGTTTCCGAGCTGCGATTATCAGGGCGTATGCTAGCTTTTCCATCTCCGGGTATCTCGTTTCTGCTCCCTGCAATACTTTACTAACGTAATAGATGGGTCGTTGAACCCAATCTACTTCCTTTATTAGTACCGAATTGACCACTTCGTCGCTCATCGAGAGGTACAATTCTGAAACATCGCCCTCCTCGGGCCGGGTTAAGGTCGGCACACTAGCGAGGTATTTCTTGAGCTCGTCGAACGCGAGCTGGTAGTCTTGGGTCCACTCGAACCCTTTGCTCTTAATTGCCTTAAAGAACGGTAGACAGCAGTCTGCCGATTTAGACATGAAGCGGCTCAGGGCGGCTATGCGGCCATTCAACCTCTGAACCTCCTTCTACTTCCGGGGTGGTCTCATATCTAAAATGGCCTTAATTTTATCCGGGTTGGCTTCGATGCCGCGTCGGTTAACGATGTATCCTAGGAACTTGCCCGAAGTCACACCGACACTTGTTTGGGTTCAGTCTCATATTAAACTTACGCAGAATTTCAAAAACAGAATGCAAATCTTGTATTAATTCATGTGAGAATTGAGTTTTGACGACCATGTCGTCTACATAGCATTCTACTTTTCTGCCGATTAACGGCGCAAACAACTTATTTACAAGCCTTTGAAAGGTTGCCCCTACGTTTTTCAACCCGAAGGGCATAACCTTGTAATAGTATAGGCCGAATTCCGTGATGAAGGCAGTCTTTTCTTCGTCCGCTGGGTCCATCTTGATCTGGTTATAGCCCGAATAGGTGTCCAAGAAACTTAGCAACTCGTGCCCCAAGGTCGCGTCCACTAATTGGTCAATTATGGGGAGCAGGAAACAGTCTTTTGGGCAAGCCTGGTTCAGGTCGGTGTAGTCGATGCACATGCGCCACTTGCCGTTGGCCTTCTTTACCAAGACGGGGTTGGCTACCCAACTCGGGTAGTGGACTTCTCTTATGAAGTCAGCTGCGAGGAGCTTTTCGACCTCCTCATTGACTGTTTTCCACCGCTCCGGGGCTAGGTTGTGTTTCTTCTGTCTAACGGGCCTAACTACAGGATCAGTGTTCAGCTTGTGAGTTATGAGTTTGGGGTCTATACCGGTTATCTCTGCCGCAGACCATGCAAAAATATCTAGATTTTGAAGTAAGAAACTTACTAGTTCTGATCGTAAAGGTTCCTGAACGGAAGCGCCGATCTGAAGCATTCGAGTTGGGTCCACTACTGAGGTCGGAACTGCGACTGTTTCTTCTATTGGCATGGCTCGTTCTTCGCCTTGCTCCATAGGCCGCTCCAGCTCGAGGTCATCGGCAACCTTGGTTTTTTCCTTCAGGGCGGCGACGTAGCACTTACGGGACTCAAGCTGGTCGCCCCGCACTACTCCCACACCAAAGTCAGTTGGGAACTTCATTGCCAAATGGTAAGTGGAGACCACCGCCCGTAGGACATGGGTGATCGGTCGACCTACTATGGCATTGTAGGGGGAGGGGGTCGTGACCACCAAGAAGTCGTGCTTGAATCTGACCACACAAGGCCACGTGCCGACTTCCACAGGTACTATTATTTTCCCAAGGGGCCGGACTTTTTCTCCGCTGAAGCCTACCAAAGGAGTGTCTACGGGCTTCAGGTCGCCTCTCTACAACTGGAGCTGGTCAAACGCAGCTTTGAAGAGGATGTCGGCTGAGCTGCCTGAGTCGACGAGTACACGCCTGACCTCAAAGTCGTTGATTCTTAGCTTTATTACGAGCGCGTCGTCGGGGGGGTAGTGGACTCCTCGCGCATCATCTTCTGTGAAGAAAATTGGCTCTTATGTCCTTGACCGCTTTGGGGGGTTCTGCTCCTCCCGGGTGGCTTCACGAGCCGAAGTCCGAGCTGCTGCTGAAGTGCAACCTGCGACTGCTGCTGAAGTTGAGGTTGAAGTAGCTGGGGGAACTGCTGCTGATACTGATACTGGGAGACCTGGTGCAGTACGTGTTGTTGATAAAGCTGAAGTTGCTGGAACTGTTGCATTTGGGCCTGCATGGCCCGCATGCACTGCATTAAATCCTCCAGTTGGTTTGAGCTGGCTGTTGGGGGCACGACCGAAGGTTCGGTGAACGTCGCTCTGACTGTAGCAGGGAGTGGGGCGATGACAGGTGCCATTGTATGATGCACATTCAAATTGAGGATTCCGTCTGCTGAGAGGGGGACAGTGAACTGTCCAATACAGACAGTAGGAAGCTGGGGTTGTTCCCTGGAGTTATCCATTTCTGTGCTTCGCCCGACGTTGCTAGAGGAAGCCATGAGCGTTGGATTGTTTTGAGGAAGATAAGAACTGAGAGAGTTTGGAGAGAAAGGCCTTTTGAAGCGTTTCCCACAAACGACGCCAAATGATGTAGCGCAATCCGGTCACTCCTAGCTGGCGCTCACATGGCTCCTGAGAGGTACCTGAGATGAGAGGAAAGAGGAAGAACTCCCAAGGGGTTTCCTAGTGGGAACGCTCCGATGCTTAAGTTAGTATTGTGTGCAAGAAGCAAAAGGAAACGAAGGCTAAGAGTGAGGATAGCGCGTTACCACTATGTTCGAGAGGTCAGAGATTCAAGAAGAAACTGTTTCCCTTCTGCCTTGGGGGCTTTTATAGAGACACTCACGTTAGGTCGGGCATAACCGCCACTGGGCTCCTGCCACAGCCGTTACTTGTCAGGGCTGCGCAGGTGGCCGTTGTGGTGCACGCTTCGCCCGGGTGAGTGACACGTTTCCAAAGTGGCAGGCACACCTTTGCCTGTCGAGAGACGTGGACGCAGACTGTCGAAAGGACTAGGATTGCGCCGTCAATAGAGGATATGGCGCAGTCTGACCAGTATGGTCTGTCAGTCGGAAGCTTCTTGGAGGGTGCTAGTACGGCTCGTTTGCGAACTATCTCATGGTGAGCTTGGAACACTCCAGGATTACCCTTAGTGAAATTGGTCATCGGAATGACTTGTCCCTAGGGAGCTCGGGCGAGCTAATAACTTTAGCTCGCGAGCTACAGTTGCCTCAGAGTATCTCTTCAAAGATAGCACGGGGAACCCGGAGTTCGCCTCGCGGAAGACTTCTCCCCTCGTGAGCTGTAACGTAGCGGATTGCTTCGTGGGCCCGTTACTTGGTCGCTCCGGGCTTCAACGCTAGGCTGTCGCTCATGCTAAGTCGGCGTCTACGTGTCACCGTTTCATAGGCTGGGTCAAATCATCCTTCATCATATAGGCATCCCCCCACCCTATCATCCCATAACATAGCAAAACTAACCTCCAAAACCCATCATTGTCTCAAGTATTGTGTCTATTTCAAAGACCTCAACAAAACCTACTCAAAGGATGAGTTCCTATTACCTAATATGGAGATACTTATTGATGCCACGATAGTCCACGAACTCCTCTTTCCTGGATGCTCAAATCTACATGGACCCTACACATGCCCCACACACTGCCTTCATGACACCCATAGGCAATTTTTATTATTAGGTGATAACATTCGGGCTAAAAAATATTGGGGCCACATATTAAAGAGCGATGACATGCATATTCCATGATTTGATGCACAAGGAGATAGAAAGTTATGTTGATAACATTGTAGTCAAGGCTAAGAGGAAAGATGACAACACAAAGGTTCTGATAAAAACATTTATGAGATGTAGACAAAACAACCTACACCTAAACCCCTTGAAGTGTGCCTTTGGAGTTGAGTTAGGAAAATTCCTATGCTACAAATTTGACCAATGTGGAATACATCCAAATTATGCCAAAGTCAAGGTTGTCCTAGAATTACCACCCCCACAAAACAAATCCCAGCTCGAGACTCGCACCGATAGCCTTACCTCTACTTAACCAAAAAGGCCAACACATTTCAGTGGACTAAGGAACAGAATAGAACATTTGAACAAATAAAACAAGCTCTAGCCAAATCATCAACTATGTCCCCTCCCCAAAGTGGCAAGGAGTTTAAGCTGCACATCGCGACTAACTAGGAAGTAGTAGGGTGCCTTATCGCATAGGAAAATAAGGAAGGACATGAGTGCCCAATTTACTATGCTAGTAGAACACTCAAGCATGCCAAAAAGAATTGCACCCACATGCAGCAATTGTGTCTAGCACAACTTTTCATAGTTCAGAAGTTCAGGTAATTCATCCTTGAACAAAAGATGGTTCTTATTACCAAAACAACCCCATTAAGTACTTCATAGATCACCCACCCCTTTCTAGGAGATTAATGAAGTGGATGATGTAGTTGAGTGAGTACAATATAGAATACACCCAACCTAGTGCAATTAAATGTCAAGTTGTTGCAAACCTCCTAATAGCTTTTCCTATAGAGGACCCCGTAAAAATTTCTAAAGAGATCCCTACATAGATACCCCTCATCACAATAATAGGTGATGTCAAATGGGAGCTAGCTTTCGATGGTAGTCACACAAAATCTTTTGTTAGGGATGGAGTAACCTTAACATTCCTTTCCGACGAAACCACCACCTACTCTTTCAAACTTCAATTCCCCTATTCCAATAACATGACAAAGTATGAGGCACTTGTTTTAGGGCTAATAGTAGCAAGGAATTTATGAGTAAAGAATATATTAGTAGTGGGTTATTCGCAACTAGTAATTGGTTAGATGGAAGGAACCAACACAATTAAAGAGATTCCTTTTAGACCCTACAAAACCTTGATCCACAAGGTCACCAAGGATATGACTATCACCCACCAACATTGCAACAAAGCCAAAAATCATCATGTGATGCCTTAGCCACACTAGGATCCAAAATCCAATCTAGTGAAGAAAGCACCACCATTTGTGTCTGTATGCAAGGTCAACCTTTTATATAAAGAATGACCCATTGGTTAGAGACACAAGACAAAAACAATGAAGGAGAGTGTCATTTCCCTATCATATAGGAACTCAAAAACCATACCTTCTCACCCTAGGACAAAAAGGTGCTTTTGCAATCAAGGTTCAAAATATCGATATGTATCAAGTCGTATTGGTTGATACGTATCGTATCAGGGACTTCCCATAACGCCCCTACAGAGGGTGTTTCGGGGTTTCAACCGGTTTAGGGGTGTACGAATCTTAAACCGACCCCTCTGAACTAGATTTAAAAAAAAATTAAAAAATAAAGAAACAACTACTAATACACCTCTATCGATGTATCAGATGTATCGATATTTTGAACCTTGCTTGCGATACCAATTGGTGCATAGGGTCTTGTATTACAAAATGGCCAACAGAGTACGAGCCCACTACCTAAACACCAACAAAAGTAAAGTTGTGAGGAAGGAAACACATGAGGAATGTTGTGGGAACATTACAATAAAATTATATAGGAGATTACAACGTTTGGGGTACTATTGGCCAGAAATGAAATCTAGTGCAATGAAGTTCTAAAATGACTACAATAAGAGCATACCCAAATTAGATAGATTTGAATGCCTGACTGTGGACACTACAAATTGTAGAGATAGCTATATTGCATACTTGATAGGTGGAACCCTACCCATTAATATAATACTAAAAAAAGGTTATTTTCTAGAATCAAAAAGTTTTAAGTTTTACCCTCAAGATGGGTTCCTCTATGTAAGTCCTACTCTAGTAAGCCATTAAGATGCCTAGTAGGAGATGAAATAGAACAGATACTGTAGGTAGACCTTGGTGACCTTGGTCTTGAACTAGCCACAAACCAAGGTCAAATGGCCTTATATATCTACATCCTACACCTTGAGTTCTACTCGCCTACCTTGTTAGATGATACAACGAAACATGTTAGAAAGTGTCACACTTGTCAGATACATGGGAGAAGGATACATCAGCTTGCCCATGAACCATACCCCATCATTGTACCCTGGCCCTTCCACACTTGGGAGTGGACTTGATAGGAAAAATCAACCCAGCCTCTAAGGGGTATTGCTTTATCATAATGGCCACAAATTACTTCACCAAGATGGGTGGATTGAAAAGTTTGAGCAAAGTTAATAAATCAATTCAGGACAAAATCATAAACCTAGAACTTCCTCTTTTTTCTTTTTGATAAAAACCAAAAGGGGCTACACAAGACAGATAATTCTGACCCGATAAACCAGATTTAGTGATAGTTATAATTATTTTATAAATAATAACTAGGGGTGCAAGTCGGGCATGTTGGTCAAGTTTAATCTCAACCTAGGACCAACCATTGGGCCTAAGGCTCGAGCCCAACCAAAGCCCAACGTTAAACTTGAACTATCCAACCCAAGCCTGGCCCAAATTGAAATTTGATGTACTCGGGTTTGACTCAGGCCCAAGCCAAGCTCAAATTGGTTAATTAACCCACATTAAAATTTTATATAAATGCACTTATGTTTATCTACATGCATGCATATATGTATGGTTTATCAAAAGCATAATGCATACATGTATGTACATAAGTGGGTTGATCTCAGTTTATAATAGGGTAGGGTCAGGCTTGGGCTATTTAAAGACTAGGCTTAGGCTCCACCTGAAGAATAAAAAGCCTAAACTTTTGAGCCTAGGCCTAGCCTAAGGCCATAGAATCCAAGCCCGGCTTGTGAAAATTTGCAAGTTGGATCAGTTGGGTTTGGGTTGGGCCCACCCAAGTTGTATCCCTAATAATATCATGAAAACTTGATTTTTGATAATAGAACCTTAACAAAATAACAGTAAAATAATAAATCATTTATATGTTAATAAATGAAGCATTATTAACTAAAATGATTTTATGTGTTATTCATAAAATTTACAACTTAGATAGAAAATATAATAAAAATTACAAAAGAAAACTAGAAAATATTTTTATATTATATAAAAAAATAATTAATTTGAATCTGAACAAATTCACAGCAATCAAGAACCAAATCGACCCAATTATTAAATGGAACAAAATAACATCACTAAAACCGATAATTGATTTGGGTCAATTTGACGGGTTGAATATAAGCCTAGAACTACTCATTGGCAGCTTTATTTATATTCTTTCAACTTTTAAGTTGTAATGCAACCAGTGAGGAGTGAAAGTATATTTGAGGTCCTCCTAAAAATAAGATCATAACATAGGTTACTACACCTAGTTAGAACGTGAAAGTGATTATGTAAATTGCTTATACATCCATATAAATTTTACCTATTTATCCATGATTTTCCCTTGTTGTACATATTGTTTGTACTTTGTGATAGATCGCCAAAGAGATACTTTAATAAAAGGAAATAAAGATTCAGGCAAGGATTAAAATATCAATATCGAGTATCGTACCAAACAGTTTGAATACGAATATGGATATATTTAATTTGGAAGTGAATGGATACAAACGAAAAATATAAAAACACTTAGGCACGTCGGGGAAACACATACAAATTTCATAAATATATTAATAATACTAAATTTAAAATCAAATGACCACAAATAATGTATAAATACATAGAAAATGTATATTTTAATGGTATATATGAAAAAATATATTACAATTAATATGTCGGGATGCATAAATATTATAAAATTTTATAAATAATGCATCAATCAAGAGTTCAAGACACATAAAATATGCATATATTATATTTTAATAATTATATAAATTATTTTTTATTTTACTATTTTTACTTTTTTACATTAACAAAAAAGTTGTCCAAATATTAAATATTCAACTGTAAATAAAAATATCAATTAATAATTTATAAAAATATACAATTTTATTTCAAAATATATCAAATTTGTTAAAATTTCTAATGCACACATATACATACATACATATAAATATATATATATATATATATATATATATATATTGCAAACTTTTAATTGCTAATATAATTATTACATCATTTATAGTTTTGTTTTTATAGTTTTTCTAAAATTAAAAACCATTTTTGGTATAAATGTTGATTAGTAGAATTGGTAGATTCTATTTAATATTATATTCCCAAATATTTTACAAACATTTTTATTTTTGTAAAAATTTAATATGTTGTTATTTAATGTAAGGTAAATTAAAATATTAATTAATAATATATATAAATATATATTAATTTTAAGTACTAAAATAATTATTCAATTATTAATTTTTTATTTTCATAAATTTCTTGAGATTAAAATCATCCTTTGATTTTAATGTGAATTTGATAAATTATTTATTCCATTAATTTATCAAATACCAATTTTAAATATTATTCTTTATAACTTTTAGTTAAAATTGTTAAATATAAATATATATTATTTATTTGGATTATATATAGTATGTAAATACAATATTTAATAAAAGTTATTTTATTTCAATCATTAACACAAGAATTAAATCCATTTTTACATTTTAATATCACGTGGACAAAAGGCCAACTACCATTTGGACATTGGTCACCATCCCGGACGCAACAAGCAACGAGGCCGAAGCTTCCTTTCTCGTCGGAGCTATTATACCACTCGCGCTGTGTGTGACGTGCACGTGACCCCAATCGTCTCTTCTTGTTTAGTAAACTAGAAAAGGATTATTATCTAAAAACTCCCCCTTCACTTCCAGAGACCCCTGTTACACATTCTGTTAGTTAGTGTTTCCGTCGTCAGTGAATCGTTAATGATCATCCCAGAAATTGTCATTAATATTTATTTAATTACCAGATTAACCCTGACCGACTAATCAACCAAATAACTATTTTTATTTTCATCTTTTATCAAAAACAAAAATGCCGTGAAGCATCAAAATTGGGCTGCTTTTGTCTCTACATGTCAGTCACTGTTACAGTCTCCGCTGTGGCGCCGGAAGATCCCGGTGCTGTTGTTATTGAAAGATCATGGCTACAAGGGTTTAAAGGGTTGAGTTTTTCCCCTGGCTTCAATCCATTGATTTTCTTTCTTTATTCTATAGTTTTTATTATTATTATTATTACTTTCAAAATCAAAATCTCCGACCAGAGAAAAACGGTCTTTGTTCTTCTTTTGGTAGGAAAAAACGACCCCTATCAATGGCAGAGAAGCTCGTAAAACTCCGGACGGACCTCAGATCTCGAACTCTCCACCATTTTCAGGTTAACTTATGTTCAAGAAACTTTGAATCGGATCGACGGCCGTTCCTGTTCTTTCTCTATCTAAGTTTGTGTTACTCTGTTCAGCTATTACTACGTCTCAATTTCTCGGCTTTGAATTTGGTTGTATGGCAAGTGCAGAGGAGGGTCTGCTGGGCGATGCCATTATTCCGAGCGATGGTGAATCGTCTCTGCAATTTCATTTCTTCCCCTTCTGTTTTTGTTTTTCTTTGTTTTCCATGCGAGATGGTGATACGAAACCATTAAAATCTGATCTGATCGGTTAAACAACGAAACCAAGGGTGAAAAAACTTGACAAAAGGACGAAGGCAAATGAAGGGATATCATAGTCATTTTGCTGAAACCGTTTATTTCCCAACGGCATAACGGCAGATAGAGAGGGGAAGGTCTGTGAAGGTATCAAAAAATGAGGGTAAGTTTAAGAGAATTGGGCGAAAGTGAAGGGGAGATTTTGATAACAACCCATTAGAAAATGGGCCAATGGGCAATGGCCATACCTGATGCTGATACCTCCCGGGTCCCGGCTACGGGCTACCCCGTCCGATCTCTGGACTCTGATGGCATTCACTCTCACCCGCTAGTTTATATTTATTTAAAACAATAATACATACAGATACAATCCTCTCTTCTTCCACTTCCTACAGAGCTCGGAAACGAGAATTCTGACCTTCTCCGACGCAATGGCTGAAGATGGTACTACACTCTTTTTTCTTCTTTTGCTGTTATAAAATATTGATTTCGTCTTTATTTCCACTTATTCTTTCTGCATCTTTGTTTTGTTGAACAGATTCTCTCGCACAGTTCCTTGCTGTTGCCGTTGATGCTGCAAAGAGAGCTGGAGAGGTGGTTCACGATCACGACCCTAAATTTTACAAGTCCTGCTTATTTTTCTTCTCTCCTTTAGTTTCTCTTTTAAATCTCTCGCTCACTCCCTCTTAAATTTCTCCAGAAAATTCGCAAAGGATTTTACCAGACAAAGCATGTCGAGCATAAGGGCCAGGTTCTTTTTCCCCAATTTTTTCTACCAGTTAACTTTTCAATTGTTTTGGCTACATATTCGGTTCTAAATTCTACATACACTTCTCGGCATTTTGTTCTGATTCAAGTCTGGGACATTTCATGCGTGTTTCTAAATTAATGATTACCTCTTATTAAGGTTACATATCAACATATCAAATACAGGGTTTATAAAAATCTCATAAATCTAGCATTTGAAGGAATCTTTGTATTTGCATGTAAGTAAGTTTTAGCCTTTCTTAATTAATTTCTCATTTTTTTCTTAAATCTATTTTCAATTTCTAATGAAGGTGGATTTGGTCACGGAAACTGATAAAGCATGTGAAGATCTCATATTTAATCATCTTAAGCAGCATTTCCCAGAGCACAAGGTGATCCCCTTTTTCTTCTTTTCTCTTCTCTATTCCCCCTATATGTATGTAGTTGACAAATGGTACGCTTAGTAACAATTTAGATATCTACTGCCAGTATTTTTGTAATATGTCTCGGTTGATGTTCCCCGTATAGTTCATTGGAGAGGAGACTACTGCTGCATGTGGTACCACAGAGCTCAATGACCAGCCTACATGGATTGTTGATCCACTTGATGGAACGACTAATTTTGTTCATGGGTTAACTGCGAATTCTACTCTACTCAATCTTTGTTTCTTCTCCTCTTCGTTTCTTTTGTTTACCCTGGTTCCCTTGTCCTTATACATGTAGGTTCCCTTTTGTCTGTGTGTCAATTGGTCTTACAATTGGAAAGGTTCCCACTATTGGTGTCGTGTACAACCCAATAATTGATGAGGTAAGGTTTGCAAATACCAGTTATAATTTTATTATCCTCTCATATTGTTCAGGCAAAATAGCAGGAGCACAATAAAGTAGCATGGCAGGTAGGCCACCCTTATAGAGTCTATTTCAGATCTAGGATCAGGGATTTAAAATTTGATTATATTGAGGTTTTGACATGGCTTGAAATGGAACATTTAATTAAAGTTTCGGTGAGATTTTAAGATGAAATTAAACTTTCAGGAAAGAAAAACCACCCTGTAATAAAAGACAAAGTTTTGATTTTATGTCTTCTTTTCCTTTTCCTTTTTTGAACTCTTCCTATTTCTTCTCAATTTTAATCGTAACTGTACTCTGTTTCCTATATTTATGTATATCACCAAATCAATCCATTTGAGGCTAGAGGTTTTATTTACTTTTTCTTAAGCAAAACAAAGTAAATTCTGGGTTAAATGAAATGTAAAATGTGATATTTATGATCTGTAGCTTTTTACTGGGATTCGTGGAAAAGGTGCTTTTCTTAATGGTACCCCCATAAGAGGTGAGATTTGTTTCTTCATCTTTAAAATGTCTTCCTTGACCACCTGTATGTGATACTCAAAGTATCAAACTAAACACAACATCATTTGAAACTATGCAGCCTCATCTCAGACTGAACTGGTGAAGTCCCTCCTTGCAACAGAGGTATTTTAATATTTTTCATGTTTTATTGCTCAAGTGACAAATGTTTTCTTATTGGAACCATGGCCATGTGGCTTCAACTTATATTTTGTGGGTTTGTTTGTTTTGTTATTGAAAAACATGTTTTTCTTTCGTGTCAAACTCTTGTAGCTTACACTAAAGTCAGATTTCAATTCATCCATTTTCGCATTCTATCTGCACTGCATTTGTTGTTACCCAACATTTTAGTGAATTAGATTAAGTAAAACAAATTCTGTTGTCTAGATTTAGTAAGCTATTGCAGTCCAAAAAGACTAGTCCACCTAGTCAATGCTTAGTTGCCCTAGGTGACTGCATCATGCATATCAACCGACTAGTCAATTGACCAGTTAAGGCTTTGATAACACTGAGCTCAAGTAGTGTTGTGTCCTTTGGGCCATTGGTCCTGCCTGAACTTCCTGCTAAAAACAATTCTATTTTCAGATTATTATGATCAGTAATGAGTTTTTTTTTATATGCTGATTTTAGCATTTCAGTTTCCAGTTATATATATTGTGAGTAATGCAACTAAGAACTACTAGAGTCAAAATGGCATGTCAATTACCAAAAAAAAAGCATTCGTCTTGTTAAGAAAAATTGTTCAGTCAATTTATGTCTTCCTTGGATGGGGCTTTTTTGGCAAGTTTTTGCAGCAGTATTGGGGGTTAGTTGGAGTTGCAATGTTTGAGGTTACTGGAATGACTTACGCGTGTATGTATATATGTACATTGTCTCTATGTATGAGATCACAGTTTGTCGTTCCCATTGTGTCCAAGCTTTATATGAATCGACTCATTGAAAACCTTTGGTCCATCTTTTTTTTTTTCATGTCAGCAAATATAGAGTGCATTCTATATTGGTTTCTGAAAACATGCGGAAAAGGCTGTATAATGATTTATTCTTGTTCATGAATAGATTGGAACAAAGCGTGATAAGATAACAGTGGATGCTACTACAAATAGAATAAATAGCCTACTGTTCAAGGTATAAATGAGTACTTGTGGTTGGACCTATTGAGAATTTTCTAAAATGTGAAACACTCATATGTATACCAATAATTCATGTTATCAGGTACGCTCCCTTCGGATGAGCGGTTCTTGTGCACTGAACCTCTGTGGAATTGCATGTGGGAGGATCGATATCTTTTATGAGCTAGGCTTTGGCGGTCCTTGGTATGGAATTGGATAATGCTTTCCTTTCTTTCTATTAGCACAATGAATGTTGATTTAAAACATGATGTGGTGAACCTATGCATTTAGGGATGTGGCGGCCGGAGCATTGATTGTTCAGGAAGCTGGGGGACGTGTATTTGATCCGTAAGAAACAAAACTCATCAGTATTATCAAGGCTCTTTTTTCTATTCTTTTTTTTTTCTTTATTAGAGTAAACGAAAATCATTCCAGAGAAGACGCATTCTTGCCTTGCCTACCGGGGCTAGTCCTCCATTATAACATATTGCCAATGTAGGGTATTAGAAATCTATCTAATAGTTCACTAGACTCCATGATCAAAGTTCAGAACAACCAGAAATCAATCTGCAATTAACAGGGTGGTTTTCTTTAAACTGGTGGTTGTCATGTGCGCCTAACTGAATGGTTGGTTGAGAATCCCGTCCTGTCAAGGATAACTCATGCTCATAATTCTTCATCTCTTTAAAATCTCAACTTCCAATAATAAGTTTGTTTTATTTGCATCAGATCTGGCAGGGACTTCGACATTACAGCTCAAAGAGTAGCAGCTTCGAACCCTCATCTCGAGGATGCCTTTGTTGAGGCTTTGAGACAGGCAGAACGAGATTGAACTACCACTCCAGAAACTACAAGTTTTCTATTTATTTATATGTATGATTTTACAATTGTTGTCCTGAAAACAGCATCAAGGTCGTATTTTCCTAGGAATTAGTGATCATTTTTTTTCTTTAATTGGTTTTTTCCTTTTACAAGTGAAGCGATTCTTGAGTGTCTTGTGCCTCCAGTTAGTAATGCTCAGCCTCATACTTCATTCCTAGTTATTTCAAATTCAAAGTGCTGTTAATTATTGTTGGATTTCTGATAGTTCTTTCAATGTTTCAACGTGCTTCCACGTGTTTCTTTAGTTCCTTGCGTATACACTTTCAACCTTATTGCGATACTGACGTTTCCAACCTTTGGTATTCTGTGATATCATAAATATATGAATAAACTGGTCATGGCAAGGTTCAAAATTTTGAGAAAGGATGTATCGAGTATCGAGATTTTAAACCACACGATACGTTTTTGTTTTTATTCATTAATTTATTTAATTTTCTGTTTCCCCAAACAAGGGAGTCTATTTAACATATAAAACCAATATTTTACCCAAATCTCTTAAAATAGGCGTGACACATTGACCGTACGAAATTCTGAACCTTAGATCTTGGATGGTATACACCTACATCAGAGCAACAGATTTCCTTTGAGGGCTTCCACCCTTGGCGGGCCATTTTTGGTTTGAATGTGGAAGGGAACCTCTTTCCTTCCCTCATCTGTTTTGGACGGGCTTAATTTTCAACCCTTTAGCTGCAGAACATGAGAGGAATTACAATATTAAGCCACTTAACCCAATCTTGGCAAATTACTGGGCGGGGCCTCAAAGATAACAAGGACGCTTTAAATGTTAGACATCGGGCATCCACGGGGCAAGAAAATAGAGTATGATAAAAGTGTAAAACGAAGCCCACGACAAAATAGGGGGGTTCTATTAGAACCCTTGCTCTTGAACCTTTTGCACATTTTATCAGAAAGTCAAGTGTGGCAACTGCCAAGATCTTGTGAACGAGTAAGACGATTGATTTCTTTTTTGTTGACGCCAATAGGCAAAAGCAAAACAACGATCTGCCGATTGGTTTCACCCGTTGGTACCTCTTCTTTAATACTAGTTTCACCCCTTGAAAAGTAACATCAGGAAAACATCCAGTATAACTGAGATAATTAATTCAGCGTCTACCAAAACAAAATTTAATTCAAGCATATATGGGTTGTGAATTTAGAGAAACTATAAATATTGAAAATGAGTAACTAGTCTTGTCTTTTAACCAAGTGAAAACTGTTCGGATCTACTAGAATGCATTTAAATTGATTAAAGAGTCAAACTATCAAATGAAAACCATGAGACGGGGTGTTATAAACTCAACCATGGCTAACAAAAATGTTGTGTAATGAAAATCTCAGGCAGCACCTGCACCCTTCCCCTTCTTCCTCTGGATCTTCTTCATATAAAACTCCAGCTCCTTGCCCTCTAAGATATATCTGTTGTAAAATAAATTCAACCATCAAGTTAGGATAGAGCACAATATCCTCGCTCACTCCCCACCCAAAAAAATCAGAGAAATAAAATCTCACCCCAACCAAAAACTAGAAAAGACGAACACACTACCAACACAAGAATGAAATTTTGTATAGAAGAAACAACGATTTTAGTGCAGAATCTGCATATAAGAGGATGCCAAACTATTTATGAAATTAATAGAATTACAAACATTGCCAATAAACAAGAAGAAATTGAAAATGTGTTAAATTTACTGAAAGTAGATTGACTGGTAGAGATTTTAATGGAAACCAGCAATTTCAATTATAACATAAATAGCAAAAAAGAACTTTCACAGCAGTTTCTTTTTTCATATGCTTACAAATCACTGACAATAATATAGCAAAAAAGAATCACTGAGATGACAAAAGTAGAGATAAAAATCCCTCCATTTAAGTCTTTTGAAATCAAATTTACACAGAATTCCAATCCAAATTTCCACATAAAATTGTCAAGCCAATTTTCCATTATTAAAAGATCCAAAACATTCAGTAATTGGTAGTCCCAAAACTCTACCAACATGCATATAAAGCGGCACACCAGCTCCCACTACAGAATGAAAAAAAAACGGCATGATTAACATTAACCACGCTGACAAGCAGACCTAGAGGCACTAGACATATTTTATATGTGACACAAAATTTGCACACCTCTGTAAGGAGTTGGGTATTTGCAATCATGCCATTTGGCTATAACCTTCTTGCTATAAAAGCCAATTTGACGGTAGGTAGCAGCACACCTCATGATTAACACTTACACAAATCATTCATGGTCACTAAAACAATGTTTCCAAGAATTCTAGGCAGTGTGGATTATCAAGGAACTCCCCAAGCTGGGTTCGGGAATACTTTTCAGGACCCAGCACGGCATGGTGAATTGGTGATGGAGGTTTGACTTATCAAAGTTAATAATTTAGTATCTCCTTCTGCCCCCTCCCACCTCCAAGATTCTAAAGTTTTTCTGTTGCAAATAAATGTCATGCAGAGATATCACATACCCATCAGCTCGACCGCATTGACCAGGCCGAGATGAAATTGCAGCTAATAAACGTCCACTGCCGAACTGCTCTTCAATGTGAGGATCAAGTTTGTGACCTTGTTGACGCTTCTCAAGTTTCCTCAGAACATGGTTGCTTTTCTTTGCCTCCTCAGTAGTAGCCTCACCGTCCTGCCAAATAATTGAGCAAAATCTTGTTCAGAAACATAAAGTGACCCATCACTAGACCTTTTGAAAGAAATAAACTCGTGAAAGCAGTCTTGTAGCAACCCCATCTTATTTTATTTCCCGTGCAGAAAAGTCAAATCATACAAATTACGAATTGAGAAGCCAATTGTCCCGCATGAATGAACTGAGAATATGGTACAGTCAAGTTGAATCAATAATATCTAATAACAAGATCAAATACTGTAATGCGGATACTTGTTGTACAGTCAGGTTGAATCAAAACGTCTTACAAAGCAATGAAACGACAACACCTATACAGAAATTCCATACACATACTTGCCTTGGCTTCATGTCCGAACCACCATTAAAAAGAAACAAAAAGGAGTAACAGATTTATTTTTCTCTGTCATGATAAAATACACAACAAGCCATAATTTTCAGTTATACAGAGAGATTAATCATATAAGAAGTTGACAACTATAATTCCATTTCCAACTTCCCAATATCAATGTTTTATCTGACTTTAATCTTAACCATTGCATTTTTTAATTCTTCTATAGGACCAAACTCCACAACTTTACTGCAACTTTTGTTGTTGTTGATGGAGAATAACGTAATTCCAAGACTCAATTTGACAACAAAAGAACAATCAAGATACGTGAAATATTTTCAAAAAATCATAAGGCGCCAGAACACATTTACGACGAGGCTGGATTTCCCCTAATATCACATGTCAGTATGTCACCACACTTACGCCCCAAAAACTTAACACCACTCCACTACCCAAGGCTTCAATGGAATAAAATCAACAATTCAAGTTCTATGATTCTATCCGAGCATAGCCCTCGGAATAAACGACACAAAAACAAATCATTAAATTGAATAAATCAAAATTAAAGTAAATGAGGCAAAAACCAGGATCCCGTACCTCTCCTTCTTTCTTAGCGGACGCGGAGCTCTTCTTCTTACGCCCGATGTCAACACCATAGTGCTGGAGGTACCACTGCTTGAAGGGAGCCGCATCGACCTGAACAATTGCGCTCTTCACCAAGGTCTGAGTACGCACCAACTCGTTGTTCGACGCGTTGTAGACGACATCCAGGATACGAGTCTTCCTGGTAACTGCCTCAGATCCCCATGAGTAATTGCCAGTGTCGAGTCTCAGGGCACGCCACTTCACGTTACCTCCTCGAACCCTAACCCTCCGAACTGTCTTGTTGCTCGATAGCTTGGTGTTCGCCGGTTGGCGCCCGAGCTCGTACCTATATCATTACAGAAATAAAAAGGAACTAATTAAAATTAATAAATCAGAAATGAGGAAAGAAAACGTATTCGTAGTTTTGAGGATAGAGATCTAAATTTCGAGTACTTTCGCTTCTTCCTCCAAGCCTTCTTTTTCCCTCCTGTGGCACGTCTCTTGTGCATTGAATCGCGAGAAATACCTGTGAAGACATAAGGTTTTTCGCCATTGAAGTGAGATAGAGAGAAATTGACACTATAGCTGAATACAAAGCGAAAGATATGAGAGATCGAAATATACCCATCTTTGCAGAGAAAAGATTTTCGGGTTTGTGCTCTGCGTTTCGAAGTCTAGGGTTTTCCCAGAGAGTAAGAAGGTAGGGAAGGAGTCAAGCTTTTAAAAGTTAAAACCCTAGTGTGCTGTTCGGGAACTAGGGTTTGCGACGGAGATCTGGGAGTTAACTGTGTCCCCTAGGCAGTAACCGTTGGATTGGGATTTTTAATCTCATTTATTGGTCTATAGACTTCAGTTAAGGGTTAATTACTTAAACATACCTCATATGTTTGTGAAAATACTTAAATGTACCCTCTATGTTTGAGAAAACTCTTAAACGTACCCTGTATTTAGAAAAACTACCATATATAAGAGATGGCCTCACCTCACATAACACAAAAAGGTCAGCTATGTGTTTGATTGTGTTTATTACATAAAATAAACACTTACTTTAAACGTTTTTTATTTTATTGTTTGATTAAGTCTATTGTAGGTATTTTAAGAAACACCCTTTACAACTCAAGTCAGCATAATAAACATTTTTTCATGAGTGTTTCGATGTGACTTTTTCACTTTGATTTGATTTGATGTATAGGATCCATTAATCAATCCAATAGTTCAAATTATATATACTTTTATTTAATAACTGATTTTCAGATCCAACGGTCCAAATTACATTCACTTTGTTTTTCATAATTTATTGATGTATATTATATAATTTATCAATTTTAAAATTTTAAAAGAAGAAGATCAAAATAGCACCATTACGGGGGAGGGGGAACATTCAATCACAAAACAAACATGTGAATCACTTGAATTATTGATGAATGATGGCTCACAATCACCAGTTTGTGTAAACAGAAGAGTTAATTCACAATCTGTTAAGCCACAAATGATGGACTGCATGAAGGCTATTGTGTCGTGCGGTCGTGCCAAGAGATTTATTGTTCTATATTTTTTTCTTGAAACAAAGTGATGGTGTTCTTCTCTTCATGTAAATCGGTCAAATTTCACTTGGAAGGTTCAGAAGGTCATGGCTTGCTCTTCCTGATACCAGAGGAGTTGCAAATTCTGTGTTATCTTAAGGTTTAGCATTTTTCATAAACATGAAACCTACCTTCCCTATTTCTTGCTTTATTTTTGGGATGGGGCGATGAATTTGATGGACGGATCTTAGTATGATCTTCTTTTTTTTTCTTAATTCATTGCAGCCAGTTAGTTAAACTGGAGGAGAATCTAGTAACAAACCTACCCTGTTTCTTATTCTTTTCTCCTCCTTCTTATATGTTTGGTAATTCTTTGGTAGTTAGCAATAAAGTGGAGGGATTGCAGTTGATCTGGAAATTGATGCAGGAGAATCTAGTAACAAACAACCATTACCTGCACCAGTCTGCTAAGGATGCATACAAATCATATATATTAGCATACAATTCGCATTCTATGAAGTGGGTTCAGTGAAACCAACCCTTATGGAAGGAAGAAAGGTGAAGATGATAAACGACAATTTGTAAGGTACTAGCAGGATCTGCAGTGTTGGATAAGTATGGTTCTGTTCTAATTTTCGGTAGAGGTGTCTTACCTCTCAGCCAAGTTCCTGTTCCAACTAAGTTGCTAACAAGTTTTGTCTTGCTTTTTGAGATATTTATCATCTTCTAATTTCTTGAGCCACTAGAGCAATCAAATCAGGGAAAGTTTTAAGTGTTGCAGAGCAGCCTAAAATCAGGCAAAACACCGAACTAAAAACAGAGCAGAACCTTGCGATGAAGAACGGTGGACGAACAACTTAGAAATTGGAAGTTAGAAGTGCACCTTGCCGACCATGAACAGCGGACGAAGAACAATCACCTTGCCGTTGGAGAACGGGGGATGATTCGCAAGCCGAAGAACTGCGGACGAAGCACCTTGCCCATGGTTACAGAGCTGCAAAAACAAGGAGAGATATCACGATTTGTTAGGAAAAAAAAAAACACCTCGCCGGGGGCAAGGCGGGGGATTAATGGGTGTTCTCGGCGAGAACTCCACCGTCTGCGGGTGGCGTCCACGGGCTTCAAAAGAACGTTTATTGTGGAAAGGTAGATTCGCGTTGCACCGGATCAAAAACTCAAAACGCCATGTCAGATGACACATCATCGCCATCGGTGCGTTTCGTGAAACGGCCAATCGTTGGGAGAAGTGAGAAATTCTTGCTTCCCCCAACGGCTCCTTTTGCGAAAACCAATGAAAATATTGAACTTTTTTTCAATAAACGCTCGTACGCTGAGTGGCATCGTTTTTTCAATAAACTAAACGGAACTAAACATCCCTAAAATCATTAAGGCCATTTCACAGGATAAATTGCTGAAACCTCCCTAAAATTTATGACTATTGTTGAAACCTTTTCGGAAGATGGGTAATTGTAATCACCTTTCCTGAATTTTCTGGTATATTTGCAAGTAGACCTCCTCTTTTAGAAATCTTTAATAAGAGGCACAAAAATGTCTAAAATGCTTATGCAATTATTATTGACATTGGATACTATAGAAAAGAAAAAAAAAACAATACAAACTTTATAAATAATAAAAAAAATAATGAATTTAAAATTGTAGCTTCACATTTTAGTGAATGATATGAAGGGTAAATTTAGAAAATAAATCAATTTCAGAAAAGAGATTAGAAGGGGTTTGGACTAGCAATTCATATTAAGAGAATATTTAGAAAATAAATATTTTGGTCAAAAATAACTATATGGTATTTCAGACTCTTTTTAAGGATTCTAACAAAGAATATATATATATATATATATAGGCCGACCGGCTCGCGAGCCTCACGAGTCGGATCTCTAGTAGGCTCGAGCTCGGCTCGTTTAATAATTGAGCCACTGAATTGGGCTCGAGCTCAGCTGAAACTGAGCCAAACCAAGCTCGAGCAGCTCGTGAAAAGCTCGGCTCGTTGCCACCCCTACCCACTATCGAAGGTTTTAAAAAGATGGGCCCTAATCTTGGGCCTCCCAGTCCACAAAAAGTATGTGATCTCATTGACCCAACACAAGGTCATGGAATGAGGATTTGATTCCCTCCATTACGGGTGGGTTGTATGTAAGGGAGATCCTTATGATAAGGCTTAATGAGCAAGCTTTAGCTGATAGGTTATTCGGGTCCCTTAACCACAAGGGTAGGTTCAACATGAAGTCAGCCAAATTCCTTGCAAAATCCCAAACAGAAGAGAAGGATTCCTCCTCTATCCTTACAAACCTTAATAAACATCACTGGAAGGAAATTTGGCAACTTCCTCTAACTCCAAAGGTAAAACTCTTCATTTGGAAAAGCTTGCTTGAATGCCATCCCAACTCTCCAAAATATGGCCAATAGGAAAATCATCTCAAATCCCATTTGTCCAATTTGTAATCAAGAGGAAGAGTCCATCTTTCACTCTTTGGTTCAATGTGGCCATGCTAGCGCTGATGGTTTGGAAGTTCCCTTGGATTAAGAACCCAAAATTAGAACTACTCTTGTTTTAATGCTTGGCTTGTTTCTTGGATGGATTCTCAATTTGAAAATAAATTGGATAAAAATGAAAACCCTTGCTTGCATTACAGTAATATCTTGGATCATATGGAACAATAGGAACAAAATCATTTATGAGGTTGATCCCCCATCTCAGTCTAGCTTCTTGTTTGTCTTGCACAGGAATTTGATGGAGATTATTCAAACTTCCTCAAAAAGATCAATGCATAAATGTGTAACTGAGCCCACCTCTCTGCCCAAGTACATCTGGGTGCCTCCAAAAAGAGGTGTATTCAAGATAAACTTTGATGTAGGCTTCATATGTCCTAGAGCTTCTTTTGGGATTGTTATTGAGGACTATAAAGGTCTTTTGTTGCATGGTATTGAGGTTGAGGTTCTTGCTCTGAAAGAAAGGCCTTAAAGCTTGGTTTAAGAAGGGTTTGTTTTTGAATCTTATTGCCAACCAATTTTCAATTCTTTTTTAATCAGTGATGAAAACAATATCATGTCTATCTTCTTTTCAATACAAAGACATTTTAGACTAGGTGAAACCTTTGGCTCCCTTTTCATTCTCTTTTGTTCCTCGAAGCGGAAATGCTACAGCTCAACTTTTGGCTCATCGACGTTTTTCTCATGCACAAGAGTGGTTGGAATATAGTCCTCCGTAGCCGGAGGAGGTCTTGGATTTTTTATAAACTTCTTTTTAGGTTGTAGTTTTCCTGTTTTCTTTTCTTTTTCATAGATTCTGTTTTTTGGTTGTTGTTGGGTTTAGTTTGTTTGTTTTCTTTGAACGAATTTCTCTTATTCACAACCAAAGTCCTAACTTTATCATATTTGGACTAGAATGGTTGGGCATGAAGGCTGAATGTTATCACATCTTATCATTTGATGTCCTTCTCCCTCTCCTCTCACTAAATCCAAACACTTTATATAATGCCGATTTCCAATCCATTAAATCCAAAAAATCTTAGAATAAGGTCTTAACTCAACCAACTTCCACTCCATCTTATTAACACCTTTCACATGGGCACACTACTGGGTTCTCTATTATTTGCTGTAATCGTTGCACCCACAAGGCATCAAGTAGTATGCCCGTTTGGAGACTAATGCCTTGTGGGTGCAAGGATTACATCCAATAGTATGCCTATCTAGAGACCAATACACAGTGCAGATGCAAGGATTACAAGAAGCAACTTAGAACCCCATACTAGAATTGGGATTTGCTCCTCACACCAGCTTCATAACCACATCCCACTGTATACTGGGAACATCTCCCATGAAAAATAACATACAAGAAAGAAGATGCTCTCGATGTGTTCTTTTGACAAACTTTGAAGTCAGTGTGAGGACCAAATCCGGACTCCCAATTTGAGGAATAGCCCATCGTCGTTCTTGTCTAATCCGAGGAACTCAACATTTCAAATAGGGCATCTTTTGAAATGTGGAACCTCATCTGTAATCCCCTTGGCACCATCCATGTGTTTGCCATTCTGGTTATGATCCAACGAATATTTAGTGGTATTTGCATCAAAGAAGAAGAAAAAGATGGGAAAAAAAGAAAGAAATATTATAGCATATTTTGAAAATTTAATGAATAGTCAGGATACTTCTGACTTAACCTTAGGAAAGTTAATTAGGTACACATAAGTTGTTTTTAAAAGTCTAAGTAGTTTCTTAAATGTACAAGGTAATTAACCCTTTAGTTAATTAAAATTTTTGGGTAAATTTCTTAAACCTCTCTTTTGTTTTTGGAAAATTTCTTAAATGTGTTTGGTGTTTCTGACGATTGTTTAAACCTCCATTGTGATTTCCATGTAACAAAAAACATCCCACAAAGTTCAAGCTACAATGGCATTTACATCCCTTTCAAACATTAAAACAACGATGATGCCATACTCTCCGAAAGTTTTAAAAACCCAATTTGCCCCCATATGACAAGGTTGAATTAATCAAGCTATTGAGATTGCTAAGATCAATCTTTGTGGCAAAGGGCTTCTTGAAGTTGAAGATACAAAGCTAAAGCATCCAATTTTAGAAACCCATTTGTCTAAAACATATTTATTTGGGTAAATGCATTTGTTTATATTCTTTCATTAAAAAAATTTATAGATAGGTGAGACAATTTTCCAAAATATCCCTAACTTTTGTGTGTTAGTAAGGGCATTTAAAAACTTGCCTAAAAAAGTGGCCCAAAATTTTACTTGAATATAAAATGTACTTTCCATGGGCCTCACAAAAGAACTTGGGCCCATTAACCAACTTTCCCCTCATTTGTATAGTGTGAAAATAACAAAAGCTCAAATTGTTTTCAGTTCCAAATCATGCAATTCAACAAACCATGCATTATCTAGGTGGGGTTTTGTTGATAAGGGGGAGTTACTTCTCAAACCCCTAAGTTGGTTTTTGGGATTCTTGTTGAAAAGCTTGGATGCTAATCCGTGTTTCAATTTTCAGCATTCTAGGAAAGTTTAGGTAACACTCAAATATCACTATTGTATATCTATACTACTTTAAAAATTACCAATAGCCTCAAGAATATTTATGGAATTTTTTTAGGACAAAATTTATCTTTCTATATTTAAACTTATTGATAAAAATGAGGGAAAATAGGGTAATCTAATATTGCTATTAAATAAGTTGAGAAGAGGTAATTTTAAGATATTCAATGCATTCAATTCTTTCTCATTAAATCCAACATTTAAGGTATTAATTTCCATTCACTTTAAGGCATTTTTGTTTCTTCTCTTCATTAAATTCTATAATTAAATCCATACATAATAAATTATTAATTCCAATAACATAAAACTTAAACTTTTGAAATCTACATGGAAAAAATAATATTTTCATCTAGGTGGTGGTAAGAAATTAAACCATATTTGATCAAATGGGTCAATCCATGTCGCCACAATTAAATAATAAAATTCAAAAATATATAAAATGCAAAAAATATAGAAATTAAAAATTGGAAACATTTTTAACATTATATATTTGATATAGTAAACAATAATAAGTATGATAAACAATGTTTTAAAAACTGACCCAAGGCTGACTTGCTTTTGCCTTCAGGTAGGTCACCGGTTCAACCATTAAAGTCAAATGGGTCAAACCACTTTTATTTATAAAAATATTAAAAATTGCAATTTAGGGCCAAAAAGTTTTTTTCTTTTTTTGTGAAAATAGCAAAGCAAGATGCTAAGGCCCCTAGAACGTATAGATCTTGAAAAGTTACCTAAAATAAAAAAAATCATCCCAATCGGACATCAGAGTGCAAAGATATGGCCTCCAAAAGTTTGCACATGATTAAGTGTGCAACCCGCAACCTAGTGGCCGGGTCAAAGGGGTCATTAGTTGAACTGCACGGGTTAGGTGGTTTTTGACCAAGTCACTGGTTTTTGACTGAAAGGGCAATCATCAACAGAACTAGACCTGAAATCAAGGCCGAGTGATGGTTCAAAGGATTCAATCAATCGAGTCAATGGCGGGTTGAAAACATTGATGATAAATAAGAAATACTTTTATTAATGATGGAATGGAAAGCAAAATTTCAAACCAATTTGAAATAAAACTATTTTCCTATTCTCTCTTATTAAATCTCATATCTAAGGTATATTCTCTTATTAAATCTTATATTTAAGATATATTTTTCTCATCATTAAATTCTACTAATTAAATCCATAATATTAATTTTAATAATATAAGAATAAACATTTTTAAAAATAATTTAAAAACAAAACCATTTTCTTCCCTCTCAGTAGTAGTGGGTAAGCAATTTACCATTTGAGGTCAAATAGGTTAATAAATAATGCCATAATTAAATAATAAAAATTAAAATAAGTAAAATATATAATACAAAAAATAAAAAGAATTGGGCACATTTCTAATATTATATGTTCATTATACTGAACAAAAGTAAGTATGAAATGTAAGAAGTATTTTTATTAATGATGAAACTGGAATGCCAAATTTAAAATCAATCTAGAAATGAAATGGTGTTATAGTCAAATAATAAAATTTTTAAAAATAGAAAATACAAAGAATCACAAAAATTGAAAAAGTAGAGAAAATTTTGGGCACATATCTATTGCTATATATTTATAAAAAATAAAATATTGGGTACATCTATAATATTATACATTCATTATATTGAACAAAAATAAATATTATACATAAGAAATAATTTTGTTGTAGAGATGTAGAACAATAATGTGGTCCCCACTACTGCATGTCTATTTATATTGTTGTTAGTATGTTAGTTGGGTTAGTTGGTAGTTATTTTCTGTTATTTATACCTTATGTAAGTAGTAGGGGTAATATTGGTTTTTACCTTGTTTTAAATCATTAATATAAATAGTTGTGTGGGGCGACAATCTTAGTTATGACCCACACTCTCCTCTGAATCGTTTCTCCTCTTCGTGTTCTCTCTTCTTCTTCTTCTTCTTTTCCTCTTCTTCTCTTCTTCTTTTCCTCTTCTTCTCTTATTCTTTTATTCTCTGCATTATTTCTTGTTTGATTCAAATCTAAACTAAGACTGATTGTAGTCTTACTAGACAAATTGGTTTCAGAGCCAACCTAGGGCTTCTCATGTGAGTCTAATCAGGTTGACTACATGAGAACTTCCTAGGGTTGGAAGTTTTAGAAAAACAGTCAATCAGTTGGTTCTTGGAGATTGCTAGTAGAGTGTGTAGAGAACTGGGAAACTAGCTGTAGAGCTAATTTTGTACTTTTCTTTTCCTTTGTTGTATAATTATTCTTTATTCTCTTTCTTTTGTATATTAAGGGCATATTTGTCCTTTTCCTTTTAATATAAATATAACCTTTAGGGTGTCGACTGACACAAAGTGTCACACCCATCATTCGACTATGTTCTCTCTCTCTCTCTCTCTCTTTCTCTCTCTCACTCTCTCTCACTCTCTCTCACTCTCTCTCTCTTACTCTTTCTCTGACTTCCGATCCGACTCTGACATGGTATCAGAGCAGGTCACGATCTGATATGCAAGTAACTTCTTCTTCAACACTTTCTTATCTGTTATCTAGAGTACTCCCTAACAGTATTTGGGAGGCTCTTGAGCATCCTTGAACCCTTTTTCTAAGGCTGCTTTTAAACAAAACTCGACAGACTCTATTCTTGGACTGTTATGCCATCGAATTTCTCTTTTGGTTTGGATTTCCCTCTAGAAGCATTGGATCAAGCTGAAACTTTAGATCTAGTGTCGCCCAGGGCAGATCTACTGTTTCCAATTGGTTTGGTTTGAACCATATTTGTTTTAGAAGGGTTTTGAACCACTTCAGAGTTGGGCAGACCCTTACAGTTTCCTTTTCTAGACATCGACTGAGAGGTACTTCTTTGATCTACTGTTTTGAACACTTCTTTCTATGGTTTTTCTTGCCCTTGTGATTCAATGGCATTAGAAATGATGAAAATTCTCCCCATTAAGTTTAATGGTACGAACTATGCACTTTGGAAATTCAATTTCCAATTTCATGTGGAGGCAAAAGGTCTCTGAGGATATCTGGATGGATTTGTAGCTAAACCTGATGATTTGGGTATCAAGGGTCTTAATCAATGGAGAATTGATAATGCAAAAATTGCATTATGGATCTTAGGATCCGTTGAAACTGACACTGCAATCCCTATGAGAGGATACAGAACTGCATATGAGATGTATGAGTATCTCAAGAGGTTTACATCTTCTACTATTATCAAGGAAAAAGAAAGGTCTAAGAGTAATATGTTGGGTTTGTTAACCTTTGGACCGAATATAAGCTTGTTCACATGGGAAATGATCCTTCAGAATGTTGTGTGAAGTATATGGTGGAACATTTTGATAGAAGAAAGAATATGCACTTTCTAATGCATCTCAGACCTGAATTCGAAGTTGTTAGATCTAATATTTTGAATCGATGAACACTTCCTGACTTGGATACTATTCTTGGGGAAGTTCTGAGGGTTAAAACCAGATTTGCCACACAAACTACTCTGGATGGAAGAAAGAAGTCCAACATTGATATTGTCTTTCTAGCAACAAAACTTAAAGGGAAGAAGGACTTCTCTAAAATACAGTGCTATGAATGTAAGGAATTCGGGCATGTCGTTTCTCACAACAAGAAAAAAAATACATGCACCTACTATAAGCAAGTCGGCCATATTATCACTAAATGCCCCACTCAGACTCAGAAAAGCAGTGGATCAAACCAGAGGAAAGGAAGCTATAAGGCTTATCAGACGGGTGTAGATGGATCAGTTGCAACATCCTCCATTACTTTTATGACTGGCTAGAATGACACTTCAAGTAGCATGTCTGAAGAACGAATTCGATAGCTCATGTCCTCTATCATCTCTTCAGCCTTCTCTGCTATGGGCCTGTCTGGTAAGTCTCCTACCTATTGTCCCTCACCAAACCATCTATGGTACATTGACTCAGGAGCCTCTAACCATATGACAGGGGCCACTCTTGGTCAATGTCCTAAACCTTATCTCCCCAATAAACACATAGTTACTGCTAATTGTGAGAAATTAGATATACTTGGATGTGATGATTTGTTTTTATCTACTTCTAAGTCATCTCCATTTCATTTGTCCAAAACTTTATTTGTACCTAAGCTTACTACCAATTTAATTTTTATTCGCCAACTTGTAGAGGAAGGTAATAATGTCTCATTTATTTTTTATGGTTGTTTGATATAGGACCGACAAACTAGGGATGTGAAGGGGAAGGGGCATAGACCACGGGGACTCTTTGCTCTAGAATTTGAGAAGAATAAAACTATGCTTGCTTCTACTTCATGTTTGATTTCTACTACCTCTAGTTTTGAATCTGTTAATTGTAATAAAGATTGGCAGTTATGGCATAATGCCTAGGCCATCCTTTCTCTAGGAAATTTAATCAGTTGTTTTCTTATGGTAATTTACCTGTTTCTAATGTTTCTCTTAAGAATGTGAATAAAGATTGCATTACTTGTGGCTTATGTAAGAGTCATATTTTGCCTTTTCCTTATCATTCTAAACATGCAACAATCCCTTTTTATTTAATATATAGTGATGTTTGGTCGTCTCCAGTTGTCTCACAAATAGGTTTTAAATATTTTGTAACCTTTGTTGATGACTGCACTTATTTCACTTGGGCTTATTTCCTTCAAAAGAAATCTGAAGTGTACACCATATTTAAGCACTTTCACACCTATGCTACCACTTAATTTGATGCTCGAATTTGTGTGCTACGATCAGATTCAGGGGGAGAGTATATTGATGGAGATTTCTGAAATTATTTAAAACAACATGGAATTCAAACCCAAATGTCCCATCTAGGCACCCCACAACAAAACGGGGTTGCAGAAAGAAAAAATGGGCATATCTTGAGTGTAGTCAGAACTCTTCCACAGGATTCCCATGTACCCTCTTGGTTTTAGGTGGAGGCGGCCAACACTACTGTGTATCTCATAAATCGCCTTCCGTCATCAGTTTTGAATTACTCATCTCCATTTCAATCCCTCTTTCACAAATCCTCAGACCTATCCATGCTCAGAGTGTTTAAATGTGCTTGTCACCTCTGAAACAACTCCAGACCTACTTCAGGAAGCAATGACCTTCTTCAGTCTCCATCCCCCTCTGCTCTGCCTCTAGTTGTTGATCCGGTTACTCCAACTACCTCAGTAAGTGTTCAAAACCTTCCTTCTAAACCCATTGCTCCTACTTTACGCCATTCCTATAGAATTTCTCATCCACCTAACCTTTATGGTTATTCACCAAACGATAGCTCCTTTTTTGCCATTTAATCTACCATAGACATTCCCAGATCTTACTAGTGGCTGTAGCAGAACCACACTAGAAAGATGCAATGGATTATGAGATTCGAGCTCTTCTTGAGAATGACACTTGAAACTTGGTCAAAGCTCCACCTGAGACATCTCTCATAGGAAGTCGATGGGTCTATTCTACGAAACTAAAATCTGATGGAAGCCGAGATAGATACAAAGCCAGGCTTGTTGCATAGGGCTACAAACATAAATATGGGATAGACTATGAGGAGACATTTGCTCCTATAGCTAAGATGACCACTGTACGATTTTTGATGGTTGTATCTGCAGTCAAACAATGGATAATTCATCAGATGGATGTCAGGAATGCTTTTCTCCTTGGGGAGTTGAAAGAGACAGTCTACATGAAACTTCCTCCGGGATATTGTACAAATCCACAACTTGTTTGTCGTTTGAAGAAGTCACTTTATAGCCTAAAGCAAGCTCCTAGGGTCTGGTTTGAGAAGTTCAAATCTGTCATCATTGATGCTAGCTTTATCCAGAGTTCTTCTGGTTACTCCTTGTTCACCTTAAGACGGAAGCAAAGAGTAACGATATTACTCCTTTATGTTGATGATATACTCATTACAGGGGATGGCATAGAAGGAATTGATAGGCTACAACAGTTACTCAGTGAGTCCTTTAAGATGAAGGACTTGGGGCCTTTGACATACTTCTTAGGCCTTGAAGTAAGCAAAAACTCTCGGGGCTACTTTGTCAATCAATAGAAGTATGTGATTGATCTTGTTAAACTAGAAAATCTTAGTGATTCTAAGGTTGTGGACACCCCATTAGAACTGAATCTGAAACATAGCAAACATGATGGTTCTCCTCTTGAAGATCCTACCCTTTATCGTCAGCTAGTGGGCAGCTTGATCTATATCACCACGACTCATCCAAATTAGACCTGCTCTTGGGCTGGGCCAGGCCGAGCTTTTACTCTTTATAAACAAGATTTTGTTAGGCCCGAGCCCGAGCCCAACCCTAATAAAAAACCCGAAGCCTGAGCCCGAGCCCGAAGCCCGACCTAACAAAAAGATAGATCGGTGCTAGTGTCTGTGTTCGCTGCCGGCGCCTGTGTTTGTGTCTGTGTTTGCTGCCGACCAAACAATAAGAGAGGAGTAGAACAAAAGGGCAAAGAGAAAGGACTCACTGTTGGTGCCTATGTTCTCCAGTGCCTGAGTTCATGTATGATAAATGAACTAAGTTGAGATTCTTAGAGTGAGAAGGAGAAATGAGAAGAGGAACAACCGAACAATGAAAAGAGAGAGAGAGAGAGAGAGGATTCACAACTGGTGCCTGAGTTTGCGTGCCTCGCATCTGATAAATGAGCTGTTGAGATCGATTCTGAGAGAGAAAGAGAAGTGAGAAGAGGAATGAGAGAGAGAGAGAGAGAGGATTCACAACTGGTGCCTGAGTTTGCGTGCCTCGCATCTGATAAATGAGCTGTTGAGATCGATTCTGAGAGAGAAAGAGAAGTGAGAAGAGGAATGAGAGAGAGAGAGAGAGAGGACTCACCAGTCACCGTTGGAGTTCACTGGTTGCGCCGGTTTTGTCTTCCTGAGAATGTTTGGCTATGTGAAATTGTGACTGAGAAGGGAGTTTGTTCATCTAAGAAAAAGAGATGAGTGATAAGAGAGGGATTAATATTTAGGGTTAGGGTTTAACTTATACAAAAGTCGGGCTGGGCCAGGCTCAGGCCGGGCTTTTTTAACAAATCCCGAGCCTGACTCGTAAAATAGTCAGGCTCGGGCTTTTAAGCCCGAGGTCAAGCCCGCGGGCTAAAATACATGCTCAAGCCCGTCCGGGGGCCGGGCCGGGCCGTTAGGCTACCCGGCCCATGAACAGGTCTAGTCCATATATATCTTATGTGGTTCAGATAGTAAGCCAATTTGTGTCTTTCCCAAGACAACCTCATTTATTTGCAGTTCACCGGATCATCAAATATGTACGAGGCACCATGTCACACGGGATATTCTTTTCCTCGTCATCCCCTATTAATCTCATGGCCTATGCAGATGCTGATTGGGCTGGATGCCTTAACAACCAATGATCCACTACTGGCTTGTGTGTTTTCTTAGGCAATTCTCTTATCTCAAGGAAGTGCAAGAAGCAAGCTACTGTATCCAAATCTTCCATTGAAGCTGAATGCAAGGCTATGTCTTCCGTCTGTAGTGCGATCATATAGCTTCGGGCTCTTCTATTTGAAATACTTAATGAGCTAGTATCATCTGTCCCTCTGTATGCAGACAATATTAGTGCAATTAAATTGCTTTCAACCCCGTCTTCCATGAATGCACCAAACACATAGAAGTTGATTGCCATTTCATCCGCGATCTTCTTCTTAGGGGTACCATATCTCTTCCTCATGTCTTCTCCGGGCTCCAACTAGAAGACTTGTTGACTAAAGCAATGACTTGAGCTTGGCATCTATTTCTCATGGACAAACTGATACTTATTCCTAGGCATCAGTTTGAGGAGGAGTGTAGAGAACTAGGAAACTAACTGTAGGGCTAATTTTGTACTTTTTCTTTTCCCTTGTTGTATAACTATTCTTTATTATCTTTCTTTTGTATATTAAGGGAAGATTTGCCCTTTTACCTTTTAATATAAATATAACTTTTAGGGTGTCCACTGACACAAGGTGTCACACCCAACATTCGGTTGTGTTCTCTTTCTCTCTCTCTCTCTCTCTTTCTCTTTCTCTGACTTTCGATCTGACTCTGACAAAGTGCAACAGATGCCTAAGGGATTGTAGAGCCTTGGAAGGTGTCCAGTGATCAGGAAGAATCAGAGCAAAGAAAGAAAATTCAAGAATAGGGTTCAAACTGTGGATTGGAGGTGGCAGCCAGACTTTTCCTAGTAGGTTTCAATTTGTTTTTGAGATCGACTTCAATCAAAATTTGATTTAAGCAATCTAGAAGGAGTGATTGGAAGTTTTCTATTTTCTCTAAATTTTTTAGGTTTTTTACTTGACCTACGACCAATTCTCATATTTAAACCCTAAATTTATGACCGCTATCAGTTTTGGATAACATCTAGACCTGTTGATAACTTTGCATTTTTTATGCCTTAAGGGCATCAATTTAGGGGTATTTTCGACCTTAGAATAGTCAAGATGTGCCCTTTTCCCAGTCAATTCTAAGGGTATCGTGCAAATTCTAGGGAAAACTTTGATGTTTGCATGGCTGAAATGCAGATTTTGGGAAGCTGGTGTGAAGTCCAACTGAGAGATGGGGTGTTTTTGTGAAAAACTGAAAGTAGGAGGGCGCCTCCTAGCTGCTAAACCTAGTTTGGTGCCCCTCCTATTGTATTAGCATGCTCCCCATGCCTTATCAAACCCTAAGGCGCCTTTTAACCTATTCTTTTCACTCTTAACAAACCCTAGCCACCCCTAACTGCTAAATCCTCACCTTCCATCCCTTATAATCTCCACCATCCATTTTAGGGCACTCTCTTTTTAACATTTAACCGTAGGAGCCACCTAACTTCTAATCTTCACCATTCAGCCTTTAGCCATTAAATCTCAACCTTACATAATATTGGGTGCCTTCTCCTTTTCTTCTCAGCCTTAGGATCACCCTAGAACCATCCTGACCTTTCATTCTAAACCCTAAGGCACCCATATTTTTGCTAAAACCCAGCTGCCACCCCCCTCTTTCTCTCTATTCCCAGTTGTGTCTACCCTTCTCTATAAGAAGGACCCAAGGGCCTTGTAGAAGGGGTTGGTCAATTCACCCAGTTAACAAGGCTAAAGTTTCTTGAGGACTTCAAGGGTTATAGAAGGGGAGGACGCCCAGATCTTGTCAGGAGGGGTTCCTGCAAGATGTTCAACCATTTTGCAACTACCGCCACTGGATATAATCAACCATTCTCTTCTTTTCTTTATTTTCTTTTCTGTTATTTTTATTTCTGCAAATTTTTAGATTTAATTCTTGTTTGTTTCTCTATTTTGCATATTTGAATTCGTTCGGTTCAAGGCTAAGGTGTCTCAAGGGTTTGAGGGTTGTAGAAAGGACGGACGCCCAATTCTTGTCAGGAGGGGTTTCTGCAAACTGTCTGGCCGATCTGCAGCTACCACCACCGAATTCGGATTCTAGATCGTTTTTTTTTTATTTATTTCTTTTATTTCCTTTGTTGATTCCATACTTTATTAAATTCTGATTTTTTTATTTATTGTCTTGTTTAAATTCGAAACATTTAATTTCAGTAATAATAGATTTTACTTTCGTATTTTCTACCATTCCTGATTGCATTCTCTTATCCGGATCTAAGTAGATATTAATTTTTCACTTGCTTCCCTGTGGATATGACCCATTCTCCCCCATTTACGTTAATAGTTGTTTGAGAAACGGTAAAAATTATAAATGTATAAACTGGTGTGCCAGAGTGTTTAACGACGCGATTTCGGACACACCACCTGTCTCAGTACTTCAGATTGAGTGATATTAGTTTCTAGGATATTATTAAGCATGTTCCAATCAACCTTCTAGGTCAGTTGTTAGCAATTTCTGGGTATAATTACATATGTTTTAGCATTAAAGGGGTTTACTTTTGATAAATTTCTTGAAAGAGATGGTAGTAATGCAGTTTAAAAATCAAGGGGAAAGTGTTTTTGGGGTTGATGGTACTAGAAACATGATTGATAACACATTTTAGATTACCACTATCAAATTTAATAGATCAAATTACTTGGAATGGGCTCAATCAACCATTATGGCTATTGAAGTTAGAGGAAAACTGAACTATGTGATGGGGGATGTAAAAGAACCAACCAAGGAAAACCCAACATATGTCAAATGGGTTCACGAGAACTATTTGGTTATGAATTGGTTGTACAACTCCATGAAAGAAACCCAACATATGTCAAATGGGAAAAAACTGCTAAGGAGATTTGGGACATCATGAAAGAAACTTACTCCCAACCACTTAATGTTGTTAGGGCTTATGAGCTGAAATGTGAAGTAAACAATCTTAAGGAAGGAGAGAAACCAATCTTAGTTTACTTATCTAATTTGAAATCTTTGTGGCATGAAATTGATCACCTAGAGACAATTGAGTGGGAAAGTTAGAGGGATGCACAAACCTACAGAAAACAAGTTGAGACCAATAGGGTTTTTGAATTCCTACTTGGTCTGAATTCAGAATATGACATTGTGAGGCAACAACTCCTTACCAGGGAAAGTGTGACCTTGTCTCAAGCCTATTCTTTAGTGCACAATGAGGAAATTAGTATGTGAACATTGCAAGAAATCGAATCATGCCAAAGACACCTGTTGGAAGTTATATCCACATCTAATTCCAACAAAGCTTAGAAAAAAAGGGGAATGCTAATATGCCTATCATTACTTATGGTGCACCCTCATCCAGCACAAGAGCCACATTCCTAGATACTTTGGCTGTTGTCTGAGCTGCTCTGGCTCAATTGGAAAGTGAAATTGGCATTTCAACAACCCCATCTCAACCACCAGTTACAACATCTACTACTCTCACTTTAGCATTTGCTCATTTAGGTACAAGGGCTTCAGCATATCATGCTACAGCCCCAGGTAATAATGGACCTTGTTGAGTTATAGATTTAGATGCATCTGACCACATGACTGGCCTGTCCTTACTATTTACTACTTATTACTTCTTTCCTAATCGATGCATTTTTCAAAATTTGGAGACGAGAAGGTGATTGGTATTGGCCATGAGATTAATGGAATTTATCTGCTTAGAAGGAATTCACATGGGAAGATAATGAAGTTGGGAGGTCTTTTGTTTCTCAGTCTTTGAAGAGTTTGTTTTTTAGTTTCTTTGAGTCAATCCAGATGTATAGTTTGAAATGTGAATGTTGTGAACTTGCAAAACATTATAGAACAACCTATTCTTTGAACAATAAAAGAAGTACCATTTTTTTTGAAATTGTGCATATTGATGTTTGGGGACTACATCACATCACTGCTATGGGGGGATACAAATATTTCTTATTGTTTGTTGATGACTATACTTGCTTTTCATGGGTTTACCTTATGCGTTCTCAAGATGAGGTTTCTACCTTGACTCGGATCTTCCATCAGATGGTTTCGAACCAGTTTGGGGTCAAAATCAAAATTTTTAGATCTAATAATGTTAAAGAGTATTTTGCAAAACCATTGGTTTCATATTTCCTTGATTGTAGAGTTATTCATCAGAACACCCGTTCGCATACACCTCAGCAAAATTAGGTTGCTAAGAGGAAGAATAGACATATATTGGAAGTGGCTAAAAGCATTATGCTCAACTCCAATTTACCTATACATTTCTAGGGAGATATTATTCATACAACTGTGTATCTCATCAACCGAGTTCCTTCATGGGTCCTAGACATGAAAGATTCATTTACCCTATTATATCCTGATAAAGAGATGTTTACTATTCCCCTTAAGACTTTTGGATGTACTTGCTTTGTTCAGATCCTTGGGCCTCATTGTTCCAAATTTGATCCTAAAGCCTCAAAATGCATTTTCCTTGGGTATGCCCAAATTCAAAAGGGATATTGTTGCTATGAACCTATCAATAGGAAACGATTTGTTTTTATGGATGTCATGTTCTTTGAGGATGTACCCTATTATCTTAAAGTTTCTTCTCAAGGGGAGAGTAGTGAAATGGGGTCTCATTCTTCGGAAATTCCATTACCTATCCCAATCACTAAAGGGGAGTGTAGTGAGAAGGGTTGTCAAAGGGGTCGAGATTTGAGGGTGTATCACAGGCGGTGGAGGCAGATAGATTTCAATCATCAACAATGCAGGCCAACTCCAATTTCCTCATCGGCTCTAGATCCAGGTATTACAATTCCTTTATCCCCCATTACAAATGAAATACCTTCCATTGTTGAGCCTTCTCCTCCTTCATTGGATGATCTTAATCTTCCAATTGCAGTCTGTAAAGGGAAGCGTCGTTGTACCTCATGTATAGCTCATTGTATTTCCCTTTTTTTGTTTTATGATCATTTATCTCCATCCTATAAGTCTTTTTTAGCATCTGTTGCTACTATTTCCATTCTCAGAACATTGTAGGAAGCCTTGTTAGTACCTGAGTGGAAGGATGCAGTAAAGGTATAGATGGATTCTCTTCTAAAGAACAATACATGGGAGTTAGTTGATTATCCTTAAGGGAAGAAAAGATGATTATTAGAACATTGTGCAAAGGATGTAGTGGAAGGATGCAGTGAATTTGATTATCAGAACATTGTGCAAAGGGGTTTACACAGACATATGGCATAGACTATTTGGAGACTTTTGCACCAGTAGAAAGGATGAACACTATTAGAGTTTTACTATCCATTGCAGCTAATTTCTCAAGGCCATTGTTTCAGATGGATGTTAAAAATGCCTTCCTCAATGGTGATTTGCAAGAAGATGTATACATGGAGTTACCCCCTAGATTTTATAGTGCAGAAGCAAGGGAGAAGGTTTGCTGACTTAATAAGGCCTTATATGGACTGAAGCAGTCTTCCAAAGCTTGGTTTGATAAATTTAGACAAGCCCTTAAAAAATTTGGCTTGCAAGCTCAACCAGATCACACCCTTTTTATTAAGAAAATGGATTCCTCCTTAACTCTACTTGCTATATGTGTGGAAGATATTGTAGTGACAGGGAGTGATACCTATGAGATTGACTCTCTTAAGCAACTACTTCATCAAGAATTTGATGTCAAAGACTTGGGAAAACTATGTTATTTTCTGGGCATTGAGATACTACAATCTAAACATGGGATTTTTATTTTCCAAATGAAGTATGTTCCTGATCTTTTAGGCAAAACTGGGAAACTAGGTGTTAAACCTATTGAATAAAAACATAAGATCAGTGTAGAAGGTGGAGAGTCACTTGAAGATAAAGGTATGTTTCAACGATTGATTGGGAAACTACTCTATATTTTCCTCAATGACCACACATTTCTTATACAGTCAGTGTTATTAGCCAGTATATGCATTCTCCCAAAACCACTCACCTACTTGTAGTTGAGAGGATACTGACTTATTTGAAGAGATGCCCAATTAGAGGTATACTCTTTAAGGATAATGGTCACATGTAAATAGAAGTTTACACAGATGCTAATTGGGTTGGGTGTGTTGATGATAGGAGATCTACTTCTAGGTATTGTACTTTTGTAGGAGGAAATCTTGTCTCTTGGAGAAGTAAGAAACAAAATGTTGTTGCTCGCTCAAGTGTTGAAACTAAATACAGATATATGGAAAATGGTGTAGCTGAAGTGTTTTGGTTGAGATCTCTATTTGAAGAGCTGGGTATTGCTTATGAGAAGCCCTTGATGCTGTATTGTGATAATCTGATAGCTATTAACATTGCCCATAATCCAATACAACATGACAAAACTAAGAATATTGAATTGATTGAATCAACACTTTATCAGAGAGAGAGAGAGAGAGAGAGCTACTTCTCAAGAAGTATGTCTTCTATATATCGTTGCCAATATGCAGTTTGCATATCTCTTCACTAAGGCAGTTACAAAGACCAAATTGGAGTTTGACTTATGCAAGTTGGGAATGACTAATATCTACTCTCAACTTGAGGGGGAGTGTAGAGATGTAGAACAATAATGTAGTCCCCACTGCTGCACGTCTATTTATATTGCTGTTAGTATGCTAGTTGGATTAGTTGGTAGTTATTTTCTGTTATTTATAGCTTATGTAAGCAGTAGGGGCAATACTAGTTTTTACCTTGTTTTAAAATCATTAATATCAATAGTTGAGTGGGGCGACAATCTCAGTTATGACCCACACTCTTCTCTAAATCTTGTCTCCTCTTCGTGTTCTCTCTTCTTCTTCTTTTATTCTCTACGTTCTTTCTTGTTTAATTCAGATCTAAACTAAGACTGATTGCAGTCTTACTAGACAACTTTTATCAATGATGGAAATGTAATAGAAAATTTAATGTCAAATTAGAAATCATACTATTTTTCTTTTTGGGTGGTGGGATAGTGGTTTGGGTCCAATGGATTAATTGATAATAGGATAGTTAAATAATAAATCTTTAAAAAGTAATGAAAAAGTACATGTAATCAAAATAATATATAAAAATTGGGTTTGACTACGATATTGGAAAGATATGATATCTAAATTTTTTACCAATCAATTGGTATAAAAATGTGGTAGCCAATTAGATGTTATTTATCAAAATTCATGGGTGGGTTTTGATTGGTCAAAACCCCTCTGGTACCATGTCTTTCCCACATCATAAATTTTTATATATTAATTATTTCAAAAAAAAGAAGTGTAATAAGTAACAATTATTTATATAATATAGATGGAGTATATAATTTAAAAATGACCCGAAAGAAAAACTATTTTCTTATTTAAACTGTGGGTCAATGATCCAACTTATCAAAGAAACTCATGATGTCATAATTAAAAAAATAAATATTTAGAAAAAGATAGAGAACAACAAAGAAAAGTATATAATTTTGTCAAAAATTTTTAGGAACATTTCTAGTGTTATATATTCATCATTTTAAATAAAAATTATTTTTATTTTTGATAGAAATGGAATACAAAATTTAATAATAATAATAATAATAATAATAATAATAATAATAATAATAATTGTTATTATAATTTAAAATTTTCATTGCAATATGTGCACATTTACTACAAGTATTTAAGTTTATTTTTAATCATATTATTACTTTTGTTAATATTCAATTTCTATCTTACTATGATATGTCTAAAATTTAAGTAATTAATATGAAAAAAAATTCTTATGTGCAATGCACACCGGTTTAATCACTAGTTATATCAATAAGCTTGAACACATATATGCGATACTCTTTGGATATGCATGATTATAGTAGAAAGATATGGATATGCTTGAATACGTTAAAGAAACTCTTATAAATCCCACAAGTGCATTGATAATATTAAATTTAGGGTTGAAATAACTAAAAAAAGATATAAATACATAAAAATATACGCACTTTAATAGTTTATATGAAAAAATACGTTACAGGCAATTGAGAATCCATAATGAGTTTCACACATTATATGTCAATATTTAATGAATCATTGTTTCCTTTGGGTTGTTATAACTCACATGTAAAATAGTATCCAGCTTTCCCAACCAGAAGTGTGGTGTCATCTTTAGTATCTGTGTTGCAACTTGCAACCACCATATTATACTGAAAACAAATCGTTCAAGAATCCAAATATTTAATTACTTTTCAATTAATTCTGTTAGTGTACAAGTGACGCATCATGATCATCTCTCATGTTCTCAACCCTTCAACTCTGAAAGAATTAAAGGGCTCTTTGCCTTCAACTTTTGCTGTGAAATTTGAGGGGAATTGGAACCTGCCTTTAGATTTACAGACATAATTACGCAGTTGATAGTTGCAATATAATGGATGCCGATTATGCTTACAAAAGTCAAAACAATTGCAAGCCTGCAAATTACATGGTTTTACACTCCATATTTGTATTTGTACTCCTTCCAAATAAGATTGAGATTGATGAATTAATTGGAGACAACTTACAGATTAGAGAAACAGCGTATTGGGTGGATAATCATGCTCATATGTGTCTAATGAAGTGCATGCAGATGCACAAACCAAAGGTAATTCCTCAAGTTTAGTGATTATTTAATATTAATATTTCATATGAAGTTTTGTCCCTAGAGGCTTAGTTTGGAAGGAGTATAAATACAAATATTTACTGTGTAAATACATACAAAATACAAGGTTTTGCACTCTACATATTTGTATTTGTACTCCTTCCAAACTGAACCTAAGTTTATCGACTTTCTCTTGGGCTGCAGCCTGCAGCGGCAAATTAATACTTTGTTTTGATCATCTCTGATTCCCTTATGGCAGCATTATTTGGGGAATAATAATAGTATGGACTGCAATGTTTTTCAGATTGACCAATAATTCCATGTTCATTTTTCAGATTTAGGTGGGGACTAGGAAAATTTTATTTTCTTGGGTACCACTTATCCGGGTAAGTGATACCCATCTCCTAGGTGGTTGAATAACTTTCTCACATAGGGGGAAAGTTGCTAACACTTGAATGGGACAAAAATGACCCCTTTAATAATATATTTTTATGGCTAAAATGGTCATTACCTTATTTACCTAAGAAATAAAAGAACATGAATGAATGCACTTACCCGGATAAGTATTGTCCAGGAAAAACTTACCCATGTAATTGCATTTACCCAGATAAATAACTTACCAAAAAGCAAACGGGACCTACATGTAGAGACTCACAGGATTGTCCAATTCAACATGTTAAAAAGTATATATATATTTTGTTTCAAGAGCCTCCCAGTAGATGATAGACCCGTCTAATGTATTTTGGCTTAATTATGAATGACTAGTTTCTTCACCATGCAAAAAAAGGTATCATCCAAATGGTAATCATTAACCAATCGACTGGATTCATTCAAATTCACTGACTATAAAATAATTTTCCAATATCACAGGAATTTGTACACTAAAGCTTGAAATTGAATCTTGGAAATATGTTTGTTTTGCTCCTCTGAAACTGTAGATATATATAAACGTTACAATTTTTGTACTGGTACAACAGTCTTTTTCATGGATTTATAAACTATGGCAAACCCATGGTTTCACTTCAACTGGTCAATCAATTTAAACTAAAATATATGCAATTAATTGTTTCTATTAATATCATAGCAACTTGGTTTAGGTCACCTCCCTTTATTGCAGACCATGTGAAAAGTGGAAACCACTCACCGGTCACTACTTTAAAGGGACACTACTTCCTCCATCAACATCATACTCTCAACTACATGAATTGTTCTAGTGATAGTGTACTACTGTCTTTTGGAGTAGTTTGAATCTGCTACTAACATTTATTTGGATGGTTTTTCTTCTTCTTCTTCTTGTTTCTTGTTTCAGAAGAGTCTCTCTTGGTTGAGTCAAATACCAATAAACTTCAGATATGGAAGCTTAGGCTTAGTTTGGGAGGAGTACACATACAAATATGTATTATACAAATATATACAAAATAATACAAAATGCAAGGTTTTGCACTCTACATATTTGTATTTATACTTCTTCCAAACTAAGCCTTAGTTACTCTCTGTATGATGCCTATGCCGATCTCTCAGCTGCTGTGGGAATTCAATCTTCCGAATCTGATTTTGCTATTTGAAGTTAACTGAAAATTTTCCTCAGGGAAATTGTTAAGACAGGATGAATGACTTAAGTCTTCAACCCAAACCCAGGATTGTAGACAGATGTGAAATTCAAAACTGTATCATTTACCTCAATCTAAATTCTTATCGTAGATTGTAACTTGATCCCTCCATATTAATTCATCTCCTGATTTTGTTTTAGGGAAAATTCTCGATTAGTATCATATATTTTGGGTCTAGTGTCATTTTGGTTCCCAAACTTTAAAATGCGACAATCCAATATTAAACTTTTAAAATGTGACAATCCAGTATCTGTTAATCAGCCGTTAAGTGACATTTTAAATCAATTCAACAACATTCATTGAACATATACAGAACCCATCAACCCATCAATGTTAGTCTGATTTAGACCACCGGACTGGACAATTGAACGGGTGACCCAGCGTGCATTCCAGTTTTCTGTATGTAAAAATATAGAGTATGACATTTGGGAAATGGGAATTGATAAAAGAAAAGAAAAATTCCTCTAGATAAAGCAACATGGAGCATACACAATACACAAGGGAGAGAAAAATACATGCATCTCCACCGAGTTCCCAAACTATAATACTCTAAAGAAAGAATTGCTTCTACTTCTAGCCTAACAACCTCCCTGAATATATAGGTTGTATAAGAACTACCCTCAAAAATAAAACAGGCAATCAAATTAATACAGAGGAGTTACAACATGACTATAAATCAAATCAAAGAGCAGAGAAGAAGAAAAAAGAAGTCTGTGAAAACAGAGACAGAGATCGGGCCAGCATCTCTCTCTATCTCTACACCTGTTGAGACCGAGCACCATATCCATTAACCCCATTTGCTCCATGGTGGGACTTCTCAGAATTCCTCGACCTTCTCTTTAGAACTATCTTCCATGTAATGGCCTCCAACAGCAAAGCATTGAAACCCAAGAATGCAATTATCCCAATGTATGCTCTCTTCCAGTTCTCATTATCAAGATCCAATATGTCGAAGCCTTTGAAGATGTTGACGACACTAAGGATGATGACACTGTAACCAATTGAGTGGTGGTAAATGTTCCAGTAGAATCTGTACTTGTGATCCTTCTTGGGTCTCAGAAGCAAGGCAAAGACCTGTATATATGACACAAGACAAGAAGCATCTGTTAGAAGGTTTTGATTTTTAATTTAACATCTTGGTTCATCATCTACAATAGATAGAGCAACAGCATGTACCTGAAGAGTGCCAAGGCAGAAGAGGACGATCCCTATGTTCCTGTGGGCACGATGCACAATGCCGGAAGAATCACTGCCGAGTTTGATTCCGGTAGCCCATCCGGCAACACCAACGATGTAGGCAGAAGTCTGGCAAGCAACATGAAGGTAAAACCATGCCGGATCTGCAGACTTGAATACCTTCAAGTATCTTGCTATGATGGCACCGAGAGGCATCAACGTACCCCAACTGACGGCATTTAATACTCCATGAACCTGATATCCAGTTGGGTTCCAGAATTAGTCCTCAAGAGTTTGAGATTTGATTAAAATAACTAGAGAAATTTTTTTAGGGAACTAATGAATCACTTACATTCCTCCTCCTCCTGATTGAGCTCCCTGTGGTTGTCGCCTCTCCTGAAAGTAAATTCAGAGTCGCTCTAGAATTGACGTTGTCTCCACTGGTTGAATGAATGGAAGGAGTATTCTGACTAAGTGGACCCACTTGCCAGAGGTGATTCACAGTGGGGCTGTTGTTGGGTAATTGCAGAGTAGCAAAAATTATCATCTCTTCGTTACCATAAGTCGCCGATAAATCTGAGACTTCAAAACTAAGACTCCCCTGCTCCAGACGGGTACTATAGCTAGTCACAGGTGATGTGTAAGCAAGGACGGTGCCGTTGGAGTGCTGGTAAGCAACAAGAGACTGTGCTCCAATCATTCCAGTCGAGCTTGGATTGATAGCCCAAGCAACCCAATTAGAGGAACTAACGCCGGTGTGTCTATAGGCGATTCGGAGGGTTCCAGATGATTCATCGTAAGTCCAGTGGAGGAAGGAATTCAAGACGGGAAGACTAGTGCAAGAACTGAACTGCGTATTACTGGAGAAGGAATAGCTTGAGCAGGCTTGAGCAGAGGACGAAGGGTTCCCTGTAGTGTTGTTCTCCGTCGTGGTGGTGTTCTCTGTGGTTGTCGCCCCTCCTGAAAGTAAATTCAAAGTTCCTTTGGATTTGACATTGTCTCCACTGGTTAAATGAGTGGAAGGAGTGTCCCCTTCAAGTGGACCCACTTGCCAGAGCTGATTCAAAGTGGTGCTATTGTTGGGTAATTGCAGAGTAGCAAAAATAGTCATCTCTTCGTTCACATAAGTCGCCGATAAATTTGAGACTGTAAAACTAAGACTCCCCGGCGCCAGACTGGTACTATAGCTAGTCACAGGTGATGTGTAAGCAAAGGCGGTGCCATTGGAAAGCTGGTAAGCAACAAGAGCCTGTGATCCGATCATGCCCGTCGAGCTCGGATTGATAGCCCAAGCAACCCAACTAGAGGAACTAACCTTAGTGTGTCTGTAGGCAATTTGGAGGGTTTGAGATGATTCATCGTACGTCCAGTGGATGAAGGAATCCAAGACGGGAAGATCATTGCAGGAACTGAACTGCCTGTTGCTGGAGAAAGAATAGCTTCGGCAGGTTTGAGCAGAGGACGAAAGGAAGAGAGAAATAAATACACATAAAAACAGCACAGGACTGAAAACTCTAGCCATGATGAACGGTGTGGTCGATAAACGAGAGAATTCCGAAGTCCGTAGATTGTGGCTTTATTTTATGATTCCCTCTGTAGGTCTACTCAGTTTCAGGATGAAAGATTCTTATTGATTATTACAGTAGTAGAGATCCCAGTTGGAATTGTCCCCCAAAAAAATAAGAAATGGAAAAAGAAAGAATTTCGTCGGAGAAGAAAAACCCAAACTCCTCTGTAATCTAAAAGACGGAAACAAAACAGGAATTCAACGTACCCAGATAAGATCAAGAGCTGGAAACCGGTTTTAAGAATCAGTGCGTCTCCAAAGATCCTGGAATCGATCAATACGGGCTTTCTCCTATCAGGGTACGAGAGAACCTGAAGCTGTCTCAAAGTGGAAGGAGTTCAAAAATGTGGGAAGAGAAGGACCAAGGATGTGAGGGAGAAAGAGGAGGGCGATAGGGTTTATAAAAGAAAAAGAAGCAAGGCTGTTGACTGGTCTGAATGGAAAGTTCTATTTGAAGAGAGAACAGAGAAGAAGGCTCTAACATGCAATGGTCATGGGGGAGAGGGTTGAAGGTAGAAAGTAGAAACAGTCAGGAAAGTCGCTCCTGCTTTCATTATTGGCTTTATTATATTACTATTTATTTAATTAATTCCTGTAATATCTTTTCCTTATTGGGTCTTACTTCTTCTTAATAACCTAATACCTAACCACTTTTTTCTTGTTTTCCCACCTGTGCACTCCGTTCAAATTGGACGACGAGAGAGACAGGGAGAAACTTAGAAAGAGGGATTTTCAACGAAAGTCGGCTTGGACTAAACTCAGGGTCGGGGAGTTCCGCGTTGTATACTATTCATACATACATGATACAATCATGGACTTGTTCAGTTGTTTCTTTTTGGTTTTTCAATTCTCAGGGTTCGTTTCGTATGCTTAACTCTTAATTGAGCTGCTTCCTGGAAAGCCCGTACTGTACTTTGAAAAATCCCCCCACTCCCAACTGTACTTTTGAACCTAAAAATTCTTACCCTGAACTGAATCATCATTCTATCTTTATCATTTTAGGTTCGATTTAGAAAGAGTATAAATGCAAATATTATATCATATACAAACAAAATAATACAAAATATAAGGTTTTACACTCTATATATTTATATTTGTAATTACAGTTAGATAATAACTGAAGATGGTATTTTTTTTAGAATCTTGAAAAGGGTAGATTGATAAAACCTCCCTCCAAGTTATCAATCATTGCTAATTTTTTTTTTTTTAATCTTGGTAATTGTAATCATCTCCTCTGAACTTTTTGATATAGTTGTAAGTATAATATTATAACAAGAGGCACAAAAATGACTAAAATGCTTATATAGGTATTTTGACTAAAATGTTTATTTTTCAAATTCTCTTCATATAAATCCCTACCCCAAACTCTTTCAATCTTTTCTACCAAAATTGATTTATATTACAAATTTGCCTTTCATATCAATCACTCAAAAGTAAAACTGCAACTTTAAACTCTTTTTTTTTTTTTTTTTGCTGTTGTATCTTGGATATTTTCCGTGTCTTTTGTTATAGGATTTTAATAAAAGGGGTCTGCTTGCAACTATGTCAAAAAATTCATAAGAGGTGATTGCAATTATCAAACTTAAAGGGAGATTTTAATAACAGTGAAAAGCTTAAGGAGAGGTTTCAGCAATATATCTTTTTGAAAATGTTGAATTGAAAAGTTTATTAACGAATATATGATTTTAAGATGTGGGCCCCTTAATGACTGGAATTAGGAAGAATTGTCTTTGGAGGAGTTTTTCTTTTTTTTTCATTTTTATTTTGACACAAATAAGGCAAACAAAACAGCAACTCAGAGCATCAATCAAGATGGAGAATCCAAATCAGAAGACAAAGCTACCACGATCATGCTGGCAGCTGAAGTCCAGGTGTACACATGTTTGACAACTGGAGCATGTTAGAGCGAATGTCTGCGCCAATTTATCAAGACTTCATGGGGTGGTACAGTGCACCGAGAAGGGGAGAACTTTGGATAGGAGTTCACTGCATCCATGATCAAGGATCTGGTCTGCTGAGGAGAAGAAGTAGACACCTCCAATATAGAATTAATAACAATGAGAGCATCTCCCTTTATTTCAACATGGTCCATCTTTAAAGAAAGCAAGAAACAAACTGCTTCTAACTAGGGTGCTCACGGTTCGGTAGTTTTTTTTTTTTAATCGAACCGGTATTACCAGTTTTTGGAAAACTAGTAACTAAAACTAAATCGAAATCAGTCGATTAACTGGTTGATCGGTTCGATTTGTCATTTTTTTAGTTTTTTTTATTTTTTTAATAAATATTATAAATTATATATAAATATATAATAAAAAATTATAAATGTATATAAAATATTATATTTTAAATAATAAATAATATATCATATACTATAAATATATATAATATACATGAATATATATGTATATAAAATATATAGAAATATATATATATACCAGTGGGTTCAGTTAACTGCTGGTTTTCTATATTGATTAACCAAAACCAAATTGGTACCTTTGGTTTTTTAAAAACATCGAATGAACTGATTCGATTAACCACCAATTTTTTATATTGGTTAATCAAAACCGAACTGCTACCTTCATTTTTTTTTAAAAACACCAAATCAGCTGATTCGATTAACCGATTTTTTGATTCGGTCGATTTTTTCAATTGGTTTGGTTTGGTTTTTCGTTTTTTTTTTCTCACCCCTACTTCTAACAAAGCCATTATGCAGTTCTTTTGGGGATCCGAGTTATATAATTAATTTTTGGTTTATGATGAAAAAGTTATAACAATACAAATATTGTTGTAGAAATTCAGAAATGTGTAAACGATATGAGGGGTGAGAGAATTGCCATATCTTTGGGTTACAGGCTTTGTGGAAAGTATAAAATCGTGCAAGTACTATTTAATTAATGTAATTGACTTTCTTTTCCCGTCGTCTATCTTGTTTCCAAAGAAAAAAATCGTGCAAGTAGAATTTCATTTGTGATTGGATATTTCGGCGATGTAATTTGCAATCATTTGAGAGCTTGTGTTTTGTTATAATTTTTTGAGATTAACAATTGTGCAAACACCCTGGGAACACATTATACATTCCCGATCTGCTATTCAGATATTGTTCTCACATCCTTATCGACATAGAGCACCACGTGATAACATGTTCCTATGAATGACAAAGAAGATATTCCCCATATGCAGCTGTTATATCTCATCATTCTCGTGTAAAGATGTGGGGACAGTTTATGGGTAATAAATCAAAGCCCCACATTATACAGCCTCACATAAGGAATATCTCTTCATGAATATGTGTAGATGGATACATGTATCATAAGTAGGGGTGTTCACGGTTCGGTTATCTAAATCATGGACATATTTTGCAAATAGAATCAATGGTACCAGTTTTTCCATCTCTCTAAACTGAAATCGAATCAGTATCATTGGTTAATCGGTCTGCCAGTTTTGGTTTTTGACTAGTTTGGTTCTTCGGTTTTTCAGCTTTTTATATTTATAATATATATTATATAAATATATGCATAATATTATATTATAAATAATAAATGATATATAATATATTATAAATATAATATCAGTATATATGTATATATATAATGAATATATATTTATATATAATATATAAAAAAATATGTGGCATATATTAAAAAATATATAAAATATATATATAAATATATATACTGGTCTGTTCGGTTAACTGGCAAATTTTTTGTAGGTTAACCAAAAACCAAAATAATCCTTCGGTTTTTCAAAAATTCCAAACCAAAACCGAATCAATTAATTCAATTAACCACATTTTACAGTTTGATTTTTTCGATTGGATTCAATTTTTCGATTTTTCATGAACACCCTAATCGTAGGGTGTTTGGACAAGTTTTGATTTCAGAGGATGTAAGCTCCTCCTGCAAAGATCCGCAAACCCAAATCATTGTGATTGGGTCTGCTGCCATCAAACAATTCCAACAAAGTCAAGACATAAATGCAATGTAAAAGAGTTTCATGGTTAGCGGTAGGGATCCGTTACCAACACAATGCTCCCAATACCGTCCCATCATGCCACTGTAGCACAGTTGCAACCCTCTCCCTTGTTATCTATGGGAAGTCCGGAGTATAAAAGGTTCTACAGCAAATCTCACGCATAAAAAGGTTCTACTTTCATGGTGAGCCTCAATTTCTTTAGTCAGATGTGCGGTGTTAGAACATGTTTCGTTGGAAGGATATATGGGGAAATGTTCTCGATGTAATGACTGCAGTGGCTTGTTGTGATACTGTTGGAAGCATTTATTGATGGCAGATCCAGATCTGATCTCCATTGTTAGATGAAATGGGCTCTATCCATCATATCCATCATTTAAGATGTATATACCTTTCCACCTATTTATAGTTGGCTAATTATGATTGTATATAAATAGTTCCACTTAATTTAAAAACCTCTCCTGAAGTTTTTTGACAATTATAAAAACTTTTTTTTTAGTTTTACTTTAACAATAACCTCCCTTAAATTTAAAGATCTCGACAAAACCTTCCCCCATTCTCTTCTCATTGGTTTTTCTCGTTGATTTCTTCTTCTTCTTCTTCTTCTTCTTCTCTCTCTCCTCTGTCCCCACTGTCCACACTCTCTTCCATCGAATCGATTGAATCAGAGCAACCGAAGATACTGTTCATCTTCTTCACGATAGCCACGAATAGAGTTTAAGCAATTGTCAGCAGTGACCTCCTTAAAGCTCTCTCGTTCTCTCATAGGAACTTGAGGTTTTAGCTAAACCTACTAAAAATCAATTTCAATCTGCTGCCCAGCACAAAGCAACAGAAATGAATAGTGAATGAAAAAGAACCTGCAATTGGTCACCACCATGCGCTTCAACCTCTCCTCACAAGACGAGAGGACCAAAACACTAAAATTCTTAAATGAACGCGACATCAGTTCCAACGCCTCGTTGGTCACCACCATGCGCTTCAACCTCAACTCCTCTAACCACGGGTAAGCCTCAGCCATGGCCGAGATCTAGGGATACACATACCCTCCCCCTCCCCTCCGCACGAGATTGAAATCAGCAAAATGTGGTTTCCCCTTGAGCAACATAGATCGGACCTCTAAGAACCGCCTGATCAGTTGTAGAAAGAGCTTGTCCCTTATGTCAATCTCTCTCCTTATTGAATCAGATCAATGTATGATTTGGTTTCTATTATCTCATCTGTCGTTTCTCTAATTTCTAAAATTTCTTAAATTCTATTCTGGTTCGGGTTGGAGTCATCTTTTCTCTCCATTTGTTTAGTGTTTTTCTGCTTTTCTTTTAGCATCTCTTGTGGGTTTCAACTTTCAAGTTAATTTGGTTATTGTTTTTTTGATTTATTGAGTTTAACCTTTACCGATTTTGAGTCGTAATTTTATCAATTTTTCATGTGAATCAATGACGGAAGGAAGGTTTTTGTTGAGATTTTTAAAAGTTCTGGAAAGATTTTTAGTAAAATAAAACTACAGAGAAGGTTTTATGATTATTAGAAACTTAAGAGGAGGATTTTATATTATATTTTATCAAAAAAGAGGGAGAGAGAAGGGAATCAAGGGATTGAAGATTGATGATGATAGATTGACAATAAAAGAGGGTTTCCCGGAAGACGTTAGAATAGTTGGGAAGAGGCGTTGGACGTTTTTACGGAGTACGGTAGAAAAAAATTGTTAAAACGTGGGGCACAGAAGTCGCCCGTCGGTGTCAAAGACAAAAATGTGTGATGGACGGCACGATGAAGACGACAGGGCAATGGTCGTTGGAGAAGGTTATCAGATGTGGAATAGCGTAGCATGCATGGACTTGGACAGTTGGACGAAGGGCGGGGGACTCCAAAGTCCAAACTCCAAACCCACCAGTTTGGAGATTGGAGTTTGGTCAGACCAAAATGAAATCGAACCACCTTGAACCTTGGCCCTCGGGACAGCGTTGATCGTCAAACATGCCGTGTCGGAGAGACAAATTAAAATAAGTGAAGTAAGTCAAATACGTGGCGACGGCGACTCTGCTATTACTCTCATCTTTCTTTTCTCTTTCGCTGCGATTTTCCAACATCGGCGTTCCCACGGCACGCAACAACTTGACCCCCAATTCATCATCTATCAACCAAACTTCTGGCTGATCTTGAAATTTTTCTCAAATAAAAAAAAGAAAAAAGATGTTGAGCCAGATTGAAGAAGTACAACCAATTAGCCTCATCAACTAGGAAGTACACAGCGTACTGCACCCCGGTCAAGTGTTAAACGTTTCTGCGACATAGGAATTATAAAGTGATCACGGTGGTCGTTGAGGTCATTCATGATTCATGACTGGACAAGGAAAGAGAGGGAGAGACTGGGACCGGCACCGGTAGTGGTAGTGGTAGGGCAAACCTCCAGGCTCCAGCTGTTCGCAAATTGGGTTGTTTGTCAACAAACTCAGGATTGCAATTAACGGTTAACAAATAACAGACGAGCGGGGCGCGATTGTAGGTGGACATCATTAAGCATATTTGCGTTGTCTTTGCGTCACTCCTTCACAATTTCTCTTCCCTTGTTAACCTTCAATTTCATTCAATACGGACCTGGTGAACACAATCAGTTTTTTAACCTTTCTTTTTACTAATGTTTTCAAAACCGAATCGGATCGGAGGGTCAGATTGAAAAAATCGGGAACCGGTTCAGTTTAACCCCAAAACTGTTTTTGACCAAAAACCATTGATTTGGCCATTGAACCACTGATTCAGGTGGTCAGACCGTTGAATCGTTTGACCCAGGAATGTTTTTTGGCCATTTTTTGGGTTTTTTTTATTGTTTTTTTTTTATTTTTTTATCAGAGCAGGCTGTCCATTCAACCTGGAACCAGACCCCAGAATGGTTCCTGTCCGGTCCGCTTTTAAAAGCCTTAGTTTCTACCCTTCACTACATTCACTCTGAAAACAATCCAAATCATTTATTTTTTACTTCATTTTGTTAATTATATGTCTACACTTTTTAACTAAGTTTTTAAAAACTAGACAGGACACAGAACTCTACTTTAGCCACCGATTCCCGGGTCAAATGGTCCAATCACTCAATTCAAACGGACAACCCATTCTGATTAAAAAATTAAAATAAAACAGCTAAAAACTATAGATTAAATCAATGGTTCAACCACCTGAATCAACGAATCATTAACCAAGTCAACAATTTTTGGCCTAGAAACGATTTTATGATGAAACAAAACCGGTTGCCTAAACGGACCAACTGGTATGGTCTGATCCAATTAACCACTTTGGCTTTCATCTGGGTTTCACCAACAAGATTTGATTTGAATCGAAATATTATGAAACCAAACATGGATGGCAAGAGATTGCCGCTTAGATCCAACCAGTTTTCATTATTTAGGGTAGTCCACTGTAACAATGGTAAAATTTGGGGTATCTAAGATTATATCTATTTTGGAACTGAAATGGCCAAAAGTATAATTTTCATAATGTCTCAAAAGTATGCAGTGAGAATATGGAAATGCTTTTGTTCTTTTCATTGGAAACTAGAAAAGTGTGATTGTGATTTGTGAATTTAATCACCCGTGATCCGTGCCAATGCAAAGCGGGAATAGTCCCCTTTTAATATTCTTTTTTTTTAATTGAATATTAGGCAACTAGCGTGGCTAAACACGCCTCCACTTCAAGCCTTATATTTGTTAACAAAAAAACTAGGGCCACAAGGAATAGCGGAGTACTGCACGTCTAGTCTCGTATCACATCCACATCTCACAGATGGCGCCATATTCATATAATGTCTTGGAGCATTTCATGTATTCTTGTAATGCTTTATGTTTGATTGGAGGGCAGTGTGAAGTTGTAGTGTGATGATGTGTATTTGCACTATGATGATGTCCGATCCAATGTGTTCCGAATTAAGATTGTAGTCATATATTCCTGTTAATTGATAAAGTTGAGGTGGAAGAATGAAACCGTGTAACAAGATCAAGATCTGAAATCAAGAATGAAATCAGAGGTTCAAGGAGTTGTTCCCTAGATAGGTACTCCAATATTCAAGTCAATAATGGATGAGATTGGGTGGTCGGGCTGAGCAATTGAGAGCAATGTCGGTCTAAATAGAAGCAGAATATCAGTATGGAGGTTGAAGAGTCAAAAGTCCTTTACCTTGAGCAGAGGTTGTCTCTTTATAGTCGAAGATTCATGTCCTATTCGGATGAGGCTTCCGGGGTTATCGGGATGATGTTGTTTGCCGAGGTCTTCAAGATAAGTCCTAATCCCCTACAGAGCTGTCCTCCTTATCAGTACGGGGCTCCTCTTCTTGGTCGTGCTTATCCATCCTATGTGGCAAAAGAGATAAGATGGCCATCTGAGGCCAATTCAACCATAACCCAAACACCACTACCCCAGTTCCGAAGTCGATGAGTGTAGTGCTCAACCGTGGTATGGCGTGGAAGAGCTTTGTGGTCTTCAGTTGAGGAACTCTTTGGTGAAGTGAACTTGTTCGAGTTGGGCGACCCAGGGTGTAGCTGGTTTTTGGGTGAATCGGTTGGTTTGATGCCCATACCGTTTCCAAGACGGGTTAGTAGGGGCATCATTTCGTTTCCCCGAGGCTACGCGTGTGTGAAGGGCGGTGGCGTTGTTTCATCTTCCCGAGCTATTAGAGGGTGGCATTGAATTGCCATCGTTGATCTGGCTTGATTTGTATCGCTGAGAGTCCTATAAAAGGGAAGTGCAAAGCATTTTCACTTTGTCATTTGCAAAGAAAACTTTCTGGAGTTCAACAAGAAGTAGTCTTTGTATCGGCCTGGTGCTTCGATTTCCGCAGTCTAAACTTGTCATTATCGCTTGGTAAGATGTCTTCTTCCTCATCCGTCGATTCTTCTTGCCTGTCCTCTTCCTTCTCTTCATCTAGTAGTGAGCTCGAGCCGGGGTCTCTCGTCGAGGCCACCGCGCTTGCAGTTCGTGAGGCCGATGGCCAGGGGGCCGAGGTTGATGAGCTAGGGATTGAGGTTGCAGAGCTAGAGGAGTCCGCGTTTTAGGGGGCCGAGACCGACAAGGCCAAAGTCGAGGTAACATCTAAGGAGGGGGCTGACCTCCCTCCACAGTCCAACAACCAGTTTGGGTCTACTCCATGGTGCTTGACTCCTGGGGACTTGGCCTAAATTAGGGCCTTGTACTGTATACCCAAGGAGTACAAAATGAGAATGCCCAGGTGCTGGTGAGAGATCCACTTCGGCTCCGCCAAGCGAGCTCTGTGTCTATGAAAACAGCCTTATGGTCGGGCTAAGGTTTCCTTTGAGTGAGGGGATTGCCACGGTACTGAGGTGGTTCCGCGTCCAACCTATCTAGTTGATGCCAAACTCGTTTAGGTACTTGGTGAGTCTTCTATGCTACTGTTCAATCCACGGTCTGGAGGTCACCCTGCCGATGTTTGTTTATTTCCTGCAATTGAGGAAGCACCAGCAAGGTATATTACTACTTCTCAGCTCGACAACATAATAAAGTGCTTGTTGGGACTCCATCTTCAGTGAAGCGCTAAAAGGAGAGATTCTTCTTCGTGTGCTACCCTAGAGGCTGGCCTTTTCCCACCAAGCTTCAAAAGCTGAGGACCAAGGTGAATAGACAGTGTATGCCCTTAGCTCCAATCAGAATGATGTACCTTATGACATTTAATATAAATGAATAAAGTACATATTTGATTCATGTTATTATGGTGTKTTTCTGTGTAATACCCTTAAACTGGACACATATGAGACTCGTGTTAGTTTAGAATCTTCACAGCCGTTGGATAGATATGGGGAGATTTATCCTACCAAGGCT
>NW_010729084.1:4063736-4085431 GCF_000365185.1 Nelumbo nucifera
TTAAGTGTAAGACCATTGAGGGTAATACCTGATGGGCTAATCTTGCATCTGCCCACAGTCCTTGGGTTTTTATAAGGTGGCTTGACCCAGGGACCACTTAGTGTAAGTGTTGGGCCCATTAAGAGCCCATAATGATGGGCTCAGGGGTTCACTGTCCATAATAGTGAATTCGGCCAGACCTTGTAATAGAGGCTAGGTTGAACCCATGTGGCTGATGTGTAGATCAATGTTTGGGTCCCACGCCATACAAGGAAATCCAACTGGGCAGCAGTTTGGAAGGTTAGTGAGCACATGGACTTAATGGACCTAAAGCCCAAATCGAACTGGTTTAATTTGATTAATTAAAGAGGGGCGGATCTGGGATTTGGATCAGCAGATAGGATAAGGGATTATCCTTATCCACTCAGAGAGTCCAGATCCAAATACATATTTGGATTTGGAAACTCCTAATAAGATTTGGAGGGTTGATCTAATCTGCAGATAAGATAATGGCTTATCCTTATCTCTTAAAGAGAGTCTAGATTCAAATAAGGATTTGAATCAGGAAACTCCTAATGGGATTAGGAACTGATCTCATTAAGGCTATAAAAGGAGGAGGGGTGAACCATTCAACACACAACAAGATCTCAGATCCAAGAGAGAAGACAACAACAGTAAGACTGTGCCATCTTCTGCTCTTGCGCTCTCTTCCTGCTGCCGCCATTGCCAGTTCGTTCTCCACTGTAGGAGCGATCAAGAAGGGTTCTTGATATCAATTTTTGGTGAAAAACTGATATGAAGTCGTGCTCACATACCCTCCATCGAATTCTTGCTGAAGGATTCGGTTCTTGTGAAGAACCACTTGCTAATTCTGCTCCACCCTACGCTGTGTCATCTTCAGTGGGAGCAGTCTTTGGAGTTCTCCTTGGGTGTGAACACCTTCGTTGGGAGTTATTGTTACTCCGTATCAGGTATATCCCTCTCCTACCTTTTGGTTTCAGATCTGGTTCGGTTTAGATTCAAGATTGATCCTTGAAAATGCAGATTTTTTTTAAAATAGGGAATGTGATTCCCATATGGGAGAGAAAAATTTTTGAAATTTTGCCCTACCTACCTGTAGGGTTCGGCTATCCATATGATGGATCTCTCATCCCCTCAAAGGCGCCATCCACGGCTGAACTTATTGAGGAAGAAAAGGCATCTATTAGGCAGATAGAGGGGATAAACGTGATGGAGTGCACACCGTTCTCAATGTTGATCCACGCTGAGTTGATGAATGAGATAGCCGGTTTGCATATTATACCGAGCTCTTCTATTTTCTTTCCGAACTCTTTACTTGGTGACTAATTTTATGTTGTCTTGTGCAAGTATTGAAATGTCTAGCACCGAAGAATGGCTCGACATATGAGGGTCGTGGTAGAGAGGCGCGGTCCAGGTAGGGCCCCGGGGGCACAATCACGGGTCGTAGAGCCGCAGTTGAGGTTGGCGGAGCACATGCCTTGACAGTCGAAGAGGCTAAGGCTTCCAGAAAAAGTAGTGGTGGTCAACCTAGAGAAGGGGACACAGTTTGAACACTCGTTGCCACCGAGGGAGAGCATACTGGAGAATGGTGCGGAGGAGGGCTCGACATGCTTCTACATGTCGTAGTGGAGAGTCTAGACAGGGGACGAGTTTGAGACGGAGGGGGTCCCCGTGCAGCTTGTCTGGGGTCCGATGATGCCCGTCATCAGGTAGGAGATCAAAGGCCTAACCAGCAGTTACTTGGAAAGTGCAGCTCTTCGTCAAGCAGCGGCAGTAAGTCTTATTCCTTAGGCTATTTTCTTTGGTTAACTACTATTCTTGTGCTGACGGTTGATTTTTCCTGCAGAACGCTTGCTCGGTCGTCAGCCTTGTCGACCGTCACCGAACACTGCAGTGCCTTTACGAAGTGCGGGAAGCCGTGGCTAAGCAATCGAAGTCTCAAATTACTGAGTTGGAGACTGAGCTATCCGAGTTGAGGCGCGACATAGAGGAGCAGAATGACACTATCCGCAAACTGAAGGGCCATGTCACCGAGTTGAAGGAGGCATGAGACACGCTAAGGAAGGAGTTAGTGGAGGCCAAGTAGAAGATAACCCAAGCAGAGGAAGAAGGGGTCATCAAGTATAAGGCCTCGGAGGCCTACCAGATTGACTTAGATGACTTCGCCACTCGCTCCTGGGAGGAGGGGTTCAACTTTTGCCGGCAAAGGACTGTGTGTCGCTTCCCCGAGGTAGTCGAAGTCGTGAAGGGTCTGGACCCGTTCGGTTCCCCAATGCCTAGTGAGGAAAGCATTGCCACCAAGGTCCCCAAGCAAGCCGATGAGCATCTGGCTGAAGATTGAAGTGCTCTGCCCTTTGTTGTTGCTTGTTCAGTTCAGTTCTTGTTCTTTTCTTTTTTCTTCTTTTTTTTGTTGTGAGGTATGTGGCTTGGTATGTCGAGCCTTCTCACCTGAAATTATCTTTAGCTATAAATGAAGTGGAATATTTGGTCCCACGCTTTGCATCTCCTTTCTTTTCTTCTTTTTTTTTTTGAACTTAGCAAGTGAATTGATTGTGGGCCTCGGTCTTCAACTAGCCAAGATCTCAGGTAACCGAGATGTTGGGTTTCGAGTCTTTGGCTTCGTGTTGGTTGAGGTGCTTCCAAGCTCTCATCGTCTTGGGGATGCTCGGTGGTGTTTGGTCTTGGGGAGCTTTACTCTCTTTTTGGGCAAATAGTGTTCCTCGGTTGGCTCTGCTCTGACGGTTTGTCAGTTTGGTGAGCAGAGTTCGACAGCCGCCCTCTTGCCTTTAGAGGTGGGGCTGTCGTTCCCACTTCGGGCTTTGATCGTTGGACGTCGGTCGAGTCTTCTTGGTTGTCCTAGGTTGGCTACACATTGCCAAAGTGTGAGGGTGTGTGTAGTGACAAGTGTGTATAGTGCGCAAGTGCCTCAGCCATTAGAGTACGACTGGATGGTGTGTGCTAGCCAGTTGGATGAAAAATAGTCAACTTTATTGATCCAAACTACTGTTAGTACATTCTCAAATTTCTCGTATTCCAGCTCCTCGGAACAGGCTTCCCAACGAACCCTTCCAACCTGTAGGTCCTAGGCCCGTGGATTTTGGTCACTCTATATGGTCCTTCCCAATTCGGTCTGAGCTGTCCTTTTCTTGGAGCAGGTACTGTGACTTTGGGAAGGATGAGGTCATCTGTCTTGAACCCTCTTCTTCAGACTTTGGAATCGTAATACTTAGCCACCTGGTGATGCTGTGTTGCCATTCTGAGGTATGCTCAGTCGCGTGCTTCTTCCACCAAGTCGAGTTTTGTGCGAAGGTTCTCATTGTTCTGCTAATCGTCGTAGAGCTCGGTCCGGAGAGTTGGGGAGCCTATTTCTATGGGGATCATTGCTTCAGCCCCCTATGCTAGGTTGTACAACGTCTCTTCAATAGCTGTCCGTGGTGCGGTCTTGTACACCCAGAGAATGCTCAATAGGTCTTTGACCCACCTTCCCTTGGCCTTGTCGAGTCTGGTCTTCAGGCCGTGGAGTAGGGTTTGGTTGGTCACTTCAGACTGTCCATTGCTTTGTGGTCAGTGAATGGTGAATGGCTGTAGTCCGGTGATCTATCTTCAACTCAGCATAAAAGGCTTCAAACTTCCAATTGGTGAACTGGGAGACATTGCCGGTGATGAGGACTCGGGGGATGCCGAACTGGCAAGCTATGCTTTGTCTGAAGACATTTCGAGCATTCTGTGCAGTTATGCATGCCAAGTCTTCGAATTCCACCCATTTCGTGAAGTAATCCACTACGACGAGAAAGAACTTCTTTTGCCCGACCGCGATAGGGAAAGGTCCAAGGATGCCCATTCCCCACTAGGCGAAGGGCCACAAACTTGTGATGGGCGTCAAAAGAGCTGCTGGCTGATGGGGAAGGTTGGAGTGCCTCTGGTAGCGGTCACACTTCCTAACGAGCTGGGTTGCATCCTACTTCATGGTTGGCCAGAAGTAACCTTGCCGAAGTGCCTTGTGAGCCAAGGTTCGAGCGTCGGGGTGATCTCTACAGATACCTTCGTGTATCTCCCTAAGGACATAGTCAATCTCGGCTAGGGGGAGACACCTTAGGTAGGGGAGAGTGTGTGATCGGCGATAGAGCTATCCTTGGATGAGGCAATACCGGGTTGACCTGTGTACAAGCCTTTTTGCTTTGGTTCAGTCGGCTAGCAATGTACCGTCCTGTGGATACTAAACTATGGGGTCCATCCACAACGGTTCTAGAAAAACGGGGAGGATGAGTAGGATTGTCTTTGAGATAATGAGATGTGTAAGGGTATCCATCTAGACTGTTGGGTTGAGGTCCGTGCATGGCGAGCTAGCCAGCTTTGAGAGTGCGCCGGCTCGTATGTTCTCGGCTCGGGGAATTTGCTTAATAGTGAAGTGTTCTAGCCGTTGGACAAGCTCTTGTACCCTTTGTAGGTGACTTTCCATTGTCTGTGTCCTTGCTCTGAAGTGGCCGAGGATTTGGTTGACCACCAATTGGGAATCACTAAAGGATTCGACTCACTGAGCATTGAGGTCTAGGGCAAGCTAAAGTCCGGCGACCAGAGCTTCATACACAACTTCATTATTTGATGCTTTGAATTTGAACCGGATGGCATGCTCTAATACATTGTTGTTCGGGTGAAGGAGAATGAGCACGGCTCTGCTGCCTTGTTGGTTGGTGAACCGTCCACATGAAGAGTCTAGATTGGCAGTGTTGCAACTAGGTCTTGTGCCGAGAAGGTGCATTCGGCCAGGAAGTCGGCCAAGGCTTGGACTTTGATGGAAGACCAAGGCACGTAGTCAATGTCGAATTCACTCACTTCCACGCTCCATTTGACTAGGTGGACAGATGCTTCCGGCCTTTGCAAAACTTGTTTGAGAGGCAAGTCAGTAAGTACCCGAACGCTATGGGCTTGGAAGTATGGCATGAGATTTCTTGCCGAGGTGACTAGGGCCAGGGCGACCTTTTCCAAAAAAGTCTTTCATCTTTTTCAAGTACCTCTTTATCTCAGGTACGTCTTCAACTCCTAAAACGACCATTCACAATCTTCGGTCCATTGTAAGTCTTTCATCTTTTTTGGGGCCTTGAAGAAGGGCAGGCACTAGTCTACGGACTTTGACATAAACTTGTTGAGGGCGGCTACTCGCCCAGTGAAGCACTGCACTTCTTTGTAGGTCCGAGGTGACTACATGTCAAGGATGGTCTTGATCTCCTCTAGACTGGCTTCGATCCCTCTCTGTATGACCATGAACCCCAAGAATTTGCCGGAGCCAACCCCGAACGCACATTTCGTTGGGTTTAGCTTCATACAATATTTCCTGAGGGTGCCGAAGACTTCTTTGAGATCGACTAACGGTTGCTTGACCTTCTTGCTTTTTACGAGCATATCATCCACGTACGCCTCCACGTTACAGCTGAGATGGTCCTTGAAAACCTGGTTCACCAGCCACTGATAGGTAGTGCTGGCGTTCTTTAGACCGAAGGGCATCACTTGTAGCAGTATAGTCCTCGGTCAATGATGAAGATGGTCTTCTCCTGGTTGTCTGGATGCATCTGGATTTGGTTGTAGCCCGAGAATGCGTCCATGAAGCCCAGGAGTTCCTGCCCTGCTATTGCGTTGACGAGTTGGTCAATCCTCGACAGGGGAAAGCTATCTTTTGGACAAACCTTGTTCAGATCGGTGAAGTCAAAGCAGATTCGCCACTTCCCATTGGCCTTCTTGACCATCACTACGTTCGCCAACTAGTCTAGGTATTCCACTTTTTGGATGAAACTGGCATCGAGCAACTTCTGCACCTCTTCATTGATCACCTGCCACCATTCAGAGGCGAAGCTTCTCTTCTTCTACCTGATGGGTCGGTAGTGCAGGTCGGTGTTGAGGTGGTGGGTGATGACCTTGGGGTCAATCCCCAACATGTCTGCCACTGACCAAGCAAACATGTCGGCATTGTCCTTCGGAAATTGAATGATGTATTCCCGAAAATGATCTTCTAGAAGGGACACAACCTGGATCATCTTCTCGGGGTCTTTGTCGGAGAGATGCACCTTGATGAGATCTTCGACAGGTTGGCTGCATTGTGTCCTCAGGTCCATATTCTCCGTGCTAAGGGTCTCAGTAGCATGAGGTCTTCCTTGGCAAGCCGTCAGATAGCATTGTCGTGCGGTCTTCTAGTTTCCGCGGGCAATGCCTACTCTATATGGGGTCAAAAATTTGACCGCTAGATGATATATGGAAACCAAGGCCCGAAGAGCATTGAAGGTCGGCCCATCCGAGGATGGTGTTGTACGGGGAGAGGACTCGAACAACGATGAAGTCGACCATCGCTATTTGGGTGATGTTGCCATCTCCAACCAGTAGGGGCATGTGATCTTTCCTTGCGGCATGAGGGAGTCTCTAGAAAAACCAACCAGGGGGCGTTGATCAAGGTGAGGCAGTCCTTATTGATGTCGAGCTGTTCAAAGGCTTCCTCGAAGAGTATGTCTACGGAGCTTCCAGTGTCCACCAAGATGTGACAGACTTCGAAGTTAGCCACTTTGGTGGTTATGACGACGGCATCGTCGTGCAGGGTTTGAATCCCCTTGAGATCGTCCTCGGTGAAGGTGATCTAATCGTCCTGTCGCCATCTCTTATGTTCCCTGTCTTTGACTTGGTGTAGCCATGCATATGCCTTGCGAGCTGGGCTACTATCACCGCTAGATGCCATTCTGCCAGAAATCACTGCGATGATTCCAGCCAGGGGAGCTCGGGTTGGAATCCGTCAGGCCAATGTGCTTCCTCCTTTGGTTTATGCTCTTTGATGTCCACAAACCCACCAAGGTACTCGCGTCTGACGATGTCTTTGATGTGGTGGCGCAAATCGTGACAATTGTCCGTCTCATGGTCGTGGTCATGGTGGAAGTCATAGTACTTGTCTTGGCTTCTCTTGTTGTTCTGTGACTTCATCTTCTCGGGCCATCTAATAAAGCTTTGGTTGCAAATCTGCATCAATATCTTGAACCGAGGTGCATCAGGGTGTGAAGTTCCTGTACGTTGGTGGTGGGGTCCTTGCCATTCAGTCGGATCTTCGGTCCTATCTCTAGCTTTCTTGTTTCAGCCTGCGCTCATTGTGGTCTCTTTTCTTTCGGTCATGTTGCTCCTCCTCGCTCTTCAGTTGTGCTTGCGCTTCTTCGGTGTTCATGTACTTTTGGGCGTGTTTCATCAGTGCAAAGCTGAAAGCAGAGGAACGTAGGCCGTTCATGATGATTGTGATAGCTACGACTTGGTTCAGGGTGTGATCTTGTAGGGCCTCGACATTGAACCTTGCCAAGTACTATCTAAGGGTTTATCCCTTCCTCTGCCACACCTGCATGAGGTTGGCCGAAGTCTTCCAATGTCGCTGGCTGGCTGTGAACTGCGCTAGGAATTGGCTCTCCAACTGCTCCCAAGAAGAGATGGAACGCGGGGGAAGGGAAGCATACCATGTCCGGGCAACTCCTTTGAGGGTGGTGAGGAAGGCTTTGCACATCAACCCCTTAGATGAGCCGCGTAGCATCATTAGGGCTTTGAATCCTTCTATATGGTCATTGGGGTCTGTAGCTTCATCGTACTTCTCAAACTATGGAGGTCGCCAGTCGGCCAGAGGGAATTCATCTACGATTCCCTGGATGAAGACTGACTCCTTGGTGAGCTGGTTAAGAGTTTTTGTGAGCCGGGTCGTGGGAGGAGTCGTGCTTCTGTCAGCTTGGTCGCGTTTCAATTCAGCCAAGCGTTCTGTTAGCTCCTTGATCTCTGTATCTGTATTGTTTGGGGCTGCACACATGGACCTTTCTCCTTTTGGCATTACGGGCTGATCTCTGACGGTGCTAGATTCGGTGATGGAGATCGGTTGCTGCGGTGGACGTTGGCCGAGCCATTCTTTCCCAAACTCTAGTAGATCAGTGTGATCTGTTGTGGTCGTCGTGTGTGCAAGATCGGACTGGGGAGTCCAGCCTTCTTGAAGATTGTCTTTCTTGATCAGGTCGAGCCCTATACCTATCCGAGTGGCGCTTTTTTGGGTCCTCGGGGCAAGGATCAACCGAGGTAAGTGCTTGGATGGCAGGGGGAGCAGCCTGAGGGGCTTGTGCTGGTTGTCCCAACGTCTGCATCATGGTGAGAATTTGGTCGACCTTCTTCTGCATTGCCTGGAACTATGTGGGGTCGATCGTGGCCTGTTACTGGGGCTTATGAGGTGGAGAGCTGCGGTGAGAACGAGATCCCTGAGATGGGGATCGGGCTACAGAGCGGTCAGATGTGTTTCTTGGCATGGTTCTTGATTGTGCGAAGAGGGTTTTGGGAATGACTTTTTCGTATGTTTCCCATAGACGGCACCAATCTAATGTTGTCCTATCCGAGGTGTCCCGAACCATGATCACAGTCCTGCCAATTGGCGAAGTCAAGGTGGAAGGATGAAGCTGCGCATAGGTTGCCTATTTATAGCCGAATATTCGTGTCCTATTCGGATGAGTCTTCTGAGGTTGTCCGCCGAGGTCTTCGGGATAAATCCTAGTCCCCGACGGAGCTGTCATCCTTATCCGTATGGGGCTCCTCTTCTTGGTCACGCTTATCCATCCTACGTGGTGCCGACATGGTCGAAGAGATAAGATGGCCACGGAGGTGCCACGTGGCACCCGAGGCCAGGTCAACCATAACTCAAACAAATTGCAAATCTTGATCGGGAGCAAAATTTGCACCCACTTTGCAAATTTTTATTGTGTCATTCTTTTTCGTGATGCAAAATTTTCACTACCATATTCCCACCTCAGTTCTTTCTTATAACCCTCATCATAACTTCATTAATCTCTTTCATTTAAAGTGAATGTAACTTTATTTTAGTTCATATTTAAATTCTCAAAAACAAATTGGGCAAAGTCTAATTCTAAAACAAAAATAAACAAAAAATTACATTTCACCCTTTTCCACTCCTTAGAACTTACGGTTGCATAACATATTTCAAGGATCTTGGACTTCATGTATAAACAATTTATATAACCAAATTTCTGATAATTAACTTCTTTTGAGAATCTTAGGGTGGATAACTATTGCCTGTTATTACATATGGTACGGTAGAAATTAAAAATGCTTTAGAAATAGGCAACTTTTACCTCAAACAATTACTAATATTGTCAACCAAACATTTCTAACATTCCATGGATTTATTGCATGAACCTATTTCACTAATATTTTCTCTGAGACTCATAGAATACAGTTATCCATTTCCAATGCTACTGATCTAATTATATTTATTGATGGAGGGAAAATTTCTGACTCTCTATTCAGTTTTGGCATTATTATGCTATCTAGAAATTTAACCTGCCTAAAGACTATTGGAGGCCAAACTTCACAACTTACCTCTATTGACCAAGCTGAATGTTTGCGACTATGGAAGCTTTGGTAGAGCTTCAAAGTTGGAATCATGAGGAAATTTGCATATATTCAAATGCTCAACAGATAGTGCTAGCCTTAAAGAAAAATACTGATCTTCCCTAATCATGCCATTGGCTTTTGATGAGAACCAGGAATTTAATTTCAGATATGAACTCTAATGTTAATTTTCAGTTTGTAAACAGGAACTTTAATATCTCGGTTCATAAAGTATCCCAGAAGGCCAAAACTCACTCACAATTTTTTTTTTTTTTTTGTATTAAATGATTACCCTACTGGGATCCCTAGAATTGTGTACTTTGTAAATATTATGAGTTCCTATAAAATCTTAAAATCTTTATAGGAACTCCTAATTAAAAAAAAAAAAATCTTTTTTCTTTACCCCTCAAAATTTGGGTACAGATAATTTTTTGAGTTTCTAGACTCACAGGTACACAATTTGAACTGTAGAATACATAGAGCCAGGCAGAGGGCTCCCGACCTCCTAATTCCTATCTTCCCTAACTCACGCTGTGTTTTCTATTAAATTAAAGTAATTGGAACTACTGTCAAAATTAATGCTTAATTTGCTTCCAGAATTGCCGCATATACAAAGCTAATTTTGGTCAGCAAAGAGATTGATAACTGAGCGAGCGAGAAATCAATCAATTGATCTATTTCCTTGGTTCCAAAACAAAAAATGCAGTCCTCAGCTCACACGTCCTTCTGAGATCAGCTGTGCGTAAGCGTAAGCTCATCGATGAGCCAAGACTACAGACAGTTGAAAGAAGAGACGGATGAGTGGGCAGAAATCCTGTAGATGTGTCTCTGGCTGATGACAGTGCCCGCAATACACCACTATTAACATAAGAATATTTCAACTGTTTGGAGTCGGAGCTTTTCGACTCCACAAATAATTTTCCAGATTTTGATCGAGTCTTGAGTCTTGAGTCTTGAGTCTTGACAAGCAGCAGATTATTAATGTTAATAATGGGTCTTGCATACGTGGACTTGAGTTCATTCTAATTATGATCAATCGGTTTTAAAATTTTGTGGACCCACACACTGCTCTATTAAGTGGGGCCAGGCATGTCAGTCAGGCATTAGAGAACTTCCGAAGCGTGTATGACACACTGCATCAAATGTCGGTTTTAGGTTGGTGAGATTTTTTGACTTTAATTTTTATTGTTCAGAGCTTGAAAGAGTCACCTTCTAATTTGTAAACGCCTGTATTACAAGACTAGAGGAATCCTCTATTTATTGGTTGTAGGCACCGAGTTGTTATTGACCTGCTAAAATTCTGTCCTAATTTGTTGTCACATCTCATCTTCTACGAACCAATGTTTTAGAACCGGAATCGCCTTTCTGCGTCAGTGGTTCAATCATTCGATTTGTTTTGTTGTAATTTAAAAATAAAATAAAAACTATTGTTCAAGTTGAATGGATTGATGGTTTAACCACCAGGGTCGATGAATCGTTCACCAAATCAATAATTTTTTACAAAAAATAAAAATAAATAAAGGTGAAACAGAAGAGGTTTGCTACACAGTTTCTGGGCCAAAAGCACACGCCTAATGCGGCTCAATGCCTCACACTCTCCAATCCACTTATCTCTCATATTGTATTTATTTGTACCACAAATATCATGGCAATCTTGATGTTTCATTTGCACCACCTAACCTGCTTTTCTTTCTCAACTCCCTTCTCCTTTCCACGTAGTTGACCTTCTATCCCAAAGTACAATTGGGGTAAGTATCAGCTCGGAATTGATACCAATTCGGAGCGAGCATTGATGTATAGATTATGGGTTTTTGACATTTTGAATATTTTTTCTACATTTTCAGTGCAATTCAAAACTCTGCATTTAAAACTCTGACAAGGAAGCAACAGGGTGAAAATATTGGAGTTTGAATTGTAATAAAGAAGAGAATAAGAGAGTGGGATCCACCAGAAGTAAATTTATTTTTACATTAACAAGGAAACCTTCTCCATCATCGTTGGAATGTGGCCACAGCTAGACTCTTAAATTAGTCTATGATAATTTCGGTGGTAATCACCACCCTGATTTCAGAAATGACCACTCATAAATCATAAAATTGAATCACCTGAAGAAAGCATCACTGCATTCTTTAGCCTAAAGTAATTTTTCTTCTTAAGCAGGTCATATACATTAGATAAGCAACGCTAAGTGATTTTCTTTTCTGTTTTTTTTTTTTTATGACAATCAAAGCAAAGTGATCATAAGACCCACAGATTGAAATCAGTTCTGGAATTATAAACCCAAGGTTTTAAACCGCCATTGGCAAGGACGGTCAGACCGTTCAGCCCATAAACCATTCAGGCAACTAATTGGTTCCGTTTTACCTCAAATCCGGTCCCTGGCCAAAAACCATTGAATTGGTCAACAACCCATTGACTTGGGTGGTCAAACCATCGACCTGTTCAACAGTTTTGACCATTTTTATTTTTTTTTTGTCTATCCATTTGAACAAAACAGTCAAACCGTCAACTTGAAAACCGATGGCCAAAACAGTTTCGATTCCAATTTGGCTTTTAAGACATTGTATAAACCTACAAAAAAATATAATAATTATAAGGTCAAAGTATCGGAAACGCAAGGTGTATTGGAAAGTTAATTTTAAGAGACGTATCAAGATACGCTTTGAAAACGCATAGATATAGACAAAAAATCAAGATACGCATGGATACGCTAAAAAATAAAAAATAAAAAAATCCATAAAAAATATGAACAATAAAAATGAGTTTTAAGTGATTATAACTAATTTATTTAAACATATAAACAATTCTTTAATGATTTATATAAAGTATCAGGATATAATTAGTAACCGTTGAAAAATAATATAGGAACTAAAATGTATGTGTGTGTATATACTAATATTTATTAGTTAATATTTTTTAAAGCCATTTATTAGTTAATATTTATTATATATAGATCTAAATAATATTTACTATGTATACAAGTTATTGTATACCTAAATTTTTAATAAATAAATATAATTTGTATTCATCTTAATATTTATTATATAAATATTAATAAAAAAGTAACTCAAATAAGCATTTCATTAAATAATATTAGCATTTAATGACATCTCAAATTTAAAGACTTAATTAAAGTTGATATTAATGAGAGAAAAGAGATTAATTAAATTTAAATTTAAATTTAAAAAAGAGGGAAATTAAATTTGACTGATACATACCTAAAACGATCTAATACAGACCCGTCTCGATTCGATACGAACAAAAAAAAATACGAAACTATTGTATTGGAAGTCTTTGCGAAATTTAAAACCTTGAATAATTGGGAATCAAAATCTTTTGACAAATTTGAGGTTTGGGGATTTGAATATGAGACTTTGTCAATTCGAACAATTTTGGTTTTATAAATTGACGAAAGTAAAATTGTTAAGGTTGCTAAACACACCTCCAAGGCTCTAATGTATAAATTTTTTGGAGGTAAAACAGAAAACATCAGGACATTCTGATGTAACGTCTAAGAGGCCTTAACGGGTAACAAGAAAGTTGAGAAGGGTTCGAATTTTTTCTTTCTTTTTCTCCCCCTTTATGATGTAAAATGTATGGATGCAACTTTTTAAGCTAAAATCACTTCTTTTAGAACTTTATTTTCCATACAAAATATAAAAAATAAACTAATAAGGAGACAAAATATAGTTTTTATTCTAAAAGAGCAGAAATAATAGTTTAAATATTAGTCTGAAAAATCTTGCGTCCATTTTCCTTGGGTTCTGTTGGTACCATTGCTGTTTCTGTTTGTAAGGTTTTTTTTTTTTTTTCTTTCTTTCCCTTTTTTTTTTTTTTTGTAATCAAAGGATTTCTTAAGCAGCCAAACGGAGCATACAAGCAAGCAACACCAAAGAAAGAAACACACCTATGAACCACCTTCCTACAGCTAAATAGGAAGAAGCTGAGGTAGATTTACAAAAATGGATGTTCTATCACTAACAAGTGCTTTGTTTTTTTGCTGATAGCCTGATACGTGCCTTGATTAGCAAGAGTTTGAGGATACATACCCAGACTATGGACCTTATGAAGAAAGAAATGCTTCTCTCCCTCTACAATCTACATGTCCTAGCACCCAAAAGACAATACTCTGGAGAATGATGACAAACAACTGTCGATACACTCTTGCATTACATTAGTCAGGTTGGCCGTGCACCATTCTTGGACTTCCTCAAGGATTGACAGAAGGCAAAGAAGCCATCTTTTAATTCAATAGGAAGAGGAAGCGTGAATGGAGGCAGAACATCAGGATGTCCTCTGTCACTCATTGATAACGGGTGTGCGAGTGCTGACTGCCGCTTATTGAGGCCTTCAATGATGAATGAGAATGCCCCAAAGGTCAGACAATTTTGGAGAAGGGCCTGAGGTGCACCTATCACAAAGACCAACTCAAGTAAAGCTCATGGAAAATGCTGACATCCATGCATGCGTTTCTTCTAGCTGGGCACCTTAAATAAGAACCTGATACATAGATTTGTTATTTGTAAAAGAAAACATGCTATACTAAAGAGAGTGCAAGAACCTGGAAAACTCAGAGCAAGACCCGTGCAACATCCAGCAACTCCAGCATTTATAACTACAGATGAGAAAAAAACATGACTTCGTAGGCTGATAAAATAAAAGCACGTTTTCAATAGAGAAGAATTCATGTGAAATGGAAAAATAATTCCACATTTGATACTATACCATCATCTTTTCCTCGCAGCTTCTTTAAGAAGCAGATAACCAAACTGTGAACTCCTGATAAAATTGCGAACGTCTTATAGATGTAACAGAAGGTAAGTTAAAAAACTGTGCAATAATTGCAGAAATCTAGAATGTGACAACATAACCTCTACTAATGTCATTCACCCAACTAATGTTAATCAAGATAATAGTGAGTACCTTTGCAGAAGATCCGGCCTCTGCAAATGATCCTTTAAAACCTTTCTTTTTGAGCAATCCTGAACCTGAAATAGATGTCCTATAATGCACTTAAGAGTGAACAAAAATGCAAAGTAAATGCAGGACCTTACTCCTTATGAACAACAAAAAACATGACTTGTGGTTGAAAGCTTGATTTCAAGTAATAAGTGAAAACCAATGTTTTCTAAATTGGCTCACCAAGAATTTTTTTCCCCTTTCTTCCCATGTATACTGTCGATTGGTTCCTAATTAATAATATATTAACTAGTAAGAATTTCCTCTTTACTGATGACTCTAGTTTTCTCGAGACGTTGCAGTTAATATTTTGCTGTTTCCAAGGTGTCTCCTTATTTGTTTTGAGGCCGCTTTTGGCTTAAAGACGATGTTCAGAATAGTGCTCTCATTCTGGTGGGGGAGGTTCCTAATATTGTTGACCTTGCTACAGTCTTGGGTTGTAGGATGGGTTCCCTCCCCTCAAAATTATTAGGTCTGCCATTGGTAGCTCATTACAATGCAAATTTGGGACCCGGTAATTGATCATGTAAGGTTTAAGCTTGCCAGCTGGAAGAAAAGTTATCTATCCATGGGAGGTAAAATAATCCTCATCCAGAGTGCCCCAACAAACTTCCTCACCTGCTCTGTGTCCCCATTTAGAGCCCCAGCCTCCGTCATGAACTCCATTGAACTCAGAAGGGATTTCCTGTGGAATGGGAAAGAGGAGGAGAAAAAGCACCACCCACCTAGTGGTGTGGGCAAAGGTGTGAGAGCCTAAGCATCAAGGTGTAGTGGGCATTTGGCCGCTTAAATAGGTCAACAATGCTCTTCTCTCGAAATGGTTATAGCGCTTTGGTACTGAGAAAAAATCAGCAATGGGGAAATTTGATCAAATGCAAGTATGTGGAAGCTGACCTTGGTTGGGAATCAGACCCTGTTAATGAACCCTATGGCACCAGCTTGTGGAAGGAAATTATGCACAACGGGGATGTTTTTTTTCCAAGTTTGTCACTTTCAAATCAGGTTCAGGTGAGGTTTTTTCTCTTTTTTCTTTTTGTGTGTGCGTGTTTGTGGAAAGATTGGTGCTACTATTTTTGCCCTGGCGCAAGACAAATCTACCCGTATCTGTGATTGTTATGAGAAGAATGCAAATCAGATAGTTTGGACCCCCTGCCTAAGGAGAAATGACAATGATTGGAACCTGGACACCTTAGTATTTAACTAGCTATATTGCAAACCTTGGAGCAGGTCAAGCCTCAACCCTTTCTTGAAGATCGCTTTTAGCAACCTTGTGATAAATCAAGAATTTATGCAGTTAAATCAATGTTTTAAAACTTCAGTCAAGTGAAGGCTGAGAAATCCCCATGGGTGTGGATTTGGAAATAGAAGGTGCCTTCAAAGAAATCCCCATGGGTGTGGTCCCGTTCCATGTAGTTGTTTGTTGTGAATTGGGCAACTCCTACCAATATTGAATCATTGATTTCTTCTTGGCAGTTGCAAGTACTTAGCGAAATGGTTAGGTCGCTCCATTGCAACCTGTGTGACCAGGGTCCAAATCTGGGAAACAGTCGCTCTGTACTCTGTATGTGTAGGGGTAAGGTTGCGTACATCTGTCCCTCCCCAGACCCCGCATTGGTAGGAGCCTCGTGCACTGGTTGCAAGTTCTTACCAAGTTGGGCAATGTGTGTTACCTTTTGTGACTTACCGGTGCATCTAGAAGGAGAGAAATGGCAGGTAACATTTGAAGATCAACCCCTCCCTGTTGAGAAATTCTGTGCTAAGATTGAAAGAGTTTTGCTGAAACGGATCTCCATCAACAGCCTTTTCTGAGGCCTCAAGTTCAAACATTTTCTTCATTCTAAAAGAAGTATTCTATGGGATGATAACTTAATGTCTCTATAGTATTCTATGGGCCTATGGGGATTGGGGAAGTATTATGAATGGAATTTTCACCATCTTTCAAAAAAGAATTCCCTCTTTACTAAAATTGTCTCTCGAGGATGGTTGTAAATTGTAACCAATGTTTTAAAACGCAGAGGCATTGGCGTGAGGCATAGTTCAGAGTGTAAGAGGCATAAGCCTCCCAAGTGCAAGGAGGTATAAGCCTCCTTGAGAGGAGGAGGAGGAAAGAGGATCTCCATTTTTTTTGTTTCTTTCTTTTCTTTTTTTCCTTCTCATTCTTTCCATTTTTCCTTGCTTTCTGCCTAGGGGTGGCCAAGAGCCGAGCTTCTCACAAGCTATTCGAGCTCGGCTCAGCTCGGTTTAAACCGAGCTTCGAGTCGAGCTCAAGCCTTATAATGTGTGCTCATTTTCTAATCGAGCCAAGCTTGAGCTCAGTGAAGCTCAGCTTGTGAGCCTAGTATAATAAATAAAGAATTTTTTATTACATATAATACATACATACATATATATATAAGTATATAAATGTATATATAATAAATAATTTTTATAATTCTTAATTTTTTGTATGTAAAATAAAAAAATAATTTTATATGTATAGTTTTTATTTTTTAGAAAAAAAAACCTGGCTTGTTGTCCAGCTCGAGCTGAGCCGAGCTCAAATAGCCAAGTATTTGGCTCGGCTCAACTCAAATCCACCCCTATTTCTACCTTTTTTGTATGAGGCATGGCATATGCCTCTAGCATGCCCCATGCAAAAAAGTGTATGAGGTGTGCACCTCATGGACCTGAGGCCTTAGAGGCATCAGAGCCTCTAGCATACACCTCAGAGTGTTTTGGGGGCACCTTGCTTGGAGGTGAACCTCCTAGCATACACCTCCCATGCCTTTAAAAACATTGATTGTAACCAAGGACCAAGCCTTGAAGAGAATAATCTTATGAAAACAAACATTTAAATTAAGTCTTGAAAAAGGCTCATTGATGCTTTCTGATGTATCAATACAAAACTTGGAACAGTTCTCAGGTTCTAGGTGTGCTACATCAATCAACATGATAGCCCCCACCTAACCCTAATATAGAGTAACTATGATGCTGGCCCATCCCAGAATCCCAAGCCTGGTTCAACAGTGAGGTCTTACCATCTCTGGGGCCTAAGACTTCTATACAGGGGCCATTTCCATCACTTAAAGCTAATGGACCTTTTACTTAATGGTTGATCCCAATCCTATAAACACAAATTAGAATATGCAAGGAAGGAAATATTCTAGAATATGCTTCTAACTCCAACACCATCTCCATGGACCACCTAAATGATTTCACATCCATCCAGTGGCAGATCTAGGAGACTGGGGTTCCTGTACCCCCTCAACTTACTCAAATCCCAATTAGAAAATTAACTTAAGACCTACATCTTGTTTTCTCGAATGGAACCACCATCTCCCTTACCTAAATGATTTGGCATCCATCCAGCAGATCTGGAAGATGGGGGATCTCACTGTACCTCCTCAATACACTCAAATCCCAATTAGAAAATTAGTTTAAGACCCTGGAGTAGCACATAGTATTTCCTTGAATGGAACCATCATCACCAATCAAGTTGAAAAACATCACAAAAATCTCTGCATTTGAAACTCCAAATGCACTGGCAGCTCCTAATGGTCCCTGGTTCTCTATTAAACACCCATCAAATAGAGTGTGTTTCATTCAATCATTTAGACAAATAGAATCTGTTACTTCAGGATGTTAAAATTGAAACTGTATATTCTTTGACTTCTATTGATTTGGAAATCATCAAATTCAGTAATCAACGAGTTTACCTCATATTGGGCAGAAATGGGCCTGATCGACTGAGATGACTCAGTGATCTGAAATTAAAATTCTTATGTGACTTTTGGCATAAACATTTACAGATTACCTTCCAAGTTCCAATAGAATTTTTATCAGAAAAAAGTGCCAATTGCATCCCTATGAATTTTTGCACCACTCTTTCGCTGAGGCTGTGTTGGTTGCATGTAAAACAAAGAAAAGGAACCGGTTCCCTTGGAAAAGGATATTTAAGAGGAAAATATATCATTTTAGCCTGGATCCTATAACAGAAAATATATATCCCAAACATTCATCTTGCATTGTCCCATGGACTTTCATCTAAATAATTCATACTCAAATCTCTAAAATCTTGAACAACACCCACTCAGCAACAACTTAACATATACCAGCCACCATTTTTCTTGTCGATCTGATTTTGTCTTTGACGATACACATTTTCTTTCCTTCCACACCCCACAGCATACAGAAAATCAATGCAACTCCATTAAAGATTTCAAAACCTGAAGCAATAAGCAAGGGAAAAACTTAAAATTCTGTCTAATCAACACATTTTATTCTTCCACATCTTCTTTTTCTTCCACCTTTTCTTTTCATCTTTTCCTATAACAAAAGTAGGGGTTCAGCTCCTATATTTTTTTACTTTTCTTTCCTTCTTTTTCTTCTCATAAAATGTTGATTTTTCTAAACTTAAACATGAAATTTTACTTCTCTTGTGAAAATTATGGATAATTATTAAGGAAAGATGGTTATGGAACCTAGGGAACTACCCTAGGATATATGGTTTTACTTTAAAAAGATCCATTGCCTAGCCTAGCCTTGGCGCCTTGAAAACCATGGAAATGAATACCTCTTGACTTCAGATCATTACCATAAATATGCCATCCATCATTATTAACCAGGCCAAAGTTAACACTCTTGAGGGAACTGGATTGCCTCACACTCTTTACATTATCTCTTTCTCCCAGGTTTTTAGTCATAGTTGAATAGGACTTCACAAAAATTTCTCCGACTCTCTACAAACAACAGCCTCCTAAATCTTGGGCACCTTTCAAGTTTCAACCTGCTTCCCTCTCTTCCAGTCTTTCCAGAGCATTTGTTCACTCTAATATTTCTAGAACTCAATCTGTATAATCTTGGAAAAAGTTCATAATGATTTCCCTCTCCACACTCATCTTCCCAAAACCTTATTTTATGTCCATCCCCTACTACAAACCTTGTACATCTGAAAAATTCTAAATGAAATTTCATCATCCCCTTTCCAAAAAAATACCGCATAGGAACACCATACCTCTCTAGAAGCCCATTCAAATCTTACCACCCCAGAATTATTTAATTCTTCCGTTTTCTAACTACTGAACCCCCAATTTCTTATGCCATCACATGTTATTCCATTTTACCAAATGGAATTTCTTTTCTCTTCCTCCTTCCCAAAAAAAAACACTTCGAATTTCTTCCTAATTTTTCCTGTGTTAGTTTAACTTGGACTACAAGCCTCAATAGTTAAGCAATTTTCAGTAAATTGTTTGTTTTCCTTCATTTTACATGTAAAGAAACGGAAATGCACTAATAGGTCCATTAAACTGTAAACATTCCAAATCAAATTTTAGTACCGGTAGGGAGCTAGGAACATATAAACTAACCTGAAATATGTCGCAAGGTCAATAGATCATATTCTTAATCGTGATATTAGTTACTGAACACGTAACCATGAAGAGTTTTATAATACAATTTTTCGCTGCCTTGAATCGTGAATTTTAACACTGATAAAAAAAAAACCGTGCCTTTTAACCCCCAAGAAATGGTAATACAGAAGCCACACATTTAAATCTTTTCTTAGTGCTGAACGCGAAACAAAACAACCCCAACAGTGTTACCCCATTCTACAACTTCACAAGATTAAAGAGAACAGGAATGTGCAAAGTAATTAACGCTAAAATCTAAAAACTAGGAACAGATTTCTTTCCTCAAAATACTTCCTAAGTAAACATCCGGAAACCCAATGGATGACGCAAAAAAGTTTTCATTATGGGGGCGGACAGAGGATAACACTTCAAAACGCAATAAAGAAACAAATTAACAAAGGAAGGCTATTCCCAGGTAAAGAAAACAGAAGATTCATTCAAGAGTAAGACGATGACGACTAATTTGGTTAATAAGAGAAGAGAAGACGGAACAAACCGTAGCCGAAGATTGAACCCATGAAAGCACCAGCCGCCGAGTCTCCGGCGAACCTCAGAAGGCATACTAAAGGGGTCCCAGGAGGGTTTAGTCCGTCAGAAGGATTAGGGCTATCATTGTGGTCGATTTCAGTCTCCGTGTCGGGGTTCGGGGAAGCCACCATCGCCATCTTCTCTCCGCATGGAAAATAGCCGCCCTCGAGTCTACTCTGCTTCTCATTTTATCTCTCTTGTCACCTTGCACGATCGATTCATGGACCGATCTGAACACATGGCCCACGATTCCATGTCAAGACAAAGGAGGCCACATGGCTAATGAGGAGTAAGATTGGCATATTGCACGGATTGGGCCTGAGATTTTAAGCTTTGGGTTGGACTTGGGCCAGAAAATTCGAGCCTAACCTGAATTTTGATTGGGTTTGGGTCCAATCCTACCCCGCCAAAACAAATGCATTCTATTCCTTAAGTTAGATTATAGTGCCCAATAAAAAATGGCCTCTAAAAGTATATCCATACATTCTTTTAAATCCCACCAATTTCACCCAAACCCGACCAAAGTCCAAACCAGCCCTTGTTACTAGAAAGTGGATGATACTACAACCTACAAATCCCATTTTCAAATTACATTCCTAACTCACAGATCTAAATATAGCCTTTGTTTATCAAAATAAGGGGATGGAGTTCGTAAGTTTGGTGTTTGGCATCGATAACGTTTTCTGAGAAAATAACGCTATATAGGTGTTATATCAGGAAAAAAAAATAGAAGTGGTGTTTTAGAAAACGGCATCTTATTTGGTATTGTTTTTTCAGAAAAAAAAATAAAAAATTGTTCCAGACTACAACTTGAAAATCGGGAAGGTGTGGTCTAAAGAAACACCAAATTTAATGTTTTCTCTGAAAACAGCCCATTGCTTACAATGAAGAAATGATGTGGCATCAATGTGGCATCATCTTGGACGTTGGATAATATAGACTAATACTAAAAACGGTTCTACAGCACTGGTATCAAACAAAACCAGTGTTGTTTTCCCAAAAAACAGTCTATGTGGGAGCATCGATGCCAAGCAAAAAAAAAAAAAAAGAGTTGTTTTCTGAAAAAATGGTGCAACAGACCCTCATGCATACAACACCATTTTCTCAGAATACATCTCTGTAGCAACGATGAAGATGCCAAACACCTATTAATGACCACAAAGCTTAACTTGGCTACGGATGGCAATGGGGTGGGTTTGGGGAGGATTTTGTAAATTCTAGACCCAATTCGTCTTCCTAAACTTCCCAACCCATATCGACCCCAAAACCCATAGCAAGTTGGATTTTGAGAATTCAAACCCTTTCTGCACGTGAAAATGCAAAACCCTCCCTACATTCAAGGTTAGGGGTGGATTGGGTTTAAAACCCACATCTAATTTCCTATTATTTATTATCATACATAAGCAATAAATAAGTAAAATAACACAA
>NW_010729084.1:4098199-4112855 GCF_000365185.1 Nelumbo nucifera
TGGAGCATAATTGCACGCTAATGTGGCGTGGGTGCAGGGTGAGAGGGACCAACGAGAGGGTGCTGGGGCCACAATGCAACAATCTACATAAATGTTCAGACTTGGTGCAATAATGAAGATTCGTGCATTTGAGACATTTTGGTCATTCAAAGTTAATTCATCTGATTAAAGGATATTCCACTCTTTAATTTATTCGTTTAATCACAAAATCATGTCCATTTAATAGAACATTTTTTTGGGCAAAATGCAGCACTTTATATGTTATTGCTGGGCGGTGGCTCAGTTGGTTTGTTAACTGGTTCATTTCATAGATAGGGATTTGAATCCTGCTATCACCAAATTTGGGGAGGGTTTATAATCATAGTGTTGCATTACTAAAATGGGCCCTATTGGAGATTCGAGCATATCATCAGGGCAGCACTATTTTTTTCGGATTTTGAAAGGGGGAAAGATGGTCAATGGGATTTTGGTTCCCATTGACCAAGAACCCCATGTTCTTTTTTCAAATTTATGTGAGGATCAAGAAAATTTTATTTTCCTAAATAGCACTTACCTAGGCAAGTGATACCCATCTCCTATGTGGGTAAATAATTTTTCCACCTAAGGGGAAAATTGCCAACACTTGAACGTGACAAAAATGCACCTTTTAATAATGGATTTTTATGGCTAAAATGGTCATTGCCTTATGTACATGACAACTAAAAGAATACGGGTAAATGCACTTACCCGGGTAATTGTTTCCAAGGAAAAACCTACCCAAGTAACTGCATTTACCCGGGTAAATAACTTACCGAAAAGTGAATAGGGTCCAAATATAAAAAAAAGTGAAATATTTATATATACCGATAATCCATTTTGTGGGAGTTAGAACTTCTCTAGAAAGCAAGTTTATGTACTATGCTATTTAGCTGTATATTTATATGTAGCCCAAATAGGTGTATTTACAAATATTGGTTATATGTTAAATCAATATTTCAATCAATCATCTTAAAGATATCACATGATCTATTTATTTTTTTTAGTTTACTTTACACCAATTGTACTTACTATCAAAACATTAACAATGTTAAATCTATTAGTCACTCCGCATAAGTAGAGGTGTAAGTGAGCTGAGCCACTCATGAGCTTCTTCGTCTTCACTCGAAGATTATCGAGTCAAGTTAAGTAGTTAGTAGAGCCCAATTGAAGCTTCGTAATACCTGGCTCAAGTAGTTTGTGAGCCTAAACGAGATTTTATTGAAATTGGTGAGGGGCATTTTGCTCAACCCACTTTATGAAGGACACGTGGACGCTATCAGTGACACAATGTCCCACTCAACAAGACAGCTCACCGGCTCGACATGCAGTAGTCAATATCAGGTACAAAGCCGTGCTAAGAGCAAACAGGGCCCACAACGTCCATCACAACAAAACAACTCACTGGAGTAACACGTGGCAATCAGCATTAGATACGCGGCCGAGCTAGGGTGAGCTCGATCCTCCGTCAGCCCCCAGCTCGCACGAAACAGAGCCATGAACAACACCCGTATAAGCACTATAATCGCAACACAAAGAACGGTCCACCAAGTTGACCGCCCCCAAACCAGTAGGCAACCTGTAACTGCCACATGGATCTTGCAAACAACTGACCAGTATACCCCAGGATTTAGGAAACAACTCCGTACAAGGCTTAGAGACATTACCAGACAGCACTTGAACCTTGAGTAGATACAAAAAGACCCCATGACTACTCCAAAAGGTATGCGCACATAAACTCTCACTCTTTCATATTCTCTCTAACAAATGATCATTCACTAACTTAAGCATCGAAGTGTCCCCCTAGGTAAAAATATACCTAGGCACTCTAACCTCTCTTCCTTTTCAGCTCTCAGCTTGAACCCCTAGTTCGGCCTCATTGCTCGGTACTGTAGCTCGACTCACACCACAGGTTGAACCTGATCTGAGCCACCTCATCAGACTTTAGGGAGTTGATAGATTTTGCACCTCATCTATTGGTGGCACCTGCATAATATATTGGGTCATCCCGGCTCCAGCCTCTACGAGGTCCATCTCGGTAATCCGCTGCATGTCCACCAGAAGAAGTATTCCCCTACCGATTTGGAGCGCCACCTGAGCATTACTTAGCTGGTCAATCACCATGACATTCAGAACACAAGGAGTAAAAGGAGGAATGTCAGAGAGATAAGGGCCCGCCTCCCACGCAGGCTCAGGGATAGTAGAATCCGGCTCAGCAAGCATCGGGTCCACCTCACCTTCCAGGTCAACAAGGGGGGGGGGGGGTCCCGGAAGAGGAAGCACCCCACGATAGCCTACGCTTAGCTCGACGCTTCTTGCGGGCAAATCTCTGCTCAGCAGACATCATGGACACCAAGCTCACCATACCTAGAAAAGTGAAAAAGCACCAGTTATCAAAACAAGGGGAAAGTTTAAATAGACAAGCGACCTGAACTAAATGTGCTATAAGTGGCCAAGCATCTGACCCACCTATTCGGCTCAAGCCTGCTTGCATAAACATCGGTTTGACTAGAAAATCCTCAATTTAACATGTTCAGGGATGAGACGCTGAACAACAGCCCACAACTTATTATCCTTTCACTCAGGAACATTTTGAGGACAGTTGTACCAAGCGGTACTACAGCCCCAACCTCGTGCCTTCTCAAGAAAAAGGAAATGATTCCTCCAATTCCTAACCTTATTTGGGAAGTTAAACATTTTCTTCCCACTACGAAAGGGGAATTAAAAACAGAAGGGACCCGAAACCCGCTTCATATGCACTAAAGCCAAGAGGGCATCAATGCTCAAAGAAAAACAGCGGTGATGAAACAAACTGATTAACCCAACCAGTGCCCTAACCCCGTTAGGGGCGAGCAAGCCCAGGGACACCCAATACCGCATTAGGATAGAAATGATGAAGGGATGAAGGGGAAAATGAAGGCTAGCCGCCAAAGGCTCTTTGTAGACGCATAAACCTTCTGGGCCATTCTCCCAAGGATAATGACCAGGACCAGGCATAATCCATTGGTACTCATCTAGGATCTCGTATCTATTACACGACTCTACCACCACATCCCCTGACAACTCGGTTCCCCCAAAATAAGTCGTCATAGCCTCAACTTCCTCCCTTCCACCGATCATCGCCCTATCATAGAAAACCTCGAAGGAATTCTCATCGGAGGAGCTAGACTCCTCCCCTGACCCGGTACAATGAACCATATCCTCTGCAGAACTATGCGACATATTGGAAGTGAAATACTCACTGGAAGAGACATTGGAAAGGACTTTCAAACTATTGTCGTCGGACTGACAGAAAAAAAAAAAATAGCTCGCCCATGGGAAACAAAGCTCGACTCAACCTGAAACTCCAAACCCTGTCCTCACTCGCCTGACAAGAAGAACTAACTAACTACCTTGATTCAAAAGAGACAGGAGCACGTATCCCACATCTTAGCGGTGCCGACGACTGACAGGCTGCTGACAGCTGCAATCAAACACGCGCGTCAAATCCGTCGGCGCGCCAAGCGCAAAATTTGAAAAAGGGAGGCATTCTACACCAATCGCGGAAATCGAAGGAAGCGTGCATTTTTCAAAATTCAAAAGTCCAACAAAGTGAGACTCACAAATCGTACCAAATCAAATAAGCTGAACCGAATGTTTGGACCAAGTAATGGCAAGTTGAACCGGACCGGCCAAACCTGTAGACAAAAACTACGTAAACCCAAACTGCCCCATAAAAAACATCTACTCTCTTTGTCTACTAAATAGTGACTCGAGAGTGGGGGGCTATTGATGAGGGGCGTTTTGGTCAACCCACTTGATGATGGACACATGGATGTTGTCAGTGACGCAGCGTCCCACTCAGCAAGACAGCTCGTCGGCCCGACATGCAGCAATCAATATCAGGTACGAAGCCGAGCTAAGAGCAAGCTTGGCCCACAACGTCCGACACAGTAGAACAACTCACTAGAGTAACACATGGCAGTTTGCATCAGATACGCAGTCGAGCTAGGGTGAGCTTGATCCTCTGTCAGTCCCAGCTCACTCGAAACAGCCCAACGAACAACGCCTGTGTAAGCACTATAACCACAGCACAGAGAACGGTCCACCGAGTTGACCGCCCCAGACCAGTAGTTAACCTGTAATTGCCGCATGGATCTAGCAAATAACTAACCAGTACACCCCAGGATTTAGGAAATAACTCCATACAAGGCTCAGAGACATTACCAAACAGCACCTGAACCTCGGCCAGCTATAAAAAGACCCCAGGACCACTCCAAAAGGTATGCACACATAAACTCTCACTCTCTCATATTCTCTCTTACAAAGGATCATTTACTAACTTTAGCATCGGACTGTCCCCCTGGGTAAAAATATACCTAGGCACTCTAACCTCTCTTCCTTTTCAACTCCCAGCTCGGGACCCCCAGTTCGGCCTCATAGCTCGGCATTGTAGCTCGACTCACACCACAGGCTGAACCTGATCCGAGCCACCTCGTCAGACCTGAGGGAGTGGACAGATTTTGTGCCTCATCTATTGATTGGACCATTTTTTTCTTCATCAGAAATATTTTTCAGTATATATATATATACCTTGTTTCATAATATATTTTTATTTATAATATTCCATAATATTGATTTATTTATAATTTTTAATAACATTATTTCCAATTGGCTTGAGCTCAAGTCAAATTTCAATTTCCAAGTTTTAAGTCGAGTTTAAGCTCGAGCCTCCCAAAACTCAACTTAGCTTGGCTCAATTACACCCGTATGAATCATAGGTTTTCTAAGCTTTTTGATAAATCATGTATTCCACTGTTCATAAAATATTAGTTTTAAATTTTAGTTTTTTAATTTATAGTTGGAGATGTTGAATAGTAGTTTATATTGTTTATTTGGGTTGTATGTAGACTACAATACTTTAATGTTGATAAAGGATAATGTTTTTCTTTAATTATCAAAAAGTTGTAAATGGCTTGGTGGGAGACTTTAGTTCTATGATCTAATCACGCCAGCCTCATGTTTTTAAAGTGAGACGTGGTTTGTTGTTGTTAGACGAAGGCATGGATGCGGATGCACGGTAAGGTATCAAGCCTATCGATATTTTAATCTTTGATTGGCACTTTGACAGATAGGTTTGTTACTTTGCCTTTGTGATAACTTGCCCCAGATTCTTTTTGATATTTAGTAAACAAAAATCACATACAGAAAAACATCATCTGATGAGGGGCATTTTGGTCACCCCGTGCAACTACCGACATGTGGATGTTGTTGATGACACAACGTCCAAGTCAGCAAGATAACTCAACAAGTCAACACGTGGCAACCAACATCAGGTGTACGACAGAGCTGGAGCGAGGTCGGCCTGCCAAAGATACAAACTTGTCTAAAACCATTCCGCGTTGCGCCCACGCGAGTACTGTTAATGCAACCATAGGAATAGCTTGCCGAACCGTACACCACAAGACCCACGGGCGACTTGTAACTGCCGTGCAAATCTAGCAACCGATGCTCCAACATGCCTCAAACTGCGGAAATAGCTCCACAGAAGAGTCAGAGACGTTCCCTGATGGCACCTGAACCTCAGATAGCTATAAAAAGACTCCAAATCCACCCTAAAAGGTATGCGCACTGAAGCTCTTAAACTCTCTCACAAATTCTAACAAAATCCCCATTCTAACTTAATCATCGAAGTGTTCTCTTAGGTAAAACCTACCCAGGCACTCTAATCATTCGTTCTTTACTTATCTTTCAAGCTCAGACACATAGCTACCAGCTCGGTCGTGCAGCTCGGCATTGCCAGATCAAAATAATAGCTCGCAATGTCAAAAACTTCTTTTAGCGAAGCATAGTTTGCAGGTTTGGCCTACCTAGAGTATTAATCTCAAACAATGGGAAACAGTTCAAAGACATTAAGTTCCAGAATTGGTGCGCTTAGATGGGAATAAGACAAAACTTCAAATCAATAGCACACCCTCATGCTAACAGACAAGCTGAAGTCACCAACATATCTATTCTACATGGCCTCAAAGCTCGACTTTCTCAAGCTAAGGGTTTTTGGGTGGACAAGCTACCCAGCATGCTAAGGGCCTATAGGACCACCATCAAAACAGCAACAGGCGAGATGCCCTTCAACCTAACCTACGAGACCGAGGCAGTAAAACCAACTGAAATGGAGATCCTGACGCTGTGATCTGAAGTGTACGCTAAAGACTCAAACGAGGAAGACCTGCAAGCCAACCTTGACTTGGTAGAAGAAGCTAGAGACCTCGCCTACATTCAAACTGCAACATAACAACATTGTGTAGCTCAGTACTACAATGCCCGAGTCAGGAAACACAACTTTAGAGTTGGTGACCTAGTGCTCAGAAAGGTTATGGTACCCGTTCCCGGTGTGGGGAAGCTCAGCCCGAATTAGGAAGGCCCCTACTAAGTTTCCAAGACCAAAGGTGGGGAACACTTATGAGCTTGAAACACTTGATGGGAAGGCAGTTCCCTGGGCTTGGAATGTGGACAACTTGTGTAGGTACTATCTCTGAAAAAAGGGTTTCGAGCTGCGAGCTCATCAGAATCAACTAACAGCACATATCGACATTATGAAGATAGTTCAACAGTGTTAATGTACTCCACAACAGAAACGAGTTGAACAACATTAGCCAAACAAACAAGGGGTACTATAAGGAACAACTATTTTTATTAGCAAAAAAGGATCAAACGGCCTTACAAAAAGTGGACCAAGCGGCTGCTAAAAAAAAGGTTCAGTAAAGTTCTGACAATATAGGGCATGCAGGCCCTAGAAATCATATAGGAGCACGAAGCCCTCGGAACAGTAAAGGAAACCAGCACTATCTCCACCAGACAACCAGTCGAGCTATAGGTCGACCTACTCATCACTGCCGCCATCATCCAAGCCCTCCTCATCGCCTCCTTCTTCGACCCCCTCTTTGTTGTCTTCCTCTTCCTCCTCCGGGGTCAAAGGCTCTTCATCCACCTGCGTGACGAGCTCAAGCAAGACCTTAAGTGTTGTGACGGAGTTGACATCGAGATCAGGGTATAGGGACTTCAGATAACGGTGACATAGCTTGAATCCCCTTTTCATCAAAGGGATACCATCTAATGCCTTCTGATTCCCGTATGTCGGGGACTGCAAGTAAGAAGCAACGACCTTCTCCCTAGCTCACTCTGCTCCCGGGCACACCTTCTGGGCACATTTCGACCGTGACTCATTCAACTTGCACTGGGACTGGGTCAGCTTGCACTGCAGACCCAGGTTCACATTGTATAGGCGTTGGCGTTCCAAACACTCCCCCTTTGAATCAATCCTATGTTTCTACACCTCAACGTTGAGCAGACTAATATTGGCCTGCATGCTAGCCTTTTCTTTCTACCCAGAGTGAGCTCGGTCTAGCAGGACCTGACTATAGATGTTTGCCTACAAAAATTAGAAACAAAGTAAGATGTTACACAAAAAGAAATCAAGAAGTTTTCAGCAGAGAAAGAAACAAACCAAGATGATATACTGGGTCAACTAGGCCCTAGTCCCATTGAGGTCCAATTCGCTGAACCGCCGCATGTCCTCAGGAGGAAGTCGGCCCCTATTCAACCAAAGAGCATTATGAGCATCGCTCGACCGATCGATCACATTCACATCAAGGATGCTAAGGATAAACGGAGGGATATTGGGCATGTAAGGGCCGGCCTCCGCTCCTCCTAGGCGACTTGCGACTCCGGCGGGTGTTGCTTAGTGTACATCGGGTCCCCTTTCTCCTCCAGGTCGACAACTAGAGGGGTCCCAGACGAAGAAACCTTTCCCCTGGATGAACTACACATAGCTCGATGCTTCTTGCAGGAAGACCTCAGCTGACATCATAGAAGATAAGCTCGCCGCACCTGCAGGCAAAGACAGAACATCAGTAACCAAGTTAATAGAAAAAGGGGAATAAGTAAATGCTTGACCTGAAGAAAACATGCAACATGCGACCTGATAACCGACCCACCTATACAGCTCAGTCCCGCCTCACAAGCATCAGCTCGTCCATAAACTCTCCAACCTTAACACACTCTTGGGCGATCTGCTAGATAGCAGCCTATAGCTCGACATCCTTGCACTCAATAACTTTCTAGGGACTACTGTACCAGGTGGTGTTGACATCCCAACCACCATCCTTCTCAAGGAAAAAGAACCTCTACTACCAGCTCCTAACCTTGTTAGGAAAATTAAAAATCTTCCTCCCGCTACGGAAAGGATGGTGAAAACAAAATGGGCTAGAAATTCTTTTCATCTACACCAAAGCCGAGAAGGCCTCGAGACTCAAAGGGAAGCCCTAGTGGTGGCATAAGCAGATCAACCCAACCAGTGTCCTAACCCCGTTTGGGGCGAGCTGACCCAGTGACAACGGCTCCTCTTAGACACACAACCCTTCCTCGCCGTGATCCCAAGGATAGTGACTAGTAAGAGGCTCAGTCCAACGATACTCATTGGGAACCTCATATCTCTAACATAGTTCAACTATCTCCTCCCTAGACAGCTGGGTCGACTCGAGTGCATCTATCACAGCCTCTACTTCCTCCCTCTTGCCCCCTAGGGCCCCACCAGAAAAGGACTCATATGAACCTTCGCCAGATGAGCTAGATTCCTCATCCGACCTACCACCAGATATCCTATCTTCGTTAAAACTATGGGACATGACGAAAAGACAAAAAAATACTCACCCGGAAACCAGATACGACAGCGGCAGTACTCGAGGTAAGAAGAAAGAATAGCTCGCTACTAAGAAACAAAGCTTGCCTCAGCAGTTCGGTGCTGGAAACCAACTAGGAGAACACATTCTTCCACCGGGAAAGTCTAAAAACAATGAATATGTGGACCTCATCAGAGGCCCCCATATTTATAGCTCGTGAGAAGTGGAATCGACGGCTTAGATGGGAACTGCAGCTAGCAGAGGCACGCAGCCAGGGATCCAATGACACAAGTGCTGGACAGCCTGGCAATAGTTCGAAAACAAGTGCACCAATTCGAAAATTCAAAAACTAGTGTGCGCGCTCAACTTGAATTTAGGTGTGCATTTAAATTCAAATTGCCCGCCACGAACATCGCGTGCACGAAGCTACCTGCTCTAGAAGATTCTAGAAGAAGCGGCTTGAACCAAGCCCAAACCGGGCGAACTGAACCACCAACAAAAGCAATCTGAACTTTCAACAAAGGCGAGCAAACACCCCAGAAGTTCCTACTCTCTTCGCTCACTGAGTAGTGGCTCGAGATTGCAGGGCAATTGATGAGGTGCATTTTGGTCACCCTACACAACTACCAACATGTGGACGTTCTTAACAACACAGCGTCCAAGTCAGCAAGACAACTCAACAAGTCAACACGTGGCAACAAACATTAGGTGTGCGACCGAGCTGGGGTGAGCTCGGCCCGCCGACGACACAACTTGTCTAAAACCATTTCGTGCACCGTGCCCACACGAGTACCGTTACCGCGACGATCGGAACAGCTTGCTGAACTGTACACCACAAGACCCGCGGGCGACCTGTAACCACCATGCGAATCTAGCAACCGACGCTCCAGCATGCCTTAAACTGTGGAAATAGCTCCGCAGAAGACTCAGAGACGTTTCTTGATGGCACCTGAACCTCAGATAGCTATAAAAAGACTCCAAATCCACCCTAAAAGGTATGCACACTGAAGCACTTAAACTCTCTCACAAATTCTCACAAAATCCCCATTCTAACTTAAGCATCAGAGTGTTCTCCTGGGTAAAATCTACCCAGACATTCTAATCTTTCTTTCTTTACAGATCTTTCCAGCTCGGACGCACAGATACCAACTCGGCACTCTCAGATCAGAACTTTGTTCTCGTCCAATCATTGAACACGATGGAGCGAGTAGATCGTGCATCATCATCATCCATTACTCGTTCTTTCTACACGAAAATGAATAAATGAATAAATAAAAAATCTGATGATCTGATTCACAAAAGAACATCGGTTCCTCCGATCCTTGGTTACATCATAAAAGTAGTAACCAATCTGGTGAATTTTTATCATGATTCAGATGGTTGTGATTGGTCAACGTCTTGCTAGGTCTTTCTAGCATCTTAAATTTCTTCTGAAAAAAAAAAAAAATCAGTCTAGATTGTTTTGGAGATTCCCACACATGATTCGTTACTTGCAGATCCAAACTCAACTCAAACAAAACAGCTGAAGATGCAAATCCGGCGGAGACCAGGTTTAAGGTCCATCCAGGCCTAATAATCCTAAGAATTGGGCTTAAAGCCCAGGCCCGTCTAGAGAAGCTCTTGCCCTCTTATTTTTGGAATGTAGTGTGAATTATGTTGTTGGAGGTGAATCACCCACAATAAAGGGTGTGCTTTTTTATTTCTTTGGGGAACCTCAGTTTTAAAAATAAAATTTAGGATTCATTTGATTCATAGTTGGAATTGGAATTGGAATTGAAATGACTTATTCTTATAATCTGTTCGATTCAAACAAGAATTAAAATGAAAATTAAAATTAACTAGAATAGGATTTCATTTAAGAAGGAGAGGGAATGGCCATTCCCTCAAATAAGAGAAGGTCATTCTATCATGAATGGGAAAGGGATTCTGATTCCATCCAACCAACCAATTGGAATCGAAATGACCCATTCCAGTTTCGATTTCAAACCTCTATTCATGCAACCAAATAAGACCTTATTTAATTTCTTGCTATGATTTTAAGGAACGATGTTGCTTGAAAATGTTCAACCAGACAACTATAATTAGGATTGCAAATAGAATATAAATTTGCTACTTGAAAAAAGGAGCCACAGTCCCTTGTATGTTACAACCACAAGGAATTGAGTGGGGATGTGGGAAGGTGCAAGGGATCCGAAGCAGCAGATAGGGAGAGGTGCTATAGCCTATAAGAAATGGTATAGGTAAGGGAGTTCAGTGAGTGGAGCATAATTGCACGCTAATGTGGCGTGGGTGCAGGGTGAGAGGGACCAACGAGAGGTCGCTGGGGCTATAATGCAACAATCTACATAAATGTGCAGACTTGGTGCAAATAATGAAGATTCGTGCATTTGAGACATTTTGGTCATTCAAAGTTAATTCATCTGATTAAAGGATATTCCATTATTTAATTTATTCGTTTAATCACAAAATCATGTCCATTTAATAGAACATTTTTTTTGGGCAAAATACAGCACTTTATATGTTATTGCTGCGCGGTGGCTCAGTTGGTTTGTTAACTGGTTCATTTCATAGATAGGGATTTGAATCCTGCTATCACTAAATTTGGGGAGGGGTTATAATCATAATGTTGCATTACTAAAATGGGCCCTATTGGAGATTCGAGCATATCACCACGGGAGCGCTATTTTTTCGGATTTTGAAAGGGGGAAAGATGGTCAATGGGATTTTGGTTCCCATTGACCAAGAACCCCATGTTCTTTTTTCAAATTTATGTGGGGATCAAGAAAATTTATTTTCCTAGATACCACTTACCTAGGCAAGTGATACCCATCTCCTATGTGGGTAAATAACTTTTTCACCTAGGGGAAAATTGCCAACACTTGAACATGACAAAAATGCACCTTTTAATAATGGATTTTTATGGCTAAAATGGTCATTGCCTTATGTACATGACAACTAAAAGAATATGAGTAAATGCACTTACCCGGGTAAGTGTTTCCTAGGAAAAGCATACCCAAGTAACTGCATTTACCCGGGTAAGTAACTTACCGAAAAGTGAATAGGGCCCAAATATCAATAAAAGTGAAATATTTATATATACCGATAATCCATTTTGTGGGAGTTAGAACTGCTCTAGAAAGCAAGTTTATGTACTATGCTATTTAGTTGTCCATTTATATGTAGCCCAATTAGGTGTATTTACAAATAGTTGTTATATGTTAAATCAATATTTCAATCAATCATCTTAAAGATATCACATGATCTATTTATTTATTTTAGTTTACTTTACACCAATTGTACTTACTATCAAAACATTAACAATGTTAAATTTATTAGTCGCTCCGCATAACTAGAGGTGTAAGTGAGCTGAGCCACTCATGAGCTTCTTCGTCTTCACTCGAAGATTATCGAGTCAAGTTAAGTAGTTAGTTGAGCCCAATTGAAGCTTCGTAATACCTGGCTCAAGTAGCTTGTGAGCCTAAACAAGATTTTATTGAAATTGGTGAGGGGCATTTTGCTCAACCCACTTTATGAAGGACACGTGGACGCTGTCAGTGACACAATGTCCCACTCTACAAGACAGCTCACCGGCTCTACATGCAGTAGTCAATATCAGGTACAAAGCCGTGCTAAGAGCAAGCTAGGCCCACAACGTCCATCACAACAAAACAACTCACTAGAGTAACACGTGGCAGTCAGCATTAGATACGCGGCCGAGCTAGGGTGAGCTCGATCCTCCGTCAACCCCCAGCTTGCACGAAACAGAACCATGAACAACACCCGTATAAGAGCTATAATCGCAACACAAAGAACGGTCCACCAAGTTGACCGCCCCCAAACCAGTAGGCAACCTGTAATTGCAGCATGGATCTTGCAAACAACTGACCAGTACACCCTAGGATTTAGGAAACAACTCCGTACAAGGCTTAGAGACATTACTAGACAGCACTTGAACCTCGAGTAGATACAAAAAGACCCCATGACTACTCCAAAAGGTATGCGCACATAAACTCTCACTCTTTCATATTCTCTCTCACAAATGATCATTCACTAACTTAAGCATCGAAGTGTCCCCTAGGTAAAAATATACCTAGGCACTCTAACCTCTCTTCCTTTTCAGCTCTCAGCTTGAACCCCTAGTTCGGCCTCATAGCTCGACACTGTAGCTCGACTCACACCACAAGTTGAACCTGATCTGAGCCACCTCATCAGACTTCAGGGAGTGAATAGATTTTGTGCCTCATCTATTGGTGGCACCTGCATAATATATTGGGTCATCCGGGCTCCAACCTCTACGTGGTCCATCTCGGTAATCCGCTGCATGTCGATCAGAAGAAGTATTCCCCTACCGATTTGGAGTGCCACCTGAGCATCACTTAGCTGGTCAATCACCATGACATCCAGAACACAAGGAGTAAAAGGAGGAATGTCAGAGAGATAAGGGCCCGCCTCCCACGCAGGCTCAGGGATAGTATAATACGGCTCAGCAAGCATCGGGTCCACCTCACCTTCCAGGTCAACAAGGAGGGGGGGGGTGCCGGACGAGGAAGCACCCCACGATAGCCTACGCTTAGCTCGACGCTTTTTGTGAACAAATCTCTGCTCAACAGACATCGTGGACGCCAAGCTCGCCATACCTAGAAAAGTGAAAAAGCACCAATTATCAAAACAAGGGGAAAGTTTAAATAGACAAGCGACCTGAACTAAATGTACTATAAGTGGTGAAGCATCTGACCCACCTATTCGGCTCAGGCCTGCTTGCGTAAACATCGGTTTGACTAGAAAATCCTCAATTTAACATGTTCACGGATGAGACACTGAACGACAGCCCACAGCTTATCATCCTTTCACTCAAGAACATTTTGAGGACAGTTGTACCAAGCGGTACTACAGCCCCAACCTCGTGCCTTCTCAAGAAAAAGGAAATGATTCCTCCAATTCCTAACCTTATTTGGGAAGTTAAACATTTTCTTCCCACTACAAAAGGGGAATTAAAAATAGAAGGTACCCGAAACCTGCTTCATATGCACTAAAGCCAAGAGGGCTTCAATGCTCAAAGGAAAACCGCAGTGATGAAACAAACTGATTATCCCAACCAGTGCCCTAACCTCGTTAGGGGCGAGCAGGCCCAGGGACACCCAATACCGCATTAGGATAAAAATGATGAAGGGATGAAGGGGAAAATGAAGGCTAGCCGCCAAAGGCTCTTCGTAGACACATAAACTTTCTGGGCCATTCTCTCAAGGATAATGACCAGGACCAGGCATAATCCATTGGTACTCATCTAGGATCTCGTTTCTATGACACGACTCTACCACCACATCCCCTGACAACTTGGTTCCCCCAAAATAAGTTGTCATAGCCTCGACTTCCTCCCTTCCACCGATCATCGCCCCATCATAGAAAACCTCGAAGGAATTCTCATCGGAGGAGCTAGATTTGAATCATATTCAGATCTGAACTCTCTGACTGGGTAGGATTAAGACCATATCCTATCTGCTAATCCATCTCAGAATTCGCCCCTTTAATTAACTAAATGAATAGCCCAGTTCGAAATGGGCTTTAGGTCCATCAAGCTTATGTGCTCACTTAAGCTTCCTAACTGCTGCCCAGTTGGGCTTCCTTGTATGGCRTGGGACCCAAGCATTGATCTACACATCAGCCACATGGGTTCGGCCCAGCCTTTGTTACAAGGCCTGGCCAAATACACTGTTAAAGACAGTGCACCCCTGAAACCCATCGAATGGGCTCTATGGGCCCAACACTTACCCTAAGTGGTCCTTGGGCCAAGCCACCTTGTAACGCCCAGGGACTGTGGACAGATGCAATATTAGCCCATCTGGTATTATCCTCAATGGTCTTACACTTAACCTCTCAGCCCATAATGATCATACACTGCCCGACAAGAGATGACCTCTCCCTCGGTTGCAAGGAACAGTGTTGCACTCTCAACTTATATGGATCCCGGGAATTAAAACCTT
>NW_010729084.1:4113523-4152709 GCF_000365185.1 Nelumbo nucifera
ACTGGCTGTGAACATTCTAAACTAACACAAGTCTCATTAAGTGTCCAGTTTAAAGGTATTACACAGAAACAAACCAAGGGAACATGAATCAAATATGCACTTTTATTCATTTACAATAAACTCATAAAGTACATCATTCTGATTGAAGTTAAGGGCATAGAAAACTATCTAACACCTCCTCCGGGGTCAAAGGCTCCTCATCCACATGCGTGACGATCTCAAGCAGAACTTTGCGTGTTGTGATGGAGTTGACATCGAGATCAGGGTATAGGGACTTCAGATAACGGTGACATAGCTTGAATCCCCTTTTCATCGAAGGGATACCATCTAATGCCTTCTGATTCCCGTATGTCGGGGACTGTAAGTAAGAATTAACAACCTTCTCCCTAGCTCACTCAGCTCCTGGGCACACTTCGACCGTGACTGGGTCAACTTGCGCTGGGACTGGGTCAACTTGCGCTGGGACTGGGTCAACTTGCACTGTAGACCCAGGTTCGCATTGTATAGGCATTGGCGTTCCAAACACTCCCCCTTTGAATCAATCCTAAGTTTCTGCACCTCAACGTTGAGCAGACTAATATTAGCCTGCATGCTAGCCTTTTCTTTCTGCCCAGAGTGAGCTCGGTCCAGCAGGACCTGACTATAAATGTTCGCCTGCAAAAATAAAAAACAAAGTAAGATGTTACACAAAAATAAATCAAGAAGTTTTTAGCAGAGAAAGAAACAAACCTAGATGATACACTAGGCCAACAAGGCCCTAGTCTCGATGAGGTCCGTTTCGCTGAACCGCTGCATGTCCTCAGGAAGAAGTATGCCCCTATCCAACCAAAGAGCATTATGAGCATCGCTCGACCGATCGATCACATTCACATCAAGGATGCTAGGGATAAACGGAGGGATATCGAGCATGTAAGGGCCGGCCTCCGCTCCTCCTAGGCGACTTGCGACTCTGGCAGGTGTTGCTTAGTGTACATCAGGTCCCCTTTCTCCTCCAGGTCGACAACTAGAGGGGTCCCAGACAAAGAAACCTTTCCCCTGGATGAACTACGCTTAGCTCGATGCTTCTTGCAGGAAGACCTCAGTTGACATCATAGAAGACAAGTTCGTCGTACCTGCAAGCAAAGACAGAACATCAGTAACCAAGTTAACAGAAAATGGGGAATAAGTAAATGCACAACCTGAAGAAAACATGCAACATGCGACCTGATAACCGACCCACCTATACGACTCAGTCCCGCCTCACAAGCATCAGCTCATCCATAAACTCTCCAACCTTAACACGCTCTTGGGCGATCTGCTAGATAGCAGCCTATAGCTCGACATCCTTGCACTCAATAACTTTCTAGGGACTACTGTACCAGGCGGTGTTGACATCCCAACCGCCATCCTTCTCAAAGAAAAAGAACCTCTACTTCCAGCCCCTAACCTTGTTAGGAAAATTAAAAATCTTCCTCCCGCTACGGAAAGGAAGGTGAAAACAAAATGGGCTAGAAATTCTTTTCATCTACACCAAAGCCGAGAAGGCCTCGAGACTCAAAGGGAAGCCCCGGTGGTGTCATAAGCAGATCAACCCAACCAGTGTCCTAACCCCGTTTGGGGCGAGCTGACCCAGTGACAACGGCTCCTCTTAGACACACAACCCTTCCTCGCCGTGATCCCAAGGATAGTAACTAGTAGGAGGCTCAATCCAATGATACTCATTGGAAACCTCGTATCTCTAACATAGTTCAACTATCTCCTCCCCAGACAGCTAGTTGGGTTGGCTCGAGTGCATCTATCACAACCTCTACTTCCTCCCTCTTGCCCCCTAGGGCCCCACCATAAAAGGACTCATATGAACCTTCGCCAGATGAGCTAGATTCCTCATCCGACCTACCACCGAATATCCTATCTTCGTTAAAACTATGGGACATGAAGAAAAGACAAAAAAATACTCACCCGGAAACCAGATACGACAGCAGCAGTGCTCGAGGTAAGAAGAAAGAATAGCTCGCTACCAAGAAACAAAGCTTGCCTCAGTAGTTCGGTGCTGGAAACCAACTAGGAGAACACATTCTTCCTCCGGGAAAGTCTAAAAACAATGAATATGTGGACCTCATCAGAGGCCCCCATATTTATAGCTCGTGAGAAGCGGAATCGACTGCTCAGATGGGAACTGCAGCTAGCAGAGGCTCGCAGCCAGGAATCCAATGACACAAGTGCTGGACAGCCTGGCAACAGTTCGAAAACAAGTGCACCAATTTGAAAATTCAAAAACTAGTGTGCACGCTCAACTTGAATTTAGGTGCACATTTAAATTCAAATTGCCCGCCACGAACACCGCGTGCACGAAGCTACCTGCTCTAGAAGATTCTAGAAGAAGCGGCTTGAACCAAGCCCAAACCGGGTGAACTGAACCACCAACAAAAGCAATCTGAACTTCCAACAAAGGCGAGCAAAGGCCCCAGAAGTTCCTACTCTCTTCGTTCACTAAGTAGCAGCTCGAGATTGCAGGGCAATTGATGAGGTGCATTTTGGTCACCCTACACAACTACCAACATGTGGATGTTGTTAACAACACAACGTCCAAGTCAGCAAGACAACTTGACAAGTCAACACGTGGCAACCAACATTAGGTGAGCGGCTGAGCTGGGGTGAGCTCGGCCCGCCGACAACACAACTTGTCTAAAACCATTTCGTGCACCGTGCCCACACGAGTACTGTTACCACGACCATCGGAACAGCTTGCTGAACTGTACGCCACAAGACCCGCGGGCGACCTGTAACCACCATGCGAATCTAGCAACCGACGCTCTAGCATGCCTCAAACTGCAGAAATAGCTCTGCAGAAGACTCAGAGACGTTTCCTGATGGCACCTGAACCTCAGATAGCTATAAAAAGACTCCAAATCTACCCTAAAAGGTATGTACACTGAAGCACTTAAACTCTCTCACAAATTTTCACAAAATCCCCATTCTGACTTAAGCATCAGAGTGTTGTCCTGGGTAAAATCTACCCAGACATTCTAATCTTTCTTTCTTTACAGATCTTTCCAGCTCGGACGCACAGATACCAACTCGGCACTATCAGATCAGAACTTTGTTCTCGTCCAATCATTGAACACGACGGAGCGAGCAGATCGCGCATCATCATCATCCATTACTCGTTCTTTCTACACGAAAATGAATAAATGAATAAATAAAAAATCTGATGATCTGATTCACAAAAGAACATCGGTTCCTTCGATCCTTGGTTACATTGTTACCTTGGCTGTTCATGTTTAACAGCCTGTGCTGTTTCCAAGACTCCATCTTTGATACTTTAATCCATAAAACTATGCCTCCAGTGCTGTCACTGTTGTACAGTATGAAATTTATATGGACCATCGTGTCATGCGCGCAGGAGAGTGCTGTGGACAAACTGTTAAATGTACAGCCAAATATTTCCCCCTGAATTCTAAACTGTAATCTGCCTTTAAAATCAGGCACCTGGTCTCCTAACACCTGCAAAATCTTGGGCGTTCACCTACAAAAAAGACCCATAATTATAGAAAAAATCTGTTACAACTTTGATGGCATGCCACCCCAATAATAAATGGCATACACACGAAATAAAAAATCAGCTGGAGTTGGAGTGTGACAAATACACCTGCGACTGTGGTCATAGATACTACCAACATAATTATCATTGACAGTGATTCAAAGCTTGTTATTGATTGACTGAAAAACATCAATGTCCCCATGTGAAATTTTTAAGACTATCATCTGGTCTTTTTATAATTCATGTCAAAGCTTTGTGAAATTTTAAGCTCGATTGGCACGAAAAATGGGTAGTCCTAAGACAAGATGCAGCTTCGCAAGCATCCTGTCTTAAGGGTACACCTACATGCATTTAAGTGGGGTCAATTGATCCTTAATGAAGATCAAGGAAGAGGCACAAGTTAATGAATTATCTCAAGCTTTTCAACCCACTTTCCCATTGATCCCAATAAAATTTTTTAGCAAATATATACATATATTATGGAACTTCAAATTATCATGTGACCCATTAGAAAAAAAAAAAATTCTAGACTAGCTACGCCCTAATATTTTACATTAGAATGATCGTCAGGGCCCACCATTGATGATGATGATTAGACAAAGAATCAACTTAAAAATCTTATCTAAGATATGTGCGTCGGAAACAAACATATGGATGGTTGTCAAAAGTTCCATTATAATAGCTCTAACAATAATGCATGAATAGATCTGATCATTCTGATCTTTTATACTTTTCTTTTAGGTAGGATCCATCTAATGATGGACCCTGATCTTCTAGCGTCTTCCAACTAATAAGTTTTGAGAGCACTAGCTCTCCTATATATATGTATTGCTACACCAAGGCCATTCCATAACACTGTCAACTCGAACAATCAGTTCATGTGTAAAATTCTAATAAAAATAAAAGGAAGTTTTATTTTCAGGAGAGTGAAGAAGCAAGCAAGAAAATGTCTTTAGACCCATCAATGCTAAGCAGTAATACTACACTTGTTGCAAAAAAGATTGCATAAGAGAAAAAGAGGAAAAGGCAAATCAGAAGGAGAGAGAAAACAAAAGAAAAGTTTTTCTTTGGCAGAGGGTGGGGCCAATTTTGTTTCCTCTTGGCTCTTGCTCTCCATTATTTTAATTTCTTTGAGCTTTCTCTATCAATAATAGAGGCTAGGGAGGAAAATTACCTTCACTATTTGTCTTGTCATCTTTCGTTTTTCTTTTGGTTTCCCTTGTCACTCAAACTAAAGAAAGTCACTTTTTAGACTTTGGACTCATTTTTTCCATTTTATTTGCAACCAAACAGAATATTATTATGAAAGAAATACTATACATTGCTCTGAGTAGTATGAACTAGAGAAAATAAGAGAGAATCTAGAATTAATACACGGAAAGAGAAAAGGAGAGCATTCTATTTATAGATGGTGATCTCTCTTTAGAAGTTTAGCAGTTTAAATGATATATCAGAAACGATCGAGAGATGCTTTTAATATGGATGTGCTATGAGATGTTGTGGGGGGCTGATTGGGTCTCCAAGTTTGGAGAGTCTTTCTTGAACAATATATTTTTTTCCTAACACCTTTCAATATGATTTGTGTCCCCACATCTCACCATGGTGGGCCCTAATTTTATAGTGAGATGCGAAGACATAGATCATGTTAGGAGTTGGAAAAGAATTTTATTATAAACAGACCTGAACTCTTTTTTCTTTGTAGTTTGCTATTAATATCATCTCTGCTGCTGACTGCAGGGGCAAGGCTTCACCGGTAGATGTTGCTTTTCTTCGATCTTTGACACAAAAATGAAAAAGTGTTGAATTAGTTGGGGCTACCATTACCAAGCGTAATGCACTGGACGTGTTCATTATAGTTGGCCAATTTTTTGTACCCTCTCGGTTGATCCAATCCAACTAAATAAAATTTGAAGATTCCCCAATTCCCCATCAACCAAATGCTAAATGTTGTTCTCTCTCTCTTCGTGCAATGGAAATGTCAAAATCATCATAGGAATTGACGGTTCAACCGTTGGAATCAATCTGATCAAATCAATGATTTTTGGCCAAATCCCAAGCCAAAGATGAAATGAAATCGATTGTCTAAATGATTTTCGAGTCAATCGGTCCGACCGTCCGGTTTTAAAAATCTAGTTCTGACTCAAGCTGTGGTGACTTCCACGTCCTTGTATACCCCCAACTCCCCAAGATTTGGAATTCCTTTGTCCATCAAAGTAAAAAATTGGTTAAGTTGGGGATTTTGTCAAATTCTTTTCCTGATGGCTGTTGGTTGGTCAGCTGTGAGAGCACCGCCTTCTGGCTTCTCTCTTTTTTCATTATTTTATTACTTTTATTTATTTATACTCACTAACTTCTCTCCATTACTATATGTGCATGAGCATGAATGGGTTTTCAGTTTGTTCCATCCGGCCACCATGCATTTCTGAAATCTCTTCTGCATCTGGATAGATCTACACGTCAATTACTTCTTATTTTCAAAATAGCTACTATTATTAATCTTTATTTTTTAACTTAAATCAAACATGATCACCACCATTGATTATTGTTATTATTATTATTATTTTTGTTGAGTGTTTATCAATTTAATCTCATCAACTCTTTAACATGAAAATTAATTAATTTTCTCAAATATGACCATTACGCGTTTTAATCTAACCTTCTTAGTTCATGCGATTAACATTAAAATAATGAACTTAATTACGAAATCCCAGAGGATCCAGAACAAATCTTCTTCAAAGAATCGAAGGAAAAGGATCAAAATAAAAGGACAAATCCTTTGAGTCTTTGACATACACACGTGTGTGTGAGTCAATTATGACAAAGAGCCCCCCATCTTTCCTTCAGGCGCCCACATGGTTGTTAAATCTCAAACCCTTTTTCTCTATTACTGATTTAATATTTAATATTTAATCGTCAGTATCTATTTGGCTTCTCTGAAATCTGTGAACGAGATAAACATTTAAAAAAAAAAAAAGAGCATGCGCTTCGTGTATTATCATTAGCCTCACCTTCACAAATCACAAGCGCAGTACTCCTAACCATAAACCACCTAATCCTAGTGTATTATATTAAGGTTTTGTTTATCTACGTAAATATAGTTATTTGGATAAGTTTTTTTTATTTATTCGGATAAATGTATTTATTCATGTTCTTTTATTTCTTATATAAATAAGGTAATACTATTTTAGTCATAAAAATTCATTATTAGAAAGGGTATTTTTGTCCCATTTAAGTGTTATCAACTTTCCCCCTAGGTGGGAAAGTTATTTATCCACCTAGGAAATGAGTATCACTTACCCGGGTATGTAGATACCCAGGAAAATAAATCTACCCTTGGTCCCCACATAAATCTGAAAAAAGAACATGAGATTCTTGGTTAATGGAAACCAAAACCCCATTGACCAACTTTCCCCCTCTCAAAATGCGAAGAAAGAACATCCCTTAAATGCTAAGCTAAGCATAATCTTATTTTAATCAAAATTTCAAGAGTAATAGGTGGCGTTTGCAAGTGTTTTCCCCATGGTTTTCAAAACCAGACCGGACCAGATGGTCGGACTGGAAAAACCAAGAATTGGTTAGATGATCGGTTTCGCTTTACCCCAAAACCGTTATTTCCCAAAAAACCGTTGATTTGGTCAACAAATCACTGACCTGAGTAGTCAAACCATTCGAACTGTTCAATGGTTTGGCTGGTTTTTATTTTTTTGTCAGAACGGGCCATTCGTTCAGTTTGAACGGTTGGACCATTTTACCTAGGAACCAGACCCCTAACTGGTTCGTTGTCCAATTCGGTTTTAAAAACCTTGATTTTCCTAGAATCTTTTAGGCTTTTACAAGTTTGAAAGACCAAAAATCGATCTTTTTTATTTGGTAATAAAAAAACTGGAAAGATGAGAAGATACATGTATGTATGAAAAGACCTTAAAAGGTCGAAAACACCTATTTTGAAAATTTTCAAATGAAATCTTGTGATAGATAACTTTTAAACGCATTTTTAAAAGCCCATTAGATTCAACCGTTGATCAAATGGTCTTTGTCTTTAAAAAAGACCCCCAAAATTTAATGTCTTTTAACTATTTTCTATTTTTTTTTTCTCTTTCTTCTAATAATATATCATATCATCGTCACAAATATAGAGTTGAGCTTGCCATGATGGACACGGCACGGCTACCCGTCAGTCGGGTCTAATCTCTGCACTCATTGGAGCCTTTAATTTGTTAAACCTTTGTTGTTTTGTCTCAGAATGATTTCACCATTAAAAAAAAATAAAAAGAAAGCTAAACCAAGTAAAGAAAGCAAACTGTATGTAATAGAGACGACCAGGCTGCTACATCCTTTATATTTTAGGATTTCTTTTTCTAGCTGATATCAGCGACAATGAACATATTTTATGCATAAAATTAAATAATTATTAAAATTTAAAGTTAATGTCATATCTTGCTGCTTCTAAGTTCTAACTTGCTAATATATTGTTGATTCTTCATTTTAAAAATGAAAAAAAAAAAGATAGAATTCTTCGAATAATTACTTCCCCTAGATTAAAATAAAATTAAAAATCAATATTTGAAAACGTAACGGACTTGAATATGACTGAAGTATCGTTATCACAATAGAGAAGTGATGAGGAAGCACACCACGTGGACAGAAACCTACTAATCTAGAAATTTTAAGTCAATAATCCGTCTGCAGACGCAATTTTCTTGCTTAGGTTATCCCAGCTAGCTTTGAAAACTACAAGCTGGAAGCCCGAATAAGAATATTAATGCAGCCCCAGTTTATTGTATTCGGGGTGCATATCTACGTGCCCGTCGCTTTTGATTTTGACCATTAATCAGGTTAATCTCATTTGTCCCGTCACACTTTGGCAGTTTGCATTCACTTTCACCCCCATGAAATATCAAATATCTCCTCCATTAACGTAACAACACCCAATGAATTGGGTGATTATATTCCATTAACTTGGTCGGCCGCCCCTCCTTTGCATCATAGGTAATTTGTATCATATTACCTATGTAATCATGAAGGATATAAGTGGAAGTGTTTTTATATGGTATTGAAAATTGGTCTTTTTTTTTATGAGTGTGTGGAAAGATTAAAAAAAGACTGAAAATGTCAAATTTTAGGAAGCTTTAAATGAGGTATTTTAGTTTTTCTGTATGTTAATTAGAAATTCTATTTTGTTATATACATATATATATATATATATGTATAATAAGGAAGTCTAGAAAGTTTTTTCTTTTTTTGAAATTTAAAATTTTTTAATTCATGTCATTTTTTAAACTACCAATTACAAACTCTACTTTTCTCAAAAAAATCTTCCTAAAATCTCTCCCTCTTCTAAATAATATAATATCCTAAAATTTCTCCTAAACAATCTCCCCCACTATCCCCAACTTTTTCCTAAGCTATCTCTAATTTAGTACAGAATTTCTCTCCTAAATTATCTCTAATTCTTATTTATCTCCTCCCCCACTTTTTATCTACATCTATCTAAAAAAGTTTGAATTAAAAAATTTAAGAATTGTTTAAATATTTTCATAAAATTATATAATAACATTAAAATATTTATTAAAACGACAAAAATAATTATAATTGATTTAATAATATTCATATTATTAATAATTATATATTTTTACAAAGTTCATCACAAAATTATGTACAAACAATATTAATTATGATTTTCTGGATTATTCAATCTAAATGTTATTCAAATAATAAAACTCTAACATTAAAAATAAAATATTTTTTAAATATTTCAATAACAAAATGTTAAGATTAGTATTTTAAATCAATTAATAATATATTTTAAATAGTTACTATATAACTTTCAATTACAATAAATGGATTAAGATTTTAAATATTTAGTCAAATAACTAAATATTTTAAATAACCAAAATATTTAACATAACTAGATTTTAAATAGTTAAAATAAAAAAATTATGTATTAATAGTACTATAATTTTATGGATTATTAAATTCTACAAGTAATTAATATTTAACATTTAAATAATGATATTGTTTCAATAATTAAATAATATTATAAATAACTAATTTCATTTATAAGAATTAATAATTCTAGACAATAACTTTCAAAAAATATTGTTTATTAATAATAATTTTAAAAACCTAATCTTTATTTATTATATATTTACCTATACTAAAATTAATATTTATTGTATTTCAGTAAATATTTATTGTTTTTTTGTGATAAATATATTTTCAATAATTATGTATAAATATATTTTTTTATTTTTTTATTTAATAGAAAATTTTCAATAATTATTAGAGTTTAAACTACTGTTACTTAGATTTTTAAATATAATTTATTATGTATTTTCACTATAAATTTTTAATAATTATTGGAGATTAAACTATTGTTCATGGGTTGGTTCAGTTTAGTTGTAGGTTGTTTGACCAACCAAATCAACTTGGTCAGATTGGAGGATTAGTCACTTAGGTTATATCAGTTTGGGTCAATTTTTGGTTTGGTCAATCGGTTTAAAATTTTAAACTTAAAAAATTAAATTTAAAAATTAAGTTTAAATTTTAAAAATTTATAATGGCATTATTTAAAAATTAAATTTATGATATAAACTATTTTAGCCTAGGAAATATTAGAATTTTCCTACTTTCTAGTATTAAAAAAATATATTTAAAATATAAAATATTAATATATATCTATGGTCAGGTCATTCGATTTTAGTTAGTTTACAAATGGCCAAAGTAAAACTAATCCAACCCAGTTAGGTTGGGAAATTGTTGAACTAAAGCCGACTGGAATTACTAAATATAGGGTTGGTCAGTTTCATTAGTTTGATTCGAAATAGCAATGAGGCGAGGCAGGGACAAGGAGCCTCTCCCCATCCCCATCCCCATGAAAATCCCCAACCATGTCCTCGTCCCCATCCCCGCTAATTGGGACAAAGTCATCCCCATCCCCATCTCCATGGGGTCCCCACTCCCTATGATTCTTTATAATGTCAACCATTATGTTTTTGTTCTTTTATTTTTGTTTAAAAAATAAAAATAAAATAATTAAAATTTATAATCCTATTAGAAAAGATTCAAACATATTCAATCATATTTTTAAAAATATTAACATATAGACTATGTGTACATATATACATATATATAAACGTATGCGTACATATATATTAGCGGGGATCCCATGGGGCGGGGTCAGGGTCCACGCAGGGTAAGGAGTGCTCTCCCCATCCCTACACGTCGCCATCACCGTCCCCACAGGGGGGAAAATCATCCCCATCCTTGCCCCATTTGGGGCAGATCCCCATGGGGATTAGAGAAATGGAAAAAATTGCCATCCCTAAGTTAGATAAACAACCCTATCTAAAATTAATTATTGTTATTTTTGTATTATAAAAAAATTATTAAAAGTAGTATATAAAATATAGATGATTATTAATTATTATATAAAACAATTGTGTACTCTTACATGTTTTTATTGTTTATCTTACGGGTCCCCGTTAGTGTTTTTTTAAAATACATGAATTAAGAACAATAGTGAAATCTCAAATTGGCAAGAGTCACAACGAGAGATCAAATATGAGAGCGACCACTTTGTGTAAAAAATGTAGCTCAGGCCAGCATTGGATAATGGCTTTTTAATCCAATTTCATAATGTTTAACACTAAATCAGTTTAGTTGGTGTGTCTCATCAAATTTGTTTAACAAAACCCTAATCACTAGCTGGGCATTGGGCACTTTGAGTTGTTTCTAGGGATGAACAAACAAGTAGATTCGGTTCTACCTAGAACTGAATGAAACCAACCTTGAACCAGTCTTTAATCAGCCCTATCCAATTTGTTATTAGGTAGGATCTAAGTCCAAATTTTTGGAATTGATGATACCTACCTTGGCCGGTTCCAGGTTTAGAGGTTTACCCCTACTTGAACCTATCCAAAGAATTGGCCTACAAACTAAATTTTTCTTGAAATAAATCCCAAAATATGTTGATGATATAAAAATTTGAACCCAAACACTCATAATTATAAAAGAACATAGTCTCACTTTATCATTGATTCACTTAAGTGGTTTAATCATTCTTCTTCAATTAGATATTTGATTTTATATAATAAGTAATATAAAAGATAATATATACGTAATATATTATGATAAAATCTACAAATTAAATTACTTAATTTAATCAACAAAAGTAATATAAGCAAAAGACATGCTCTATTTTTTTAATAAAACAATAAAAACAAATTCCACGAATAAAATCCTGCGAAAGCCAAAACGAACCCTAAGACCCCGATCAAAACGGAAAGGCATGATGCTTACCCTGGTTAAGAAGAGAGGAGGGTTTGTCGTTTTATGACTTGCTGCTGCCCGTAATGCCTAGTGTTTAAGTGTTGTTCAGATGTTCTTCTTTCACTTATCAGTAATCACCACACTTGTTATTGAACGAGATAGTTTGGACTTGGGAGGCGTGCGTGGAAATAGTGAAGTCGTGTGGGTCAGACTTATGTAAGATGTCATTATATTAGAATCCCTTTTAAGAGGAAGGAGATTTAACAGAACAACAAACTAAGGCATCACCACCGACACACCCCTGCACATAAATGGATTTTGCAAATTGTCCTATGATCCTTGTCGCACAGATGAGTCTATTCTATTTCTGCTTTTACCGTCTTTGTGGGTCGGGTAGAACTTAGAAGATGCTCCATCTGGACTCTAAATGGCCCATATGTTGGCCACTTTTTTAACTTTTAAACCCGGGATGATGATTACCAAATACCAAATACCAACACAATGTGCAAGTGTTCGCACGCTTCAAGCCAAAACAGTGACAGATAGAAACCCTTTTTGTTGGGAGAGACCCCTCACCCCTTGTTTTTGGTCTTTAGCTTTAGGGCTATATTTTTACAACCCTGGTTAACCACATCAACTTGGCCATTACCATTCTTTATCTATGCTTACGTCGCTGCCTGTGACACGTGTCAAAACACAAGTGCATAGATGGCAGTATATATGGATGCCTTCTCCTAAGGATGGCAATTTTCCTCACTGGCGCCCTGCCCTGTCTTGCCTTTTCCTAAGAAAAGAGTTGGTTTTCCCTATTCTTAGATGAGGATTGAGGACAATGAGGAAAATATTTTTGTCCCAAATCGGAGATGTGGCTGACGGGGTTTGTATATAGTTCTCTAAACCCACTCTAAATCGATGTTAAATTAACAAAATATTAGGGATGTAAATGAATCGGATTGGATTTGAATCAAGGTATATTCAAATACAATTAAACATTGTTCATGTCAGATCTGGTCCAATTCGAAGATTCGATCGAATCTGATAGGATTCGATCTTTGGACCTTTGGATCTTTGGGTTTTATAGTGAGACCGAGATTCCTCTGAAATCCACCCCACAAACATTTGAGACCCTCTGCATTCTCGTCCATCAAGCCAAACTGACCTCTACCTAGTTCCTTTCCGAACGTGTAATGAGCTTTAACACTTATGAACAAGGGAACGAGGAGAAGACTTTACTGGCGCGGTGGCCGGTGGCTGAGGCCAGCGACTTTCGGGTGATGGGTGGGTCTGCAGGGTAGGAATTTTGGGTTAACAATAGACCCTCTGCATTCTCGTCCATCAAATCAAACCGGCGCTCGGACAGGCAATCTGAAAGGATCAGATTTCTAAAGTAGAGAAAAGAAGGGGGAGGGTGGCAGAGATCTACACCTGCCTACGCACGCTCCACCGTTTGGTAGTCTTCGTAGCCCACCTAGACAAGCTATGGTTTTCCTCTGTTTTTCAGTTAGGATTTTCAACTTGATTTATTACCCGTAATAATACTCTTCTTTTGATGTTTCATGGGATCATCAGCTTATTTTTTTTATTTGATTGTTTGACTCATTTCATGGCTATCGTTAATGAGCATTTTAGAGATGCTATTAAGTGCCTGTAATTGAACCAAAAGGAGTTCTCAATTACATGATAGAATTGATAATTCAGCAGAAATAAGAAAAAAACGAAAAATATCAACAAAGAAAATTATAGACCTTTAAGGGCCTTGAATTTGGGTTGCTGAACGTGTTTAAAAGTAATGAAAAGTGAATGTTTTATTTTGAAAATTTGAAGAAAAATAAAAGATAAAATAATATTTTTTTGTCTTTGAACATTAAAATAAGATAGTCAATTATCAAAACAGTAAAAATAACATTAATCAATTTACAAACAATAAAGGTACACTTGGTGAATTAGCTAATTAAGAAATTTACCCTATTTATCACATACTCCAATCATTCATCCTTGATTACTATTGATGATTTCAATGTGAAAGCTATTGTTGGCCCTCCAATTAACCCACCCGGCACCCACCATGGTTTCGATACTTTGATCTTATAAGTTACCTTCTCAGCTGATCAATCCATACATACATGTTTTAATTTGTTTATCCAAAAGAGGTGAGAACGCTACTAAAAAGCTAGTTTGTGCAGCTCTTCGATCCAAGAGTAGCATGGAGTCTGTTGCATTCTGAACCGGGACAGCAGTCAACAGACGGGTTACCGTTTACCCAACGAGGGCGCTCTCAGCTCTCTTAGGTCTTAGGTGTGGCCGTGTGGATGGTGGTATCGGGTACTCGGGTCAAAAGTTCTCGTCCCGAAAAACACGTGAGGCGTACGTACTGTTGTATGGCATTTGACGTCCGTGCGAATCTCTCTATACTGCGAATTTCGAGGGCATTTTTTTATCCAACGGTTTATACCCGAGGAAGACTTATCTGCACAGTTGAAACCGTCTGATCTACGCGCTAGGCCAGCAAATCCCAGTCCATCAGGCTCGTACTCTTAGGCACCACGTGTATTTCTTCGAGTTCAACCAGACTCGGCCGAGACCGGATCTATTCCTCACTCCTCACGCCTCACAGGCGCCTCACATGCACATCCTATCATGCATTTAAAAACATCTACCGTAGTTATTAGTTATTATTTACGGGAGATGTTTACAATGCATGATGGATGTGCCTGGCGCCTATTTGTGAGGAGCAGATGCCGTCACGACTCGGTCATAACACCGAATCTTTCCTCATCAGCACTCAGCAGCTGTAAATAAAATCTCAAATTAAAATACCTTATTTTCTGACAATCTTTAACAGATAACAGAGGACATTTTTGTAACTTCACTAGTAAAATTCGCGAAGGGCGAAGCCGACAAGTTGAGTGGAGAGGGGTCCCACGTTCCATCAGAGCCACCAGATTAAAATCACCAATTCCCTCTGTCACTCACTCAAAAACCTGACTCTTCACAGCTTTCCCTTCTTTTTACAGAAAACCACCACCATTATCTCATCTTTCGAGCAGCTCTTCTTTCCATTGATTTTAACCAGAAAAAAAAAAAAGGAAAAAAGAAACCATGAACTTCTCTTGAAATCCATTCACAAGCTTGAAATCCTTCATTTGCATAAGCATTAACCTGAAATTGCTGGTTCAAACGTTATCCCTGCTGCCATGGTTTCGTTAGGTGATTCCCGCTCCAGCCAACTTCCTGCTACGCGGACTCACTGCTCTTCCTCTACTTCTTCTCAGTCTTCATCTAAAGTTCAGAGGCCCTTAGGTCGATCCATGCGAACATTTCGGTCCAATTTATTCCAGAAAGAAAACACCTGCTCATTTCCAGGTCCGGACACCGATAAATCTTCCGACATCTCGGAAAACTTAACGGAATCCATCATCGATTTCAGACTTAGAGAGCTTGTATTGGAGAACAACAAACCAGTCAAGTCCCCAGTTCCTGACTCCGATTTACTTGAACTATCTCAAGCTTTCAGTGATTTCTCGGCCTGTAGTAGCGACATTTCAGGGGAGCTGCAAAGGTTGGCTTCTCTTCCATCATCTGAAGAACAACACAACTGCGAATCCTCTGATCTGGAGCCTGAGCCATGGTTAGGATTTCTGCAGCGGGAGAATCTCTCATCGGAGATCTTCGAGAACATTTCTCCGGAAAATCTCGAACCAGCGGTGAAGATCTGCGTGGACGGTCTTCAATCGCCGTCAGTTGCCGTAAAACGCTCAGCCGCAGCGAAATTGCGCCTCTTGGCGAAGAATAGATCCGAAAACCGAGCACTGATCGGTGAATCCGGCGCCATCCCAGCATTGATACCTCTCCTTCGCTGTACCGATCCCTGGACACAAGAGCACGCGGTAACTGCTTTGTTAAACCTCTCTCTCCACGAAGGGAACAAGTCCCCCATCACGAATGCCGGAGCCATAAAGCCTCTCGTTTACGTTTTGAAAACCGGTACAGAGGTGTCGAAGCAGAACGCCGCATGTGCTCTACTCAGCCTCTCGTTAATCGAAGACAACAAGGTTTCAATCGGTGCTTGCGGAGCGATCCCGCCGCTGGTCTCTTTGCTCCTGAGCGGATCAAATCGAGGGAAGAAAGACGCACTTACGACGCTCTACAAGCTCTGTTCTATGAAACAGAACAAAGAGAGGGCCGTTAATGCAGGAGCCGTGAAACCGCTGGTGGACTTGATTTCAGAGCAGGGGAGCGGTTTGACGGAGAAGGCGATGGTGGTTCTGAGCAGCTTAGCTGCAATTCCAGAGGGAAGAACTGCCATAGTCGAAGAAGGAGGGATTGCAGTTTTGGTTGAAGCGATCGAAGACGGGTCGGTGAAAGGGAAAGAGTTTGCGGTACTGACGCTTCTGCAACTATGCGCGGATAGTGTACGGAACAGAGGATTGTTGGTGAGAGAAGGTGGGATCCCGCCGCTTGTTGCGCTCTCTCAGACGGGCACGGCTCGAGCGAAGCAGAAGGTATTTTCCGTTCATCATTGCCCTTTTAAGCTTTAATCTTTATGGTGTTCCCATCACTCGCTCGACATTGTGAGTCACTGAGTTGTGACTCGTGTTCCGGTCTCTGAGAGGAAAATGAAGAACCTCTCTCTACTAACTGACCTCTAATGGCCTGGCGTGCTTTGCATTATCTCTACGGCGGGATATTGATGGATGCAGAAAGCGTCTGATTGTGGTTGTGGTAGAGATGAGGCGAAGCATGAAGTATTCTGGATCATGAATCACTCTTTATCATAGTTGGATTTTAATATTTAATCTACTGTTTGGACAGGCCGAAACGCTGCTCGGGTACTTGAGAGAGCCCAGGCAAGAGGCATCGTCGTCGAGTCCTTGACTTATTTACAGAGGTAATGCATTACCCAGCTAGTGTTTTATTTTTTTTGGTTGATTTTTGTTCTTTGTATATGATCGAGTGGTTTTAAATTTTAATGGGCTTGTACAGTGTGCCAGAGGGAGAGAGAGAGAGAGAGAGAGAGAGAGAGAGATGGAAGTTGGACATTATTGTAGCAGAAAGAAACTGACATTAGGTTTAGAAATATGGTCGCTTTAGGAGTTTTGTGGTGATTTTGGGGATTTGGGTTATGATCCTGTGTTTTGTTTAGGTGATCCAAATTCTGTTTGAACAGATTACTGATGTGAGGGCGTGGGGGGAGGTAGAGCCTAGAGAGGGCTTGAACTGAACTGCATCTGTAATATTTCATGTAGTAATTAATAACTGTATTGTTGTTTCTCAATCAATCCAGTGGCATTGGGTTTTTGGTGTTGCCAGAACATCTTTTCCGGTCCCAGTTTGTGGGGCTAGAGATTATTTTCATTTTCATTTTTCACAGCCTTGTCCTTGCTTCACATTCATCTCCAAGTCCTCGACGGAAACACGATTAAAGTGGAAGGTACGATTGAAAAAGGTCCCGAACTCCATTGTCAATTGGAGCTTAAGAGGATCCTAATTACTTGAAAATAACTAGCTGCGTTGGAGACGAGCATTTATCAGGATGACTAACAACTGGTTTGAATGAGGGAGTAGGAGGAGAAAGCTTTTCTCTGGTGGGGGACGCCAAGGAATAGTTTTGTTGGCCCTATCCATTCAATTCTGTCCAATCCTACAATGGCCAACCCGAAAAGTCATTTTCTGTATACTTTTTTTAACTTTCTCCTTTTCTTTTAAATCTAATGCTGGGATGAGCCGTGAGCGCACACAAAGTTGTGTATGGGTTTCAAATTTTCTTACTTGACGGATGAAGATGATTTTGTTTGTCGTTACTAACAGACAACAGTCCATTCCATTGGCTGGCACGGTAAATATATTTATGGGATATCTTGTTGTAGCGCTTTGAGCCTTGTATACTTGCGCTTTCGCCTTCTCATTTCTGATTCTCAACCACTCCGTTGCTGCGGGCTTGTTCTATGTTTCTATTACCATTATTATTATAAACGAACAGAAAATTGATCAGATTAGTTGATTATTAAAATTCAGCTTTTGGTTTGGGTGTCGGTTGTTAGATGAGATATGTGCCATGAGAACAAAGCATTACATGATCTCATTGCAAAAGCTAACCCAAAGCCTTCTTTCAATCCATAAGCCCAGATTGGCCGAAGCAAAAATATCGTGCCTGGTCCATTTACCTATTATTTTAGTTTCAGAGTATTGTGAAAGGTTTTGTCTGTTTCAAAATGCTTTCAATTTAATTTAAAAATAAAAAACTCGTTTACTCGACATTTGTAACTTGAAAGCATAATTTCACCAGACTTGAAGTTCCTGTTAAGATTTCAACAAACGAACAATTTCTAGATTTTCTAGATGTTCCGACAGCGTTCAGAAAGAGGAAAAAAAAAGGTATTTATGCTTTTAAACGCGGACAACCAAAATGAAATTACTCTATTTCACTATTTTGCACAAGGTCCCCGAATGAATGTTTTTGACTGGTAAGTCCTAAAAGTGGATCGAGTATCAAATTGCCAGCAAAAAAGGTAAGAAAAGAAAGTTACTAAAAATTAAATGGTAAAAAAGTTTACGACTGAGTACGTTTTTTTACCTGTTGATCTGAATGGTCTTGGTTAGACCGTGAATGTGAATTCTTCATATGGTGACATCAGCCCATCAAAAAAAATATCTTCGTAGGGTCTGTAATAGAGTCCACTCTGTTCAGAACTCTGGATAGATGCTGGGCAGTTCTCATCCCCGTTTTTTTGTTTCTACAGATAATCTTATCTGTTGTAATTTTCCAAATTTTTTGTAGTTTGAATTCAAATGTAACAACTTCAACATTGTATATACATGTTCCATAGCAGTAAACATTCAAGTTACTTAATTCGTCTTTTACACAAGAGCCTTTTATGGTTTAGAGCAGTCAAGGTTGCACAGTCATGTCGTTCGGTCACTGTTCAACAACAACTGGGTTCTCTTCAACTCAGCCAGTGAATACTATTTCACTCTCCAACTTTGTGAATCTAGTCACGGTTCGACTGGATTGCACTAATTATCTTTTGTGGTCTGTACAAGTAGTTCCACAAACTCCTTATTATGTTGACGGTTCATTCCCCTGCCCATCACAGTATCTTGAGGAATCCTCCTCTATACGCAACATGGCAAGAACAAGACCAACTAACCTTGAGCTGGTTGTTATCCTCTATGACAGCCAGTTCTTGCCCAGGTGTTGGGATGCAACACCTCTTTTTCCTTTCACTAGCAAGGCTAGAATACATGATCTAAAACTTGAATTAGATCATGTGACCAAAGGTGAGCTAAATGCTAATGATTATATCCAGAAGATCAAAGGACTTGTTGATTCTCTTGCTGCATCCAATTATAATATGTCTAATTCAGATTTGACTCATTATTTACTTGGTGGTTTGCCATCTGATTATGATTTCACTCTTACAGAGGTACAAAGTCTTCTCCTGGCCTATGAAAAGCGGTTAGAGAAGCACCGCATTACTCATTCCTTAGAAATGGGCTCTGCTAATCTAGCAAAGAAGACTAAGGATACCTCTTCTAATACCAATACTGTTTCCCACTCTCATGCATCTGACTCTCGAAGGTTTCAGCCAAGACAACAGGATTACAATGGCAAGAAGAGCCACCCACCTTCTAATAATACTAGTTATAGAAAAAAGGACAACAATGTTGTATGTCAGTTATGCGGTTACGTCGGACATATTGCTGCTACTTGTCGTAAATACCTTGCTCTCACTAGTCGTTCGCATAAAAAATCAGTAGGTTCCGCCTACACTGCATCCAATTCTCGACATCAGGATGTCAACTGGTACTTGGACTCAGGGGCCACACACCATCTCACCTCTGATCTCAGCAATCTCTCAGTTCATGACGAATACACCGGTGAGGATCAGATCTCTATCGGTAATGGTGCAGGTTTGAGAATATCTCATAGTTTCTCTTCAGTTATTCATTCCTCTACTGGCTCCTTTGTATTAAGTAACATATTACAAATGCCTCACATCACTAAAAATTTACTCTCTGTCAGTCAGTTTTGTAAAGAAAACGATGCCATTTTCTTATTTGATTCTCATGGTTTCTATGTGAAGGACAAACTGACAAGGAAAACTCTATTCTAAGGGCCAATTAAAGGTGGATTATATCAGCTGCAAGTAGATTCTTGCTCCAAACCTTCAACACCATCTGCATTTGTAGGAAAGTGCACATCTTCTATTTGGCATTCTTGTCTGGGCCATCTCAATACCAAAGTTACCAAACATGCGCTCTAATAATCAGCTTCCAGTCTCAAAATAAAGCTCTAGCATTTTGCCGAGCGTGTCCAGTTGGGAAGAGCCATCACCTTCCATTTTTTCCTAGTCAGTCTATTAGCACTTCACCACTTGTCCTTCAGTTCTAGGATTTCGGTATTACTTGCATTTTATTGATTCTTATAGTAAATATATTTGGATCTTTCCTTTGCACTCTAAATCTAAAGTACCCTCCTTATTTAATGCATTCAAGCAAAATGTGGAAAATCTGTTGGGTGCCAAAATTAAAATACTACAAACCGCTGGGGGTTTTGAGTACTCCCCCCTGCGTTCTTTCTTTCGTGAAGAAGGAATCACACATTGAAAATCATGCCCTCATGTTCATGAACAAAATGGCTCCTTTGAACGCAAGCACAGACACATTATAGAGACAGGCCTAACACTAATGGCTCATGCTTCCATGCCTACAAATCGGTGGTTCGATGCCTTTGAACCAGCAGTTTATCTTATAAATCGGCTTCCTTCACCAGTAATTCAAATGCAAAGTCCTTTGCAATGGCTCTTTGGCACACCTCCAGACTACCAATTCTCAAAGTGTTCGGGTGCACTTGCTATCCTCACTTACGTCCTTACAATTCAAACAAGCTACAACCATGCTCCACACGTTGTGTATTCATGGGTTATAGTGGCTAGCACAAAGGTTACATGTGTCTTCATCTGCCCATAGGCCGGATTTACATAACCAAGAATGCTACCTGATGTAACCGTTTCTGGTCATGTATCATTTTTCTTTGGTTAAGTACCTCGTCAGCTCGTCTACTCCCAAGTGGCCTGTGACTTAGGGGCTGAAGTGGAGCTCCCAAGTGTAGCGCAACCCAGCTGCTCCCTGTGAAGTGCTACATGGTGGCGAGCTACCTGTGAAGTGTTGCATGATGGTGAGCTGCCTAGTGGCGAGCTTCCTGCTGCATGGTGGCGAGCTGCCTGTAAGTGGTGAGTTGCATGGAAGTGGTGAGCTACCTGTAGCGAGCTGCCAGGTGTCAGGTGTCATGTTGTCATTGGAGGGCCAAATCCGCCCTCATCATTTGCCCCCCACTCCCGAGCTGAAGATAACTCGGTGAAGGGGGTAGATTTCTCCTGTCGGCCCGTAATTCGACGAGCTCGTAAGCGCTGATTCAATTTCTTATGCTCTGGGAGCAACTCGCAGTCCACTCCTAGATTTTGCCCATGCCAAAGAGGCGATTGTGTCTTAAGTGGTGCCGAGGTTTCTGCCAGTTCAATACTTTATCCCTTAGGTGCTGCGAGCGACTTATAGTCTACTCTCTTTGATTTTAACCATGCCGAAGAGGCGACTGGGTCTTGAGCAGTATTGTGGCCCTTAGGCTTTGGGAGCGACTCATAGTCCACTCCTGAACTTTGCCCATGCCGAAGAGGCAACTGGGTCTTAAGCAGTATTGTGGCCCTTAGGCTTTGGGAGCGACTCATAGTCCACTCCTGAACTTTGCCCATACCGAAGAGACGACTAGGTTTTAAGCAGTATCGAGCTGCTTGTGGGGTGCTGGGCTGAGCAGGTGCTGAACTGCCCATGAGGTGCTGGGCTGATCAGGTGTCGAGCTGCTTGTGAGGTGCTGGGCTGATCAGGTGTCAAGCTGCCTGTGAGGTGCTGGGCTGATCAGGTGCCAGGCTGCCTGTGAGGTGCTGGGTTGATCAGGTGTTGGGTTGCCTGTGAGGTGCTGGGCTAATCAGGTGCCGAGTTGCCTGTGAGGTGCTGGGCTGATAAGATGCCGAGCTGCGTGTGAGGTGCTGGGCTGATCAGGTGTCGAGCTACCTTTGAGTTTGGTATTTTAGCCCTTAGGGTTTGGGAGTGACTCGTAGTCCACTCCTGAACTTTGCCCATGCCGACGAGGCAGCTGGGTCTTGTGCAGTATTGCAGCCCTTAGGCTTTGGGAGCGACTCATAGTCCACTCCTGAAGTTTGCCCATGCCGAAGAGGCGACTGGGTCTTATGTAGTAGTATAACCCTTAGGCTTTGGGAGCGACTCGTAGTCCACTCCTGAACTTTGCCCATGCCGAAGAGGCGAATGGGTCTTATGCAGTATTGCAGCCCTTAGGCTTTGGGAGCGACTCATAGTCCACTCCTGAACTTTGCCCAATGCTGAAGAGGCGACTGGGTCTTATGCAGCAATACAACGCTTATGCTTTGGGAGCAACTCATAGTCCACTCCTGAACTTTGCCCATGCCGAAGAGGCGAATGGATTTTATGCAGCAATACAACCCTTAGGCTTTGCGAGTGACTCATAGTCCACTCTTGAACTTTGCCCATGCCGAAGAGGTGAATGGATCTTATGCAATATTTCATCCCTTAGGCTTTGGGAGCGACTCATAGTCCACTCCTGAACTTTTTCCACGCCGAAGAGGCAACTGGGTCTTATGCAGGTGCCGAGGTCAATTGTTAGCTTGGCCTTTGGTCTTCTGTGGGTGAGGAAGTCTTTTATCAGTTCGTCAGTTTGCGCCTGGGTCAAACCGCCAGGTCGGCGCCCGCGCCAGGTCATGCTAGGTCGGTGCGTGTGCCTAGTTTCCAAGCCGCGCCAATCTGCTGGGTGGGTGTCTTAGAGCTACTTAGTCTGTTAGCTCCCTGCATAGTCTTTGAGTTCATAAAAAATGGAAACTATAAAGCGAGAGCTTCAGTTTCTAAAAAGTGAGGGCTTAGCTTTCTAGGAGAAGAGGACTTAGCTTTTTGTAGGCTGAGAACTTAGCTTTTTGTAGCGTGTTCCCACAGATGGCGCCAATTGATGTAACTGTTTCTAGTCATGTATCATTTTTCTTTGGCTAAGTACCTCGTCAGCTCGTCTTCTCCCAAGTGGCATGTGACTCAGGGGCTGAAGTGGAGCTCCCTAGCGTAGCGCAACCCAGCTGCTCCCTACTGGAGATGATCTGGCTACCAGCAGCGACGAGAACTAAACTGGCTACTCCCTGCCGGCGATGATCTGCTCATCATTGTAGGCGGCGGGAGCTAAGGGACCTGTGAGAACTAAATCAGAGAACTCGGGGGTGTTTACGCAGCGAGGTCACTCCGATGGCTAAGTCAACACTTAGTAGTGAGCTGAAAATGATATTAAAGAATGGGAGAGCTAGAGTAGCGGGGTTACCATATCTCCTTTTCATCATACCTTCGCCCCTGGGGGGTGAAGTCTTTATATACTGGAGTCCTCGTGGGTTTGGTGGAGCAGTTCCTGGATTCCCGCTGTGATGGGACCTGCTTTCGTGTTAGGTAGGGATAATGCCACCAACCGGTAAGGTTGCCCATCTCCGCCTGAATCGGGGAGTGGGTGAGCTAATATAGCCGTTACAAGTCACAATCCCGTAAATTGTGAGGTACGGGGGTGAGCTCCTCGGGGTTGTCATGTGGTGGTCGGTCTGACTAGGAGGCGAGCTGCCCATAAGTGGCGAGCTACCTGTGTAGTGCCGAGTTGTCTAGGTTGCTAGGCTACATGATGGCGAGCTGCCTGTGAAGTGCTGCGTGGTGGCGAGCTGCCTGTGAAGTGTTGCATGATGGCGAGCTACCTAGTGGCGAGCTGCCTACTGCATGGTGGCAAGCTGTCTGCTGCATGGTGGTGAGTTGTCTGTGGCGAGCTACCTGTAACGAGCTGCCTGGAAGTTTAGCACTTAGTTGTCATGAGGCTGCACCTAGTTGTCACGAGGTGCCAGGTGTCACATTGTCATTGGAGGGCCAAATCCGCCCTCATCACTACCTTTAATGAATCCAACTTCCCCTTTGCTGATCACCTATCTCCTTCTCCACAACCCTCTACCTTACAAAGTGGTGTTGTCGGTGCCCCACCTATTGTGCTTCCCTATCCAACACCTATTACTACATAACTCTCAACCCAACCTACTTCTCATATTCCCTCAGAACCATTACCTAGCCCGTCCCCCACTTTCACTGCACCTCCAGTTGAGTCTGCTTTATCCCCTGGCCCTCCCAATACATCCCGTCATCCCATGGTCACTCAATCTCGTAGTGGCATCATTCGACCTAATCCCAAGTATGCTCTCCTTGCTAGCCCCCTATGTGAAACTGAACCTACATCCTACACTCAAGCCTCTAAAGACACTCGATGGGTTCTTGCAATGGGTGATGAATTTTGCGCCCTTCAAGAGAATCACACTTGGACCCTTGTGCCATCGCCACGTGACAAAAACCTAATTGGCAATAAGTGGGTTTTTAAGATTAAAAGAAAACCCAATGGAACTATTGAGCGCTTCAAAGCGTGCCTTGTAGCTCAGTCCCGTGGTAAAGCCTACTACTATTCGGACTGTCCCCTCTCTTGTTGTGTCATCCAACTGGTTCATTCGCCAATTGGAAGTAAACAATGCTTTCCTCCATGGAATTCTTCAAGAGGAAGTCTTCATGAAGCAATCTACTGGTTTTACAGATCCTCGGCATCCCACATATGTTTGTTAGCTAAATCGCTCTCTTTATGGGCTTAAATAGGCCCCACGGGCCTGGTTCACACACTTACGAGATTATCTCCTTTCTTTGGGCTTTGTTGAGTCCAAGGTGGACTCCTCTCTCTTCTTTTATCGCTCAAGAAGTGTTGTTACACTACTGCTTGTCTATGTCGTTGATATCTTGTTTACGGGTTCCAGCTCCACTACTATTTCTACTCTTGTTTAGCAATTATCTACCCAGTTTGCACTCAAAGACTTGGGTCCTGCACATTACTTTTTGGGTTTAGAAGTCCCTAGAACTAGTGCTGGTGTTCACATCTACCAACACAAGTATATTAAGGATTTGTTACAACGGACTCAGTTGCATGAAGCTAAACTAGTTTCATCTCCCATGGCAGCATCAACTCGGCTCACTCCATCCTCGGGCACTCCATTACCAGACCCTACAGAGTTTTGGAGTATTATTGGTGCCTTGCAATATGTAACACTCACCCGACCAGACGTAGCTTACTCTGTCAACAAGATGTGTTAGTTTCTTAAAGCACCTACAGATGAACATTGGAACACTGCAAAATGCATTTTGTGTTACCTTAAAGGGACTATCACTCATGGCCTCCTTTATCGTCCATGTTCTCACATTCTCATTACCTTCTTAGACGCTGACTAGGCCGGTTGTCCTATCGATCACTGTTCATAAGGTGGTCAATGTGTTTTCTTAGGCTCCAACCTCATCTCCTGGTCTTCTAAAAAGCAATCGACAGTGTTAAGGTCCTCCACTGAGTCTGAGTACAGGAGCTTAGCTACCACCACTACTGAAGTTACTTGGCTTCGCATGTTGCTTCAAGAGCTGGGTGTTCCTCTCTCCTCTCCTCCCACCATATGGATAGACAATCTCAGTGCCAAATTCCTTGCTTTGAATCTGATTCATCACTTCCGCAACAAACATATCGAACTAGACATTCACTTTGTTCGAGAAAAGCTTGCCCATAAAGTAATTGACATTTAGTTTGTTCCTACTCGCAATCAATTAGTGGATATCCTCACCAAGCCACTGCCATCACCTCGCTTCATTGAGCTTCATCTAGAACTCTGGATAGATGTTAGGTAGTTCTCATCCCTATTTTCTTGCTTCTACAGATAATCTTATCTGTTGTAATCTCCTATCTTTTTGTAGTTTGAATTCAAATGTAACAACCTCAACATTGTATATAAATATACCATAGCAGTCGAACATTCAAGCTGCTTAATTCGTCTTTCACACAAGAGCCTTTAAGTCTGCTTCATCTTGTACCGGTCTTTAGCGCAAGTGGTTTCGTTTGCGTGCACGCTCACAAAAATATTCAAAGCTGTTTTATGCCATGTTTGGAAGTGTTTATGTTAAAAATAAGTTTTTATTCAAATAAGCACTTATTTGGATTTGGCACCCAATTTTTTTAAGTCTTATTGTTTTAAAAAATAAGCACTTATTTTATATCAGACATTTGGTGGTCTTTTTTCCAATAAGCACTTAAATAAGCAATTGTGATTCTTTTGTCCTTCATTTTCTTTTAAATTTTCAAAATATTCAATCCAAACTAAATGAGTAAAAGTACTTTGATAGACAGTGCTTTTATAAAAGTAATTTTACTAAAGTGCTTTCACAAAAGTACTTTGGTAAAAGTACTTCCGTAAAAAAAAGTCCTCTTATAAAAGTACTTTCATAAAAGTACTTTTATAAAAGTGATTTCATGTAAAAGTACTTTCATATAAAAGTCCTTTCATGTAAAAGTACTTTCATATAAAAATCCTTTCATGTAAAAGTACTTTCATATAAAAATGCTTTCATGTAAAAGTACTTTCCTTAAAGTGTTTTCATATAAAAGTACTTTCATAAAAAGTACTTTTATAATTTTACATGAAAGCACTTTTATAAAAGTACTTTTACATAAAATCACTTTTCAAAAAAGATCTTTTATAAAAGTACTTTCACAAAAATGCTTTTATAAAAGTACTTTCTAAAAAGTGCTTTCGTAAAAATATTTTACTTTTGCAAAAGTACTTTTCATAAAATTACTTTTATAAAAGTGCTTTTGTAAAATTGTTTTTGTAAAAGGGTATAATTGGTATTATAAAAATTCATCCGAGATAATTATGGGAGAAAAATTTGAATAAGTGCTTATTGTATGAATACTTAAAAATACTGAAAATTTGGGCTTAAAAAATAAGCTCTTATTTTTAAACTTATTTCCCAAACACCAATAAAAGTTTAATGGTGTGGTCCCTGTCCAAATAAACACTTATTTTTAGGCACTCCCAAATATAACCTTAGTCTTGGGCTGACCTTACTCTTAGTCATATTGGACTCACCTTGAGCCAATGGGCCGGGCTTATATTCAACCATTCCTGTCCAAGAGAGAAGAGTCAGCCTGATTGGTTGTGGTCGTGTGGATGAGATTCATGGAAATGATGTGGTTAGTGGTTACTACGGTGATCCAATTAGGTTATAGGCGGACCCTCAACCATGGGTGACTCGTGGTCGTACAGTACAGGGATTACATTGTTACCTGTTGCCTGCCGCAAAGTTCAAAAGAGTCCAAAACCTGACAATTATTATATATAGCTTGCCCAATTGCCCGTTTGTTCTTGGACAGTTGGGCAGAGCCGTGGAAGATCACAAATTCACAATACTAAGCCATGTAAATCGTCAGCCTCCACCCGACCTACTAGAAATTTTTACGGATGCAAATGGATTGGATCAGATTCGAATTAGGTTATATTTAAATCGGATTTTCAGATATGATCTGATTTGATTTATTTTTTTTTTAAATTAATTAATTATTAAGAGAAAAATAAAATATATTAATTTAAAAAAAATATAAATATTTTTTAATTATTTTCATTATATATACATGTTTTTTATAAAAAAATAAATAATATGATAAATTTATAAAAATATATCAAAAATATATTTATAAATAAATAAATAATATATGGATCGGATCCATTTGCTCCCCTAGAAATTCCTAATTCGAAATTGGATTTGATCATCATAGAACTATTTTCATATCATCCTCACAGCCCCTTATTGGGCATATATCTCCCTAGAAATAAAAACATATAAGTATAGAGATATTCCTAATGCATGGCTACAAAGGAATGTGAAGATGGTTCTATGAGGACCAAATCCAAATTATCAGAATTAGAGATAAATTCAGCCATTTCCTACCCTTTACCCAAAATGATATCCCCCGCCCCATACACACACTTTGTTAAACCTCTACATTATCTATTTAGAAATCTTATTAAACAACCTAAGGAACTGATAGGTAGGTGGGACCACGTAGGCTTTTTTTGTGGAATCTCTTCCCTAGACCTAGACGACTACCATAAGTCTCTAACCAACTAGTTTGTAAGTATTGAAGGTTTGACTTTAAAATAAGGGAATTTGAAATCTAAACTAGGTCGACGATTCTTTTGGTGAGTATCCACCAAGTCAATAATTGTGCAATTTTGTGCCCAGCATTATCAATTATAAGTTTTGAGACCAATTATGCTGCATTTTGAATATTAGTTACATGTTAAATCAAAATTTAAAGTCCAACATTATCAGTTTTGAGCCCAGCATTATCAATTATGCTGCATTTTGAGCTCCTTGGAATTATCATACGGTGGTCGAGCTACTTGTGAAGTGCCGAGCTGTTTGGGTGGCGAGTTGCCTAGTGGCAAACTGCCTATGAGGAGTCAAGCTGCTTGGTGGCGAGCTGTCTGTAAGGTGCCAGGCTGCATGGTGGCGAGCTGCCTACTGCCTGCGAGTGCTGCATGGTGACAGGCTGCCTACTGCCTGCGAGTGCTGCATGGTGGCGAGCTGCCTGGTGTAGTTAGCACTTAGTTGTCATGAGGCTGCACCTATTTGTCACGAGGTGCCAGGTGTCACATTGTCATTGGAGGGCCAAATCCGCCCTCATCAAGTTTAATCTTGCTTTTCTGTCATGCATTTAAATTCGAATATGAACATCCTTGCATTCTCCGGCATTTTGAGAGGTTGGTGCTTCTTCTCTCTTTAGACCAGCCAGTTGAGTCCGAAGGTGTGGGTTCTGATAGAAAGGGGGTGAGGGAGTTATCTCTCATCCTTTTGCTTGGACATCTACATCAAAAGGGGATTGGTCTGGAAGTGAAGGTAGAGGCATTATTGTTCCTTTCGAGTGGCTGGAGGACCCAGATTTTTAGATTTGAATCCAAAGTGAAGAAGGGAATCTAGTATCCACACTGACCAGAGAGAGGGGTGCCTAACCCCTTCCCTCTCTCCCCCTCAAGTTGCTCAGATGAGACTCATCCAGGCCAGAAAGCACAAAGTCACCAATATCCAGCTAATTTTGAAAAATGAAACTCCAGGAGGCCCATCACGGTGGTGACACCATCCGATCAGCCATGAAGTGAATTGTCGGTTTTTTCGATGTTCACAACAATGCAAAGCCGGATTTATAGAATCTTGTTCTTGATTTTTCTTAAGCCCTGAGGGCAAAGATACCATTCATCATTGGTAGAAATGAAGTCTGGCACAACAGATCAGGTCATGAAGCGTTCTTTCTTAGTAGCAAGTTTTGCAAATTTGTGAGCTACCGAGTTAAAGTAATTTATAGAGAGTTGAATAGAATTACCTAGAAGAAAAACTGAGAAAGTTTTGTGTAGTCCCACAATTGGGTATTGAATGCGCCAAGGGAAGAGAAATCTCCTCCAACACAAATTGAGTGATCAATGTTGCATCACCTTATAGGAGAAATTTATCAAAGTCAAAAGTTTGGACCAAGTAGAAGGTAAAAGGGCTTCTCTGAAAGCTTCAACTTCATTATTCCTTGAAAGGTTAGAAGTTAGAACCTAAATCTTGTAAAACAAACTTGAAATTTCAAATTTTGCATGCAAAAGGTAAATAACTTGTATCCATACACTTGGATCAATTAGTAATATGTGTGTTGCACATGGCAATTTCAGATAACATTAATAATTTCTATATTAGAACCATTTAAAAGGATAAATAATCAAAGTATTTTGTGCTGGTGGATTTAGATTTTATATTTCATTTTCATTATTAAGAAAAATACTTCTTATCTATCATATTTATTTTTTGTTTAATATGATAAATATATAATATTAGAGATGTACATAAATTTAGAGAATTTTTTTTGTGTTTTCTATATTTTTATTTCAATTTTATTTTTGAATTTTTATTATATAATTATGACATCATGTTCTAGCATATTTGACTTGAAAAAAGCAATCTAATTTTTGGACAACTTTAAATTTTGTATTCTATTTAGATAATTAATTCTAAAAATAATTCTTGTTATCACACTTAATTTTGTCTGATATGATAAGTTCATAACATCTAGGATGTGTCAAATTTTTTTATAAAATTTATGTATTTTTTTGTGTTTCTGTATACTTTTTAAACTTTTATTATTTAATTATGACAGCATCGGTTAACCCATTTACTTAAACTATTGAACTATTATGGTGCAATCCAAGTAGGTTGGGCTGAATTGAATCTTAACCTAGACCCTATGCATTGGACCTAAGGCTTCAGACTGAAGTCAAGCTTGATTTGTCCAACTTGGGCCCAAATTGCATTGAAATTTGATGCACTTGGGTTAGTCTTGGACTTGGTTTTGTCAATTAGCCCCATGACAAAATTTGACATAAAATATATGTGTATAATTGCATGTACATGCATGTATGCAAATATATGTATTTATGATTGTATGCATATAATTAGGCTTGACTTTAGCTACCTAAGGGCTCAAATGTTTTTATGTTTTTTTTTACAAAATTACTATTTTTTAATAATTTTTGTGTATCTATCTTTTTTAAAATTTTTATTATTTATTTACTATATCATGGGTTGATCTATTTGACCTAAAATGTTGAACTATTGACCTACCACTTGAATAGGAAAATGGTTTTGTTTTTGGGTCAATTTTATATCGTGTATTTCATTTCCATCAAATAAAAATACTTTTATTTAACATTGTTATTGTTGTTTTATATGATAAATAGATAATATTAGAGATGTGCCTAAAATTTGTCACAAAATTTTTATAACTTTTATAATACTAGTAAGCATGCATGTGGACATTCTAGATGATGATAATGATTAGTAATAATGTATCAAAAACATTGTATTAATATGTAATTTTACTTTTTTATTTTTATTATTAATAGGGTGCAGATTGCAAAATCTAAATTTGATTACATAAAAAACCTCATCCAAATATTATCAGATCGAGTTTTGAAGCTTCAAGTATCATTGATAGGCTACCTACTTGGCTAGATTCTTTTTCTAATAATGTTTTATATTTTTTTGTGTAACTTTTTTGTCCATTTATCAAAGAAATGTAAGATTTAAATAAAGATAATTGAATGAGGTGAATGATGTTCTTCAACATGATGTGTGCCAAGTCGAATACACAACAGATAGCCTTGCCAATTGAACAAGGTCAAGGTGGAAGGACGAGGTCGTGCACTATAGTATGCAAGCATAGAGAGAATTAGAGGCACGAGGAATTTATCTCTAGGTAGGCACTTTGATGCTCAAGTCAGTAATAAAGAAAGAGAGATCAGTTGGGCTGAGCAGGTAGAGAGTTGGTCTAAGTTGAAGAGAGTAATGTATGCTAGATCCCAAAGTGCTTACCTTGAGAGGGAAATGCCTTTATACAGACTGAACACCCATGTTGTAGTCGGATGAGGTCCGTGAGGTTGTCGGGATGAGATCACCTCCTCGAGATTCTCGGGAGGTCCCACTTTTCTTGGCAGGTCACATCTCCTCATCTATGCGAGCCTTTGCTTCCTCGCGAGGTCTCTTCGTGACGCGATTATGGTGATGTGTGCCGACGTGGTCCGAAGTCACTGGCCGCGAAGGCAGATCACGTGGCAACTTTGGCTAGCTAAGGTATTACCCAAACAATGAAAAAGTAGTAGTAAGGGTGCTAATGGACTGATTTTGGACTAGACCCCGTCTACTCCAAAATCAATTTGGATAGATTGAACGGATCAACAAGACATATTGGTTGGACTAATCCAATCCAAAATATTTATTAGAATGGATTGAACCTGGTCCGTCAGTAATAAATTTATATTGGATTGGGTTGGATTAAGCCAATAGCTGGCCCATTGATATAAGATAGGAATATAGGTGTCAATGGACCGGGTTTGGGTTGAAACCAATCTAAATTAAAATGAATTTGAATAGATTGGATGGTCCAGACATTGAATTAGACCGATCCAAAATGGTCCAAAATATTTATTAGATTGGATTGGACCTGATCCATTTGTAATTGACTCATGTTGGACAGGATTGGATTGGACCAAATCCAGTCCAATTGACACCCCTAAGTAGTAGTTCAATTTACAATTTAAACCTCACAATTAAATACAAACTAAATTCAAAATTGAGTATTTTAGTTAAAAGAATGTTCCATAATCCTATCCATATTTTTAACAGTAGTGTAAATATAGAATTATAGATGTGTTCATTTTTTTCTATAATTATTTTTATAGTTCTATGTGTAAAAATAATTCTAATATGTCACACTTACTTCTTGTTTAGTATTATAATTATATGATATTATACATGTGCCTGAATGTTCTTTTGCAAAATTTATTCATTTTGTATTTTTTATATTTTATTAATTTTTATTTATTTATTTATGACATTAAACGCTAACTAATTTGATCCAAAAGTTGAACTCTATTGAATTTTAATGATAAGGGTTGAATTACTAGTTTTAAATTTTTATTATTTAACTATAACAACATTGGTTAATTCACTTGATGCGGATAATTAAACTATTTACTTGCCACTCAAACAAAAGGGTGGTTTGTTTAATTATTTTCCATGTTGATTTTGAACATAGGTTTTACATTATTAAAAATATTGAATATATATTTAATTTATAGAATTTATTGGCGAGAAACAAAAATACTTCAAATAAGGTATCTAAGGAGAGAGAGAATTAGAGCTAATAGCTTAATGAGAAGGAATTTAATGAATTGACAATTAATAGTACTTTAATTACATTATTTACCCATAGTTAAAGAGGAACTAAATTTATAAATGGGGGTGTTTTAGTCAAGAAAATTCATAAAGCTCATTTATTTAATGTTCCTTAAATATAAGATTTAATGAAAGGAAATGGGAGTTAATACCTTAAATATACAACTTAGGCCATGTTTGAGAGTGCTTTTGTTAAAAGTAAGTGCTTATTTGAATAAGCACTTGTTTGCATTTGGCACCCAATTTTTTCAAGTGCTTATTTAAAAAAAAACACTTATTTCATATTGGGCATTTGAGAGTCTTTTTCTCCAATAAACACTTAAATAAGCATTTGTGACTATTTTGTCCTTCATTTTCTTTCAAATTTTCAAAATATATCCTTATGAAATTACTTTTATAAAAACACTTCTATGAAAGTACTATTATGAAAGCACTTTTATAAAAGTAATTTTATGAAAAGTACTTTTACACGAAAGCACTTTTATAAACATACTTTTACGAAAGCACATAAAAGCACTTCCACAAAAATACTTTTACTAAAATATTTTATGAAAGCACTTTTACAAAAGTACTTTTATGGAAGTATTTTTGTAAAAGTACTTTTGTGAAAGTGCTTTTATAAAATTCAACTAGGGATAGTTTTATAAGTGGTATTTTAAAATTCAACTAGGGATAATTTTGGAAGGAAAAAAATTGAATAAGTACTTATTATATAAGCACTTAAAAAATAAACTTATTTTTCAAATAAACACTTATTTCTAAGCACTCCCAAAGATGGCCTTAATGATATGAATTTAGTGAAACTAGTAATTTAAATTATGTTTTTTGCCCTCATATTAAAGGGAGATCAAGTTTAAAAAAGAAGAATATTTTAAATTTTTAATTGAAAAAAAAAATTCTAAAATCTGAACCTCATTCACACTTTTAATAGTAGTATAGACTACAATAAATTTATAACAAGAAAGAATGCATTGGAAGAAGATCAAGACAACTTGAACTGTATTAGTGTTTTAATTATTTTAATAAAACCAAACCTTCTACCAAAAAAGCGGAAAACAAATAACAAAACGGTCCAAACCTGACATATCTGCTCACCGTTGAAGTGCCGAGTTTGATATTTATGGTTATATGGTTCAATTAAAAAAAATCGAACAGGTAAAAAGATGGCACTTCGCATGAAATGCAATCCTGTCAAGAATGGGATTCGAACCCATGCCCTTTCGGACTAGTACCTGAAACTAGCGCCTTAGACCAACTCGGCCATCTTGACTTTTGATTACAAAAGTATAATAAAATTTTTAAATAAGATAAATACTTTACTGGAGATGATCAAATATCCATTTTAACCTTATATATTACAGTTTTTGTTTGTGAGTATTATTGGAAAACAAAATGTGTACTTTAGGCTGTATTTGGTTGCAACGCAATTTTATTTGCATTAGTACAAATGCATGAGAGTGCAAATGAAAAGAAATGCAAATTCTTATTTAATTTTGTTTTGGGTTTTACTTTGTTCTGCTTCCATGTAGTAATTTACTTTAGTTATACTGCAATCAAACAAAATAAGCTAAAATTTGAAACAAAAATAAGTTAGAATTTACACTCAAATATTTGTACTACCATGATTTTGTATTAGTGCAAATTTATTTACATTGCAACCAAACCCAACTGAACACAAAATCTTTTCTTAAAGTTAAAAGATTCTTCTTAAGAGATAAGAATTAAGATGAAAGGAACAGGTCTTAAGATTGTGAGTTGCAACTTAAGACTGAAAAATAATGTCCAAATTTATACTCATCTCGGTAATCCAAACTCAATATGATTGAATCCATTACGGATCACCCTTACCCTTATCCAATGCAACAAGACCCAGCTGGATACGATTTGAAGTGGTTTGAACATTGTGTTTCACTAAAAAGTCATGGGCTCAAGTTTCAATGTTCAAATAAATTATTCGGAGAAGTACAATGCAGCCCATTGCAGAATTCTGAAATTACAGCTCCCCATAGTCTATTAATCGCCCCCCCCCTATAAATCGCATCATGCCCGTGGATTTGACATCAATCTACGATCAGATTCATCCCACCTGTACGGTGGGACTAAGAATTCTGAGGAGGGCTAAACAGTCATTCTCCCAAAATTATTCTTGTGTTCATGATATATAACATCAAATTTATTTTTAATTCATTTTATTAATAATATATGATTTGACTATCTAACCAATCGGGTGGAATTTATCAAAATTCACAATCGAGGGGTTTGATTGGTTAAAACCCTTCTGTTATACAGCATAGATTTTCTGGTGATATGTTATATTTTGATTATTTTGAATTCAATATTTAATGCTATTCGATATCCGATTGTAATTCAAATTCAATTTGAAGGATAAGTTTCAACTTAAATCCAAATATAAATTAGGCATAAAAATTTAAAAATTCCAAATATAAACAAATCAAAATTGGTTTTACCAATATGTGTTTAATCTGACTCATTTTCAGCCTTAGTTACAACTTTGGCACGCCTCACTCAAAACTTTTTTATGGTCCAGGCTCGGACTTCTTCTGGGCTCTTGATTGGACCTAGGCCTGAAAATTCTGCTTGACCTCAGCCCATGTTGGGCTTACGTTGAGACACCAAGAAACCCAAGTCTAAACCAACCCAACTTGAGTTTTCTCAACATTGTATGATATCCCCATTTTCTTGATAGTGGGATATATTTATCCCATATTCCCATGTATACACATTCATTATGCATTTATGCCATGTATGTTATTTATTTATAGCAAGGTTTAAAGTATAGATACATCCAAATATATTGGCAGAAGTGCATTGATACTTTTCTTTTTTTCAAAATTTCATTTTACACATTTTATATTGGTTAATTAATAAAAATATTGGTTTCTTGAAAACACCTTTAATTAGGTGTATCGAAAACCCAAAGATATAATATGATATGCCTGATCCAGTGTGTATTATATCAATACTTTGAACGTTCATTTGTAGTATTATGGATACTAGTACATAGCAGTGTCAATGGGTCAGTTCTACCCAATTGACCAATCTGAATGAAACCGATTATATTGGTTCTAATTCTGTGATTTTGTCTTGTTGGTTTTGGTTCTTTCTTTTTTCATATCGTTGTGGATCCATACCGATTATGTTTTTAATAATATATAAAAGTTTTCTAATTTTTTTGTAATTTTTATTATATTTCATGTCTAAAATGCTAAATTTGATATTTAATAAATAAGACAAATTTTGTTAAAAACACTTTCTTTATTAATATATACATAATTTACTATTTTATTGCCATTTTTTATTAAAGTTATATCATCAAAGTTCAAGGTTTAAGTTATTACTTAAATAATTATAGCTATTAGTGTAATCAGATCTGGTCAGACCTGATCATCCTGATAATTAATCGAGATGATTATGGGTCTATGATTTTGTCTCAATCAATAATCGGTTTAGGATGGAGACACCCTGTTCTGACTTTTGACCCATTCACAACCCTACTAGTATATGTACAATATGTATATGTTTAACTATACGTGATGAGGGTGGATTTAGCCCTCCAATGATATTGTGACACATGGCACAGGTGCGACCTGGCGGCTTGGCCCAGGCACGACTTAGCAGCCTGGCACAGGCGTCGATCTGGCGACCTGGCACATGCGCCGACCTGGCAACTTGCAAGACGTGCTCGCTGACAAATTTGACATGCATATCCAAACACTCCCACGATCCTTGGAAGTTGGTCCACGTGCCGAACGATCTAGAGGGTGGTCAACGTGCATGGTGGTTACCTTAGGGAATCTCGGACCACTTAGACGACTTCTCGAAAATCTCAGATATGGTGCATGATGCCCAAGCCAAACAATGCCTATATAAAGGCACCAACCCCAATGACATAAGGGGGGGCAAGTAAGCATATTCTATCTCTCATACTTTATGATTTTTTAGCTTTGCAATCTACTATGAGAGTACTGACTTAAGCATCGGAGCGACCTCACCGGGTTAGCCACCCCGGGTCCTCTGACATTGATTCCTTACAGGTCTCTAAAGAATTACGAAGCTCAACAATCAATCCAGTTCGCCACTAGTCAGCTCGGCACCTAGCCTGCCCCAGCTCGGCCTGGTTAGCTTGGCACCTAGTCCACCTCCCAACTCGGCATCCAGGTCATTTAGCAAAAGTTAACTTCGGCCTCTGAGTCATCGACCACTTAGAAGGAGACCAAATGACGAGGTACTTAGCACAAAAAATTGATCCATCAATATGTATCTATGTATTAGATATTTATATATATTTTTATTTTACTTCATATTAAGTTAAAAATGCATGAACAAAAGTCTAAATAAAAATATAAAAATGCAGGATATGAGTATGATGGATTTCAAGCCTGACCAACCTGCCAAGGCACAACCAAACTTGCTCAAGCCCAATTTGAGTTATATTGGATTTCACTGAAGTTGGGCTTGGGTTGGAAAACTTGGTGTTTGACCTCATTTGGGAAGAGCCCAAGCCCAGGTTCTTATGTTGGAGTTGGGCCCAGGTTGGTTTCCAAATTTAAAAAGTTTTATATTTTCAGATCCTAAATCAGGTCAACATTTTCGTTTTAGAAAACAAAATCTTTTGGAACTTGGGCATCTTTAATATGTAAATATGAATATTTTTAGATATAAATATTAAAATAAAAATTTTCAAATTTTCGGTCTCGTATTTTTGAAAACCAGTAAATATAATATCAATATGATGGAAAGTGGCACTGAACATAACGGAATGGTCAAACAGGACTCATGCAGCCTCACTTCATATGGTTGGGACAAGGCTTAGATGAGGATGGCAATGCAGTATTAACATATTATATGATTTTTCTTAATATTTATTTGTTTTTTTCTAAAATTTAAAATGTACATTTTTTTTGAGTAACTTAGGCTCAGTTTAGAAAAAGTACAAATAAAAATATATACAGTGTAAATACATAAAAAATATAAGGTTTTGCACTCTATATATTTGTATTTGTACTCCTTCCAAACTAAGCATTAGGTTGCTGTGTTTGGAAATGATGCAAATGGAGTGTAATTCTGGTTCAGGGTAAATTTGCATTCTGGTTCACTTTTGCCTGTGTTTGGTAACATTACATTTATGCATTGACAAATGACAGATCAATGCATATTTACATTGATAATAAAATGTAAAAGTACATCAATAAAAAAGAAGTAAATTTGCATTCAAGTGAGTCTTTGATAAAAAAAGCATATGCTTTATTAAAATTGATATTTGCATCCATTACAACTAAAAGTCTGTTTGGTAAGAAATTAAATATGTCAGTGCAAAACTAACCCAACTTTGCAATTTATATAAACCGTTTTATACTCTATATATTTGCATTCACACTTATTTTCATCATTTCCAAACGCAGCCTTAAAAACAAAAGTACATTTACTCAATAATTTTTTTCACAACACAAAAAAAAAACTTTGTTTTCTATCAAATTAATGTTAAATCATGTTTTACCACTGCATATTCCTCTCTCTCTCTCATTTGAATGGGCCCAGTCAGAAGACTTGAGGAATAGTATAACTTGGGACAACCAGAGATGCAGCCCTACTCATTGATGCAATTATTTGGTTGCCCATGCTAAACTTTTTCTGGTTTTGCTTATAATGATGGGCCAGATATTATATACCATGTCAGCTCCATGTATATGTGGGTCTCACTTGTCAAACTGAGTTGGTGTATCATGATTGGTCCAATATACTAATTTCAATAGGGACTTATGAGAGAAAAAGGCTCATGGTGAATGAAAAATGGGGCTCTAGCACCTATGATCATGGATTTGAGGGCCCATTCATTATGGGTCAGGTTTTTCTTTTTAGTGTTTTACTAAGGGGAACTGATTAAAGCACATCCCACAGTTGATAAAAACCATACATCCCTAATGCTCCCCTTCTCCCTTTCCATTGTATATGTAATGATAAAATTAAATAAGGGTATTTGTTTGTCCAAATTCAAATTGGAATCCAATCCAATCAAGAATCCGAATTTGACCTTTATAATATGATTGAACATTGATTATAAAGGTTTATATCTGCAAAAAAAAAATTATATATATAGTTGGTTTGAATTTTGTATGTTTACTAAAAAGTCAAAAATCAATCACAGAAAGAAGTTATTTTCAATCCATCTTAGTCATGATATATAATATCAGTCATTTTTAGTTAGTTAAATTTATTGATGATATATTAACACTTTGTTCATTTTTAGTTTAATTCATTAATGAAAGATAGGTTCCGAATCTGAATATTAACAAATCAAATTTGAATTCAAGTATATCTGATTCAATCAATTTTGTTCACAGTGCTACTTAAGAATCCAAGGAAGGTGACTCCTATGGTTACAAGCAAGAGGGGTCAATCTATATAGGTTTACCAACTTGGAAATGATAGTTTTGAGCCTTTTTAAGAATTCACTAAGAGTGGTTGTTTTTAAGCGTTTATTGGAATAAAAATTTATTTAAGGCCAGTTCAACTATATATGTATGCATGCATGTATGTATGTATGTATGTATGCATGTATGTATGTATGTATGTATGTATTTATGTATGTATGTATGTATGTATGTATGTATGTATGTATGTATGTATGTATGTATGTATGTATGTATGTATGTATG
>NW_010729084.1:4152904-4177598 GCF_000365185.1 Nelumbo nucifera
TATATATTTATAATTTTATGCATTCCATTTAGATATATTATATATAATGTTTATATATCATATATTCATATTATATATATGTATATAAAATTTTGGTTTATGGTTTGGTTTGGTTTATAAAATTCAATAAACCAAACTGAAACTGTAAATCGCAATTTAGAAAATTCTCAAACCGAACCAAACCATTTATAGATATAAATCAAACCAAACCACAAATTCGGTTTTGCAGTTTGAACCGTATAATAAACCCCTAGAAATAAACCCATTTTGAATAATTAAACATTTATTGAAAAAGCACTTATAGCTTTCTTACCCGTTTTAGCCCGTCACATTATTTTTAAAATACCTGAAAGAAACAATTTTCATCAAACACTTAGTAAGTGCTTATCATTTAAGCTTAAACACTGTTTGGGAGTTAGAACTTTATTTATAGCTTACCAACTGCTTAAAATTTCATTAATGGCTGGCTAACTAGTTCCATCCATGTATATGTATATATATAATAAAATTATAGAAAATAATATATAATAAAAATATTATAATTGTTAATTATTATAATTTTTAATTTTTAAATATAAAATAAAAAAATTATATATAATTTTTATTTTTATAAAATATTTTTTTAAATATTTTTATAAAATATAAAATAAACCGATCCAAGTCAAACTTGAACTCAAGGTTCTGACTCTAACCAAGCTCGAATTCGAGCTTGAACCTTGTAAAATAGTCTCGAACCAAATTCGAGCATGATAATATTCAGCTCCAATCGACTCGAATCCACCCCTACTTGATGCTTTGGATAAGGGACTAACATTCTATCCTTTTTCTAAATTAAAATATCAATATATTAAGGAATGAGGACCCAACCCTATCTAGTATCTAAGCATTTACGAAATAATCAAAGGACAATTAACACCACCTACGCCAGACAGGAGTCAGCAGGGGCGGCCAATGAATATGAGTGGGCGGCTGCACCCTGCACGTGAATTAACAAAAGGTAAAAGGGTCCTACGGTTACTGTTATCCCACTCTGGATTCCATCTCTACCTTTTTCGTTTTAATCTTTTATCACCTCCCCTCTTCTCTACTCTCTGTTTCTCTCTTCTTTTGCCATATAAAAAATGGAGTAATGTTCGCTTTCGCTTGAAAGTGTGAAGTGTAAACAACGAGATTGTGCAACTCTTTGGGTACCTCGCCACCTGTTTAGCATATTCGGACTCGTGATACTACATGCTACAAAATTAGGGGTTTTCAGTCCACGGTGAGGTACTGAGGTACTGTTCTACTTAGATGACCAGTCTTTTTTTTTTTATACATTTGAGAGAAATAACAAAAAAAAAAAAAAAACTCTGAAGAAAAACAAAATGACCAGTCTCTATTACCTAGCCTTGATCATTCTACAGGGTGCAAAAGCCAGAAAGACAGGAGGTAATGCGGGTGACAGAGTTCCAGAGCTTGCAGGAGGTAATGCGGTCAAAATTCTTCACAAGTGCTAATAATTCTACAGTTTAGTGCTCAATTGCACCATTCTGCAGTAATACGGTCGAGCTTTCTTTATGTAATTTTATTTCTTTTAATACCAAAACCACCAGCACCAAAGCATGAATTAAATTCTTCCCTGGGCAAGTCAATCCATCTCTATCAACTTCATCTTTTTTTTTATGATTTTTTTGGCCAGGTGTAGGGTTGAAAAATGGAGACGGGCCATTGGGTAGGAGGATCTTCCCACCAAAAGTCTAGTTGGGAGTTTGGAGTCTTAAATATTGTCATAAAAATACTTAAAGCTCACTCTGTTCTTGACCCATCAATTGATTTGAAGTTTTGAAGTAAGAGCCAACGACTCCACCTGAATGTTGCTTCCAGTTTCTACCGTTTTAACATTAAAATAAATGCAATGCAAGACTTTGGGAGAAGCATAAGGAATAGAGCAGATAAGAGAGAGAGAGAGAGAGAGAGAGAGAGAGAGAGAGTGCTCTTCCTCTTTTAACTCAAGTGGAAGCTTGGATTGTTACCAAAGTGTTTGATAAAATCAGCATGTGAACATGCTACATTTTTAGTTTCTTTGTAATCTATGGTCTAATAGAAGTAAAGGACATTCTGAACTCTGAAGAATTAAAATGGCAATTTAAGGATCTACCCATTTCTTGGTTATAATTTCTATTAAAACCCAAAAGAAGACAAATAATTTAAGCCTTATCAGAGACAAAATTCAGGAAAAAGAGAGTGCTCTAGTTTTTTTTGGTGGGGGTTCATAATGTGGTTTTTGACCCTCATAGGAGACAGATCATTATTGGATTGATGGGCCACGTATACAAGTTTTTAGGTCTCATCAGCGCTCAGTCTCCTCATATTCATCAGATTTTAAAGTAAATGAAATATAAATTAATTCCAAAACAGAGAATGCAGAAACTAGCGACCAATAAACTATATATCTGGGTAGATTTGTTGGACTTCTTGGACTTTCTAGACTGCAGAGAGAACAAGACAACAGTTATATCCGCAAATTCAAGGATAATTTTTCTTATCTGCAGCAGCAAGAGGACACGCCCTTTAATATATAAAATTCAGTAAAATATCCAATAAATGCGTTCACACTACATACACAAAAACAGAGGTTTCAGACAGGCTTCAACAGTTCAAACTCTGGGAGTTTAGCTGAGAACTTGATAATATTCCTCTTCTGTGGATTTGCAGGTATAATTAGGGAAGGGAGAATTTTCATATTCTTAGCTAGGACTTCTCGGTTCACGAGCTGCGTCCTCGACAGATCTAGATAAGCTGCTACGGAAACTACACAGGAATCAGTTTGACTTCTGAGCAGAGGCAACTAGGCAAGAAAAAAGAAAAAGAAAAAAACCATCTCTTTCTCCCTCGACTTTTTTCCCCTTCAGCTTTAAATCTCTGTTCATTTTTGTTACTCGACAAGATTTTAACTTCATGGGTTTTGCATATAGATCACGGTGAGTCCACCTGGGTTACTGTGATTTCTCTTTCCCCTGTTTCACTCCCTTGGATACGGTGATATTTCTTTAAAGAAAGTTATATTAGCTTTATCGGATTCTGTTTATTACTGTTGATGGCGTTTGCTTATTTTTAGGTTTGGTGCCTGGGTCTGAACTCTGAAGTAATTGACCTGAAAGTTCTCATTTTTGGTGTTTCTGCCTTCTGGGTTTTGAGAATCTGTCTTTCGTTCTTCCTGCTAGGGTTCAAGACATTAGTCTTGGTTTGACTGTAATTGTGGGTTGTAGTTCTACTACCAAGAGTTAGTGATCTCTAAATTCTAAGTCAGTTTGATTTGCATTTCTTTTCCTTAAATTTTGAGAACCAGTTTTTTTTTTCTTCCCTTCTTTTTCTGCCAATCCAAGTTTCTTTTGCTTACGGCTTGCTTGAGTGTTGATTGTTGGTTATGATCATGGATTCTCACCAACCAGTTGTGTCTCTGTCCAAGAGCTCCTCTGTTGGTGCCGAGCCAGAGAGCCAGAGATCCGGTTTTGCCTCTCAGACGTGTGATGGTTTCACCGGAAAAATTGGCGTCCATGGAAAGGAAGGTGCAGTTGCTAACTCGGAAGACTTCATTGGCGTTCTTGAAGTCTATATACACCAGGCTAGGGATATCCACAACATCTGCATATACCATAAACAAGATGTATACGCCAAGCTCTGCCTGACAAGCAATCCTGAAACTACCGTTTCAACTCAGATCATTAACGGCGGAGGAAAGAATCCAGTCTTCAAAGAGAATCTTCGACTCAAAGTTCGAACTGTAGAGTCCTCCCTCAAATGTGAGATATGGATGCTGAGCAGGGTAAAAAATTATCTTGAAGACCAGCTGCTTGGGTTTGTACTGGTGCCTCTATCGGATGTCCTCATCGGCAATGGAAAGTTGGCACAAGAGTTTTCACTCTCCTCGACGGATCTCTTCCATTCTCCAGCAGGGTTTGTGCAATTGTCACTCTCCTACAGTGGATTTTCACCAGAAGTCGTGGCTATTCCTGCTCCACAAACATCTCTGACTGCACCTACACCTGTGCAAGATTCAGCGGAGTCTGTCCCCAGTGACCTAGATAAGATTGAGTTCCCAGATCCAAAAATTGTGAATGAAAACAATCTCATGGTTTCGGAATACTTTGGGATCTCATGTACCACTTTGGACCCTCAGAGCTCTGAGAGTTTCAGCACCTCAGACACCGAAAATAACCTCAGTTCTGACATAAGTATTCATGTTGTGGAAAGCTTCTCAGCGGGTAGTGTCGGTTCTGTTGAAATCCAGAAGAAGGATACTCCCCCAAGCAGTGTTTCAACAAACGGATCTCCTTCTGCTTCGATTCCTGCAAGCTCGACATCATTCTGTGATACCCCAGGGACCTCAAAATCTCCAAACCAGGACCTGACTTCACCTCTCAAGGAAAAAGGAGCAGATGTTGCTGAGGCAGAGAGTGATTCGTCAGCTGGGACTCCAAGTAATTCAGTTACACAACCTCTTTTGAATATAAAAATTGAACCAGAGCAAACAGTGGTGCAACAGGATATAGTAGACATGTACATGAAGAGCATGCAGCAATTTACTGAGTCTTTGGCGAAGATGAAGCTTCCAATGGACATGGAAAACGGAACCACCAATTCTGGGAATGCCAATTCTAGCTCTGATCCGAAATTCCCGTCACCGAAGACCACTGGCTCTAGAGTGTTTTATGGGAGTAGAGCTTTCTTCTGAATTTTAGCTTGACATGTTGTGAGGATACACGGATGGCTTTAGGTTTTAGAATCAAACAGTTGTTAGTGCTATACTTAAAATAGTGGGTCTTTTCTTTTTGAATGTTGGGGTGCTCTTGATGTTGTGAAAACATGACTTGATGTGTTAGTGTTTGTCCATTTCATTGCAACTGCAGTCACCATGTACGCGTCATTCCATCTCTTATTTTTTTCTTTTCTATGGTATATTAGCTGGTTTCTTTTCTGTTATATTACTACTATTTATGTGGGGTTAAGTATTGACTTGGGTTTTGGGAAAATTCTAACTTGAATAATTTGTATTGAAGACAATTTAAGCTAAACCACCAGAACCAGGTTACCAGATATAATCAAGTTCTGTATTCAAATCAATATGTAAGATGTATTGAGCTATTCTTCATATATAAGATAATAACATCATTGTCAGAGAGCAAGTTTCATACAGATGAGGAATAATAATCTACTTCTCATGATTTAGCCTTCATCTCAGTTTTGCACAGTTTCAAACAGGTACTTCAATCACTTCATTTACCCTTGTCTCTCTATGCCTCCTACAAATCCATGCAATCTGGCCATCATCTATATATCTTACCCTCCAGAGGCCAAACTTCTCTGCAATCTGCTTTCCTGTTGAGCACCTCTGATCCCTTAGGAAATCCACAAGCCATTGCTGGGCGGTTCTTAAATCTTGTCGAATGTCCCTGGAACTTTCCCCACCCAATGACCTGGATCTGCTTCTATTTCTAATTCCCTCCACTCGTCCAATAGCTGTAGCCCCCACAAAACCTGCAGCCATCATACCTCCTGCCCCATAAATAGATGATGAATCAACAAGATGTGCAATTTCTCTGCTCAAATCTGGTATCATTTCTCCCATTCCCGCTGCTAGATGGGCTCCTATCTTGAGTGCGAAAGTAAGCAGTTTCATGAACTGCTTCATGTATGGGGCCAAGCACATCACTGCTCTGTTGTCAATTTGCATCAGTTCACAACCCATCTGATCTTCAACCACATGCATTTCCCCCTGGAATTCACATAACATGTGCAGTTTGAGTGCTGTCATTCCAGAAATCACATTGGTAATCAATCTCTTTGAATGGTTTTCTGTTTTGACAACGTAGAACATGTGGGGTACTTTTCTTTCTTCTAGTTGAACACTGTAGTTTATCAGGTAGTTCACCCTGTGATGGAGCTGCATCAAGAGCCTGTGTTCATAATATCTTAGTCCTTGGATCTCTTGCTTCAAGTCTCTAATTTCCCGTTCAATTATCTTCAGCCTCTGCAAAACAGCTTCAACTCCCTTAGCGATGCCATCAAATGTTGGTTCTACTCTGCTGTTAGGTTCATCACCAACTACTGGATGGTCTGGCCTATCTGCTTTGTTTTCTGTTGGAACTGCCAGTTCCATAGCTAGATGGTAGAGGTCATTATATCGTCTATGCAGAACTTCTCGGAAATCATCATCTGATAGGAGGTCTCTAGCAAAATCAAATCCAGCTCTTAAAATGGGCCTGCCCCCATCTGCTACTGGAACCCAGGTGTGCTGGTAATCATACATGCTATCTGCAGGGACTGATAGGAGAGTTTGTTTCAATTGTTGCAAAGACACAAATTGACTTTTTCTGTATCTGGGGGGTGTTAGGTTTTTCACACATTCTGGACGGAGAATATTCTCAGTCAAGGTGACACCTTGGCAGAGGCTCTGGATTGCTGGAATTATGAGCTGCCTGAAAAGTCTAAGAGTTTCTGTGAGGTTCTTAGTGGAGCAGGCAAGGATATCAATGTAGTGACACAGCTGCCCTCCAAGTTCCACTCTTATGTGGATACCGTTGATGATTATTGAGATTAAGTATTTTTCAAGACTGTAAGTTGCTCCATGCTGAGTACCTGACTTGAAAATTTTGTTGTGCAGGTGCACCTGGGTTCACAAATAAATAAGATTAACCGCAAACAAGACTGTTGATTATATACATATTGAAATAATGTTGTACAGAGCTGACAGATATGAGAAAATGAAAGGCTTTCAAATTGGTTATAATGTAAGGTAACTAGAATCATTTGAAAGGGTACTAATGTGAAGATAAGGAATTTCCTTTAAAACTAAGGTAATTTTGTATTTGTATATCATTAAATTGGATCGCCTTGTGAGAGAACTGGGAAAAATATCAAATCAACAGAAATATGCCAATGACATAGCCACTTTTTAGCAGGGATATGATCTTTATGAATAAGGTTGGAGTCTTGAACATAGCATGCAAGCTGAAGTGTTAATGAAATGCTTTGACAAAATAAATCTAAGATAAAGAAGAAATTCTCTCTCAAATGAAATGTTATACTATAAATACTTTTTCTTTTTGAAATGTTTTATTTTCATAATTTGTTTATCTTATTTGATTGGTTTGCTTAATTTTTTTGGCGGTAATTTTACAGTTTTACTCAAACATATTATACGTCTGAATTTGAAACAAGAAATAAGCATCAGATTTTACCTGTAACCGTGGAAAGAAGCCAGGTGTAAGAAACATGTGACTTGAATCATCACACTCAAGATGTCGCCCTGCATAAAAACAATCTGATGTGCTTATCTGCCATTTCTGTGTACGTCCCCTACCTTCTTCAAGAATACATGGGATTAGAAGTAGAGAATTGGGATTCCCAGGATCTTGTTCATAACATAGTTCAAGCTTCAGCATCATCATAACTAGATCACTCGCCTCCAAATTTTCAAAAACCTTGGTACCCATTCCTGGAATGTGACTCTGTAAAGCTCCTTTAAGGATCTTTTCCAGTTCTTTCCTGCTTATGAATCCATTCTTCTCTGTTGAGCTCTGCCTTCCAGCATCTAATTTTATCAATTGGCCAATCACCTCCCCGCAGAACCACTCACAATCTAAGATCAGAAAACCTAGATCGTCGAAAAAGATAACCTCTCCCATGTGATGAAGAGACCTTGCAATAGCCCGCCTTCTTTTGTCCACCTTCTGCAAGTTGTTGTACCTTGATCGGACTCTTAAAGCAGGGACCTTTACCTGACACAGCTCACAGAATTCCTTCCACTTCATCGCTGGCCTGTTGTAGTTCTCTGTCCTCCAGTCTGATAGAATTTTAATCAGATCATTGCAAAGGTCATAAACTTGAGGTACTCTCTGGAGAATTGTCTTGCTAGTTTTTCGAATGTGGTGAGTGAGTTTATTCACAGAGCTAGATGATCTTGCATCAACTGTGAATACTGTTGGATAGAACTCAATAAAACCTTGGAATTTATCTCTGAGTCTCTGTATTGAATGTATGATAACTGGCAAGGTTTCTGATTGTTGGGAAATTTTATCAAAGTGGGTGAGGACCACAGTCACATTTGGCAGAAAGGATTGTAAACCAGCTCTTTTTGAGTTTGAAACAATAAACCTGAGCCAGTACAGGAGGTCCTCTTCTATCTCTCCTGCACTTTTTTGTTCCCTATTGTTGGGCTTCCGAAACAAACTAGATATGATAAGAAAGAATGATGCACTCCTTTGCCCTGGAAACATGAGATCATGAAGGGCATAGAACTCTTGCTGACCTGCTAGGTTCCAGACTGAAATCTTTGTATCCTCATCTTTGAATGTTTTGATCTTGATTCCTACTGTTCTCACAGCTTGCTCAACTGGGCTTAGTATTGTTCTGACCTGGTTCAAATAAGGAAGCTTTGAGGAAGAAAAGTTCTGTGATATGGAATTGCAAAGTGTGGTTTTCCCTGCAAGCAAGACTTTATAAGTTTGATGTTCTTTTTATCTATTTTTAGATTAAAAAATTATGAATAAAATTAATTATTAATAGAAATTGCAAGACAAACCGGCTATTCAATAGAGATAAATTTTATCAACTACTTTTAATCAGTATAAAGCAGCTAATTCAACATTGATTTAAGGTGTGAATGAAATCCAACCTTAGAAATTAACTTACCTGCAAATTCTTGCCCACAAAAGAAGACCCTACAACTCCTTGATACCGTTAATGGCATGTCCTTGAGCAAATCTGTTTCTGGTTCCATCCTCCCATTCTGGCCTAGTTTCTGGTAGATCTCTTCTGTCTTCCCAGAATTATGCAAAGGTGTCCTGTTGAGATCGATTTCTTCTAGCCAAGGATTAACCTGCAATGTCTCCATTATTGCCTGCAAAACCAATTCTCCTTCAACACCTTTACAACCCTGCAATGACAAGCATCGCAGAGTAGCATTCCTTTCCAAGCTCTTGAAAATTTTGATGATGTCTTCCTGCTTTAAGCTCTCATCATCATAAATTCCAAACTGGACCAGGCTCTGGTTGGTCATCAACAACTGCAAGATGGCCATTATTCCATCACGACCTATTCTTGTTTTCCCTCCTCCAAAAGTTACAGATTTCAGAGTTGTGTTTGCTTGGCATTGCAGAGATGAGAACCTGGTCAATGGGCAAAGTAAATGCTCTACTCCTATGCCGCCAAACCAGTTCCCATGAAGGTATAAGCTTTCTAGGCAATGATTCTTGAAGAGACCTGCTCCAACATACATGACTCCCTTGTCTTTGAGGCAAGTTTTAGACAAACTCACCTCTTCGAGGCTGTTGTTTTGTTCTAAAACCCACCGAAACTCCTTTGCCCACCTAGATTTTAGCCGAATCCCAGTCATATCGAGGGACCTGACTGTTGTGTTGCACCCTAGTGCACAAGCAACTCTGCAAGCACTTGAAAGATCTAGCCTGTAAATTCTAAGTGCACTGTTTTCAGGCACAAATTCGACCACCTTGGAAGTTTTTTCTCCACTCCAAATATGTACTTCCATGCTCCTGTTCCTTGCTAGTACTGCAGAGATGAGTGGAGTTGCTGTAATTGGGTTTGAATCAAGAATTATCAATAGCTTCAAGGTGGAATTCACCTCAATCATATTTGAGAGTTCTTCAGCTCCTTTTGACCCGATTGAATCCTCCCATATCTGCAACTCTTCTAAGCTCTCATTCAGCTTCAAAGCAGAAGCAAGCAACTCAGCCCCAGCAGAGCCAATACCTGACTCAGAGAATATTACTTCTTTGATTCCTTCATTTTTCTTCAGCATTTCTGATAACTCCAATAAACACTCTCTGCTAAATCTGTTTCTCCGGAAAACAGTTAGCTTTATATTGGAGTTCTTCTCGAGCAAAGCATGGAGGTTCCTTAGTTGATGCATCTCCCATTCGACTCCATGGAACTCCAAGTTGCGCAGAAATATTTGGGTTTTCTTCGCCACTCCAAGTACTTTCAGGAGGTCAGAGAAGTATGTTAGACTGTTGATGTCTGCTGAGATGCTTATGTTCATGGAGTTCTCTGTTTCTTGATAGCAGTTTGAATTGGGTTGAGAAAGAAAGAATGAAATGCTATGCAGATTTACAGTTTCTGACATGATTGTTTGCATAGCCCATTGGAGATCGTGTAGGTTTTGGATGGATGCCATGATTCGGTTGATAAATCTTTACTAGACTGGAGAATGGAGAGTATTTCTTTACAGAAGGGAGACTGATGGACTAGAACTCAAGGATTAAGGATCCATGAACTATCTAGTGCTTTATGGACGAATTTATTTTGATGTCTAACTACCCAATTGAGTAGAATGGCTTAAAATGACCCTTACATCTTGAAACTGACAATGGTAATCCTGAATGGACTTAGCTCTGGTATCTGATCTCCATTTCTGTCTTTTGAGAGGAATACTTTCCTTCATTCCGAAGTGAAGGCCTATGCTATGCTTCTTGTTATACTTGAATTGGCACTTCATACTTGTGTAAAACTCTACATACCAAATGAGATATAGAGGAGGCATAAGGCCCCATGTTGGCCAAGAAAAAAAATGGCTATTTAAACGGAAGGATGAAACTCACTGAACAGCTAGATTTTGGTGCAATTACTTGCCAATGGTTTATTTGATGTTTAGTTGATACACAGGATCATTTGAACGCACTAAGCTGGAAAGACGATAAGTTGGACAACAATATGATAATGGAGCCTGTTCCTTTATTACTTTTGGGTTGTTGAACTTTGGAAGAAATTCCTCCTCCCTACTTTCTCCGTTGGAACTTTGAACTTTGGCAGGAACAATCGATATACAGAATCTAATATAAAGCAGAAAAAGCAAACTAGTGCAGGTGACGAAATCACTAAATGGTTTGTCTTTATGGGTTGTCAATTGTGCAACTGAGCTTATTAAATGAACTAAATAAGAGCACCAGAATGTTCTTTCCTCCTAATCTAAGCATACCCATTCATTTGGGCCATTGGGTTAATAGTTTCCCTTTCCCATGTTTGGTGCATCATTTGAATGCTGTAGTTCAAATCATATTGGGTGATCCTACTACTACTACTACTACAAACTCAACTCTTCACACATTTGCTATTTGATGAATGTTTGTGATTATATAACGGGCTTGATCTTTCTTATCATTTCATCAGAAAGATGAGGAAATCTGGCGGTCAAGATGCATCCGGTGAGTGTGAATCATAACTGGGTCAAGCGGAAATTCCAAATGATAAAGATTCGGTTGCTTCCAACTGCAGTGTAATGGAGTTTATTCGAGTAGGGTGACCAGAGTCCCATGGTTACTTCGTCACTTGAAATTGGTATATGCTCCTTTGCGTCAAGAACCGAGATCCTTAATAATCAAAATTAAATTGAAATTTACATTGGGGAATCGAACTTTTTGTGCAGATTTTCCTCAATTACAAATTTATGTGGGTTCTCCATTCAACCTAATTGTTTTTTGACAGACCTGCCCTTCGTATTTTCTTATGGTTGATTAAAAGCATCGAAACCAAGAAAAGCCAATGAAGAAAAATGGTAGATAGAACTTTTCTTTTAAAAGTCTCCTTCCTCCTTTATTTATTTATTTATTTGTTTCTCTTTCTCTTAGGATTAATACGAGTGATCATGGGCTGGGCCCGGACCCAAACCGGCCTGAACTACAAGTATAGGCCCAGGCCAGGTTTCAGGTCCATTACTTTATATATATATATATATATATAAGGGCCAGACTAGCCCAGAAATGTTCGGGCTGGGGCAGGCTATAAATGATTTGACCCGAATTAACATTTTACACTGCTTTTGTGCTTCAGGATCAGGCTTTGGGCCGGGACCATTAAAAATTGGCAAAAGCCCAACCCAAGCCCACACAAGTTGCACGGAGCTGGGGAGGGGAGTCAGAACTCAGCAGTCCGGACTCCGGAGTGGGTAATCAGCCCATAAACTAGGCACCCGTGCACTCCTCTAATTGACCAAACTGTCGTTGCTTCTTCATTCATTGCCCCCCTTTCTTGCAGATGAAATGAAGTTAGGCTGTGTTTGGTTTAACAGAGCCCTTCCCACTTCCCAGCACTGCGGAGTTCAGCATTTGTCTTAGGCTGTATTTGGTTTAACAGAAAATAATTGAGAAACAGAATTTGAGGGAAAATCATTAAGAAAGAGAGAGCTTGACAGAAAATAATAACCGTACTAGCTTAGGCTGTGTTTGGGTTAACAGAAAATAATAAGGAACAGAAAAATTAATAAGAAATTTCACAAAAAAATATAACTTCCTCTTAACATATCCATTAGTAAGGTGCTCAAAAGGATGCAGGTCACAACCGAATCATTGCTGGGTCAACCACAAGTCAAATTCCACAAAATGGGATACCCCATTGACACAGAGCCAAGAGTCAATCCTTAGTAGGCCTACACAACAAATACACAATATTCTGACCCACACGGCCGGGGAGAAGAGATGGGGTACTTTCGGATTCCATATGAAAAGAAGCTCATAATTAAGTGCCCATTCATCCACATTCCACACCCCACAGTGACGTGACAATGGACCACTTAACCCCTGTTGCTTTACTTAAGGTTACCGAACGCTGTGTTTGGTTTGAAATTTGAAAGGAAAGGTAGGGAAGCCTTTTTCTTTCAAACCAAACACAGCCTAAGGTTAAAACCCATGATAACCCTTACAGATCCTCAATTATGGAAGATAAAAATTCCAATGTTCAATAGAGCAAAATAAAAATGAACAAGGGGAGAGGGAGGGGGTTCCAATCAGATGACTGCGACCTTCTTAACGTTGGATCAATTGAATAATGGTGGATATTTACTCCACGTCTCTTTTCCTCACGCCCATTTTTTATTTGTAGATATAATTGCCACCAGGTGACTTCAAAACAATATATTTAAGCTCCCAGCAGAACATTTCAAGGTCTCAACCTATTCACCTTTGGATATGTGAAAGGAACACAAGATTTTAGATTACAACTCTACAGCTTAGTACTGACCTAGGAAAATTATCAGAACAACAATATTTCAATTAAGACAGTTCAAGTCATCAAAAGCCAAAAGGTGCTCAAGCAAAAAGCAAAATACAATAATTGAGTGGCAGTTTTGCATTTTCATTGCCCCAAACTAGTGAAGATTAAATTTATTGTAGAAAGAAGTTCAATGTATCCCATAGAAATGAATCAGAATATTTCGTAACTTATTCTTTGGGACCCAGATGGGTAACCCTCAAAAGTTTCACACTAGTAATCACCCAGAACCTCTGGTACAATCTGAAAAAGACAAAACCCAAAAAAAAAAAAATGAAAGAAAACATACCTGACAAGAACCGGCAACTTTGCCTGAGACATTACAGGGGGGAAAGAAATTAAAAAGAAAAAGAGTCTGTCTTTGTGTATCGCCAAAGAAGAACGATACATTGATTGGAATCACTCTTTTCTGAATATATCCCGCAAGCTGATTTTACATCTCAATCAAACCCAAATAAGAAATCCTAAATTAATTAAAAAACCTCAAATTTTTCAATCCTTACACAAAATTCCTTGTAACTGCTCTTTCTGAATTCAGCGTCTTCAAAATAGCCACTCCAGTTAGCTCTAGATAATCAATTTCTTTTTAGCTTAAATATATTAATGAGGGGGATGTACGAAATTCACAGTCGTTTACTTGGTTCACTGGATTACCTTCACCTACAATATCCTCGTGATATCGAAATAATGATCCTCCTACGCAGCAATTCCTGAAGCAAGAAACACCCAATAATGAGTAAATATCACAATATACCATAGCATAATGGTTACTAAAACCAGAGCAATTAATTAGTAATTACTCGGCATAAAACAAAAGGAGTATGTAACCTTTACACATCCCACTTCCTGACTTTCTAGAACCAAATCCTTTTTACAGTTTAACCTGGCAACTGAAATGGTAAGACAATGTTTTGCAATCAATATTATCAAAATCTTAATTGATTTGAATCATGAATCCCATGGGTTTTGAATTGAATCTTGTGTCTAAATCCTTTTCTTAGGATTTTTGCTTGAATCCTACAATTGACTCATAAATCTTACAATTTATACGATTCTTGTGATTCACTGCAATTCAAATAAATTCGACAAAGAATCAGTTTTCTACTTTATTTTTTTTTTCTGTTTATATTTAATTTTGTCAAGAGAGAGTTGTTTTAAAGCCCTTACTACAAAATGAGTTTATTTTCCATCATATGTAGGTTAAAGCACCATTATATGTGAATTATTTGACTTACAAGTCAAATTTGGTTATATCATCTTAATCTTCTATATAAGTGGTAAATTCTATTTATAATAAGATTCATGATTTGATTCAATTTGACTATCTTAATCTTCTATATAAGTGGTAAATTCTATTTACAATAAGAGTCATGATTTGATTCAATTTAACTATCTCTATCATTTACAATACAATAATGATTTTTGGAACAATGTCTGCAATCAATTCAAGCACAGGCTGAGCTGCCTAAAGAGAAAGAACAATAATCAGGTTGAACAAACTAGTGCACCATTTGTAACATGGAGACTTGAGCAAGAGGTCACCAAACTAAAACGTAAGAGGTCACCATTTGTAACATGGAACCATAGTTCTATGATTCCATCCAATGTTTTAAAATGCAAATGCATGATGCAAGGCACTCCACTACCTGGAGGTGTGAGACAGAGTTCAGAACGCAAGAGGCATAAGCCTCCTTAAGAGGAGGGGGATGAAGAGGGAGAAGGAGGAGGGGGAGGAGGCCCACTTTCTTTCCCCTTATCTTTCCTTCCCTTTTCTTTTTTTTTTTCCATCTCTTTCTTTCTTTCTTTTCCTTTCATTTCCTTTATTTTCTTTTTCCTTTCTTGTTTTCTTTTTTTTTTTCTGTCTTTCAGTATGAGGTATACACCTCTTGCACCTGAGGCATATGCCTCAGAGGTATCAACACCTCTGGCATATTCCTCAGGGCATTTTGGCAGTGCTTCGCCTGGAGGCACGAGGCATACGCCGCACTTGCCTTTTGAAACACTGATTCCATCTCAGCAAGAATAATTCTAGGATACTAGTGCAACTATACAGTCTAGCATCTCATATAGTTGCTACCAAGTTCTGTCTTTTGTTTGTTTGCCTTCCTTATAATGAGATTAAGTCTGAGGGTGACCACTTCTATAAAAAACATATACAGTACCTAGCCTGCTCCTCCAAAGACCCAGATAAGGCAGATAACTGGATCCAACATTGGGTAATGGCTTTTTTTAAGACTGACAAGGCATTTCTAGTGCTACAAGCCTACAATAACTTCAACATAAGCCTCTATCAGGAAAGAACATGCACTTATCAGTTTGTGTGGTGCAGGCAAGGAAGTAAGATAAGAGGGTACTGACTACGGAGAAAGAACTCTTAGTTCTTTTGAGCTTCTTAAATTTATTATCTAATTTGTTTGTCGTAAAAATAGGGTTTTATGTCTTCTAGAGAAGTAGAAATATATTGTAACTAGTAAAAATATAAATTGCTACATGCAGTAACTTCCAGACATACTATTTATAGTAATTCCCCTAATTGCAATTTATAGTAAAATCATGATTTGCTATTTTTTAATATTTTCTGGTGTCTCTAAAATAAGTTAATTTTAATAGGACAGTTTGTTAGAGTTTTTTTTTTGGAAAGGGTAAGGTAATTTTATTCAAACAAAGAGAACATACAAACAGAGCTCAGGCCAATGAAAGCAGCCTGGGAACAACACAAGTTACAAGCTCCAACAGGACTGAGACCGAAATAAAAGAGGCATGAAGTAGTTAAAAGTGGTTTTGATTCAGTTTCCAAGTTGAAATTAGAATCTGCAAAAAGGAAATCTTACCCCACTTAATTTATAAAAAGAGTCATTGATTGTGATTGGAATTTGAGTGGAATTGATGGAATAAAAGTTTGCTTCTAAGTTGCCTGTGGATAACAGTGTGATCTTATTCTTTCTATCTCTTTTCCATTGAGATATAAATCTCTTCCCTTTATAATTCAGATCCTTGATTCTGCTTTTTCTTCCCAAAATGTTCATCCTAGTAGGACTTTCTCCTTACTACTCCTTATATCCTACTTAATTAGTCCATTGAGAGTTCAGTTTAAAAGATTTTGCTTGATAGAAATCAGTTTAAAAGATCTCTAGAAGTTCATTATTTCTTCTCCTCTTTTCTATTCAGATCCACCTCCTCATAATTCAGACCCTTAATTCTCCTTTTTCCTCCCACAACGTTCACCCTAGTACGATTTTCTCATTACCATCCCACTTCATTGTGGGTCCAGTTTAAAAAGAGTTTACTTGATAAATATCAGGAATACCAGAAGAGTAATCACCACCTTATATTTTAATTCTCTTTGGACTGCAAGATGCACAGACTAAGAAAATGTCCTTTTAGGCTTTTCCTATATAACATCTGACGGAGTTAATTATTTTGGTCAACATGGGTTCATATTTGGGGTCCAATAATTGTCATTTGTCAGTTCAAGCCAAAAAGTTAAGTAACATCTGTTTAATTAGAAACCAATTCAGGACTGTGTCTATGCCAATATTACCCAATTTTTCCCGTCTTTATTTCCAAAAGTAAAAATGTAGAGAAGATGAATAATGAAACATCATAAAAGTAAAGCATAACTTACAAACACACAGCAAAGAAATCAGTACGTATTTTGGAAGACATTTGCGCTTAAAAATGAAGTCTGATGAAAAGTAACACACCACGAGCCATGGTTTAGTGGCATACAAGTGGCGCTTAGGATCATTAATCCACTCCACGAGCCATGGTTTAGTGGCATACAAGTGGCGCTTGGGTATGACATATTACACATTACAGGGGGATTAAGGGGTTGGGACAGAGAAGGGGTACATGTGAGGTTAACTAACCTTACCACGGAAAGCCTCCACTCATGTGGGTTTGATCCTGAACCTCCATATGCGGAGGGTTTCTGAGTGACCATCTCAGCTACTGGGTCATCTGCACAACCTGGGTTCGCATGACCTTGAAAGAGCTCCAGTTCAAGTGTATAATCATCTCATCCAATTTAGCTCTTTTTCTTCTTTCATTTGGTAATTGTTGGAATGGAAGCATGGATGATGGATTCCAACCTTAGTTGCTTATTAATGGGCTTTAGGATTGTAAATATGGCCACAGTATGTGCTCCAAAAATAATATTGATTGGATGGTTTCAATTACCATGATGTTTTTGTTACATGCAATACCAAGGGGTGACCAAAGAATGTCCAGTTTAATAACCTTGCCCTATATGCATGAGGTAGGAAACTTAGAATTATTTTGTGTTTAATAATAACAAAATATCCTCAATTCATGTCTATGTCTTCAGTGTAGACAAAACTAAAACAGATCATAAGAACACATCATCAAGCCAAAGATATCTCATCTCGTACCTCTATTTGATTGTCTATTGGCAACACTATAACCACCAACATAACCCACAGAACTTTTAGCTGTAACATCTGAAGCTGCACTGCCGAGACCATACCCAAATGAGCCAGACTCCTCTAGCTCTGAAGTTGCAGACCGCCAAGTAGGGTCACCATAAACTGAACCACCACCATAGAAGTCTCCATAAGCTCCATCATAACCACCACTTGATGCAGCATATGATGACGCTGTAGCAGCATTAGTTCCACTGTTTCTTCCATACCCTCCTCCACCCAACCCATAACTGCTATCACCACTTCCATAACCAAGATTCCCGCTGGCAAAGCCAGAAGAACTCCCTCCACTTTGAGCCGAAATAGGAGAAGAACCCCAATTTGCTGCACTATTGCCAAAAGCACCTCCAATAGTCCCACTACCAGAGCCCATGTAAGCACTAGAACTTGTAGAGTTTGAGACATAACCAAGCCCCCCATTTCCCCACACATTCCGGCTACTTGAGCTTAAAAGAGAACCGCTCCCTCCATTACTTCCATTGTACCCAATAGGACTACCAAACCTACTTGTGTTCCCACTGTAGTAAGGGCTCAATCCCCGTCCATAACCTATATTAGTACCAAAGCTTGCCCCATAACTTGGGCTCAGTCCTGGCTCAAAATTCATGCCGCCCATTCCATAACCAGGAGGACCAAATGATGGATATCCACTCCGACTACCAGCAACTGGACTAAATCTACCATCCATTCTAACTCCATAGCCTCCAACTGAACTCGGATTATATCCTTGAGTATAGCCATTAAGAAAGCTATTGACCCTGCTCAGGCCATAATTATATCCACCTAAGGGGCTCCTGCTGGGCCCTGGAGATAACTCTTTAGGGACAGCCCTCTTGACCTCAACCATTTTACCATTCAGTTCATGGAATGTTTTAACTAACACTTTCTCTACTGCATCTTCTGAATCATAAGTGATAAATCCAAAGCCCCTTGGCCTTTGAGTGTTGTGATCATACATTACCACAACATCTGTGATTGTCCCAAACTGCTCAAAGTACTTCTTGAAGTCACTCTCGGTGACTGTGGATGCTAAACCTCCTACAAATATCTTTTTAGTGCGGGCAGGACCCGGTGATCCATGAATGCTAGCATTGTTTCTATTCAGAATGTGCTGATCATCCCTTGGAACAGCCTTCTTCGCTTCAACCTGAGAATTCAGAATCAAAAAATGAAAACTACCCGTGAGATATACCAAGAATTTTAAAGCCCGAGAAAGGATCAGATGCTTTAATTCCAGGTAAGACATTGAAAGCTTGAAACAGAAGAAATGTTCTCATATATATTCATAAATGTGTGTGCGGGAGGATGAATCCTCAACTGAAATTTATGGAATTCGGAATCAGATTAAGGAATCGAATTCTTAGAATTAAACTTTTGAAATGAAAATGCCAGAGATATAATAAGTTACCGGTTATTCCCAAATTGCAATTCTTCTTTTTTCTATAAAAATCAAAACGCGATTGATTTCCAACAATCTACTTACCGTTCTACCATCTATAGTATGCTTCTCCATAACAACTCTTTCTGCCACAGTTGGGTCGGCAAAGACAACAAAGCCAAAACCACGGGCACGACCTGTGGTCCTATCCTTCATGATCACAGCTTCCACTACTTCTCCATAAGATTTGAAATACTCCTTGAGACGATCTTCATTTGTGTCCCAGGAGATTCCACCTATGAAGAGTTTTCCGAGATCCGATTCCATTTTTCTACAATCACATACCAGATTATCTTATCAATTCTGTTTCTACACCCAACCAAAAAGATTAGCAATACACAAATGAAATATGGACATCAGATCCAACTAGTAACAGATAATTCAGGAAGAGATAAATCAAAAACCACAAAATTTAATTTATTTTGAACAAAGAAATCCAACCGACTAGATTAAAATGCAGATAAAAATGAATGAAACAAGAAGACGCGTACCTTATCCAAGGAATTACCCAGAGAGCGGCAAATAGTATATCAGATATCAAATGGGTACTCTCAAATTCAATTCAGTAATATCGGATCCTTCATGGATCGAATAGCCCAAAATCCAATATTCCTGAAAAATCCAGCAAATAAAATTAACAGAAAAAAAAAGGAAATGAAATCCAATAAGATCAGAAATAAAACCTCGTTGAACGAAGATCAAGAGATAAATAGAAGAAAGATGCGGAGCAAAACAAACTCTAAATCTCACCGGTTAGGAAAAAAAAATCGGATGTGAAAAATCCGAGCAATCTAAGATCTGAGAGGAGGCATAATAAGAACAGAGGGCGTGTTCATCCTCCTCGAAAAGGCCCCCCTTTTGCCTTACTCTTTCTTTCTTCTTCCAATTCCGTTCGATACAATGAAATTTTACACTAAATACAGAAAAGAAAGGAGATGTATATGGTTGGGTTTCGAATCTGAGAAGTTGTAAATTGTAATATAAATAGAGAGGAGAGGGAGGAAGACGTTTGCGATCTTCTGGTGTGTAAGAAATGGAGATGATGGATGACGATGATTTTGAGTGAGATTTCAAAATAAAGTGTCTTTTTTCTTCATTTTTTTTTTTTCTTTTTCTCATTTTCCTCTCTTTTTTGTCTTTTTAGTTTTTGGACTACCAAATAAAACAACTTAGATTCCTGATGCACGGAAGCGATTGTTTGATGTTTTTCTCTCGTCCATTCGTCCACATTTCTTCTATACGTAAGTTCCAGTATCCAGTATCCATTGCTAGGACACAAAGCACAGTGTAAATTCTGAATACGTGTCACATTTAGAAAGGTTGTGAGTTGTGGACTCAAATCCAAAGCTTATTTTATTTTGGTAGATAAGTTACTTTGTTCCATCGGATTAACATTTTCCAACCGTGGGATTTATGGAATTTTTTATAAAAAAAAATCGTGAATATATACGAGAATTTTTCTTATCAAAACTCTAAACTCCACAGTAGAAATCAATGATCGAGATCATCTCCTTGGTAGAGATCCTCCATTGTTGGTGGGCCCTGTTTAATGTTTTGATATTGATATGCAAACGTTTTACCATGCAACTGACAGATAAGAATGCGCATTTTTGTGTTAATAAATATACACATCAAATGCTCAAGTGGCATTCATATTCTGATATTCAAGGTTTAGTTTAGGGCCCACAGTGCACAGCATTAGGCAATGGCTTTTGATTTGGATATATCTCCTAAGTGATAGCTGGCTTTGCTGCTAATACCCACCTCAACCGTATAATTTTGTAGATTCCCATTTGTTTTCTTACTACCGGTGGATCGTATGGACGTACGTACCTAGCAACCATGTGTGATAGTGTGATACTTCTAAACTGCCAGCCTATATCATGTGTATGACAGGACCACAAAATAAGCAATAAGCGTGGTCAATGGTAACAGACTTACAGTGTTGATTGTAAGCCCACGTATATCTCTTAAAAAAGGTTCCAATCTAGTGGTTCTAAAACAAGGGTAACAGTTTCCCCTCTATTGATATTGGTAGTTGGCAATGGACAATAGTGACTACTGACCGTATAAATCAAACCCCGTGACTACAAACATTTTTTTTAATCGGTTTCTCAAATCGGATTTCAGACTCAGAACCGCCTTAAAAAATAAGAAAAAAGAAAGAGAAAAAATATTATTTGATATAATAGAACGAGAAGTAATTTATCTTTTCAAATATAACATTTATTAATCTACTTTTATTTTGTTACTTTTGGATCATTTATTTAAACACCCCCTATAATTTAGCATATTTGTTAAACCCTACCATCTAATTTGTCTTTTATAAACCACCCCTTAATTGTCAACGACGTGAAACTAGAGGGGGTGTATAAGTAAATGACCCTTGATTGACCTTGATTTTTCCCGGTTTAGTGGGTAATTCGGTTCGGCAAAGCCGGGTGGTTCTGCTGCCGCATGCCATATTTCTTTTGCTAACGACGTATGTTAAATAACGGTTTTTTTTGGGCTAAGTACGTGGAAGTGGAATGGAATGGACAACATAGTATTTCGAATGCTTTCTACCACCACCAACACAACACAACACCACGTGCTTGCTTAATCGTAATGCATAGTTAGCGGGGACTCGTGTGATGCACGGAAAAAGCCGAAAAAGTTAATAATTTTATTTATTATTAATTAATATTAAATTAATAATCAAAATTTGTTGCTAATTAATTAAAAATATTCAAAATTATTGTTAATATCTAAAATTTTAATAATTATATTTTTATTTAATATTGATTTACAGAAAATAATAATTATTAATTTAATATAAATAAATATTTTAATAAATTTAGTTTTATTAATAATTTATAGTAATTTTAATAATTGTTATCATTTTTATTATTTTTAAATGAAATTTTGATTAATTTTAAATAAAAAATAATTTCAATAGCTAATATTTTTATTAATTTCACTAATAATTAACAACTATATATGAAGACAACGGAGTGGGCTCAGGGCGAGGCCTGCAAATTTATAGATCTAATCAGGTTAGGTTAAGTTATAAATGATTTCTTACTTTTTTATTATTAATTATTAAAATATTGTAACTATTAAATTACTGTATTTATTTAAAATACAGCAATTTTTTGGAAATTATCATATTTTCAGAAATATTGCTAAAACTAATTAAATGTATTTTGCTGGTAATTAAGTAGAACTTTTTGGTAATTAAATGTAATTTTCTACTATTTCTTGGTTAAAACTAATTAAATGTAATTTTCTACTATTTATAACTTAAATTATAACTACAATTAATTATAGCTTAAAAATAATTATTGTTAATTATATTACTATTTATAATTAAAATACATTATTATTTCATTATTATTCTATATTTTTTGCAATAAAATACAATTAATTTATTTTTTTAATTATTTTAGTATTTTAATTAAGTTTTAGGTTTTTCAAATTTTTTGGATTTTTAATTAATTTTTGGTATTTTTTAATTATTATTTAATATTTTTTGTATATAAAAATTTTCAATATTTTTAATATTTATTTGTACATATTAGTCACTACAAAATTAATATATATAGATAGATAAATAGATAGGTAGATAGATAGATAGATATTGCCGCTAAAAAGGGCATATTCATCATTTGACATGATATTGCCGCTAAGAAGGGCAAAATCGTCATTTGGCATCATTAATCGCCACTGTGGAACAGTACGGGTGGAAACTGGAAACTGAGCCGGGTAAATCACATGCACGAATAAAGACAAACGATTTTAATGTGGGAGTGGGACGATGATGCCTTGTAAATGTGTCAGTGTGTGTGTGTGAGAGAAGCACCAGATCATTGATCTTATCCAATAAAATAATAGCAGTATTAGGTATTACATTAGCTGTCCATGATAACAGAGAATAGAATTGAATGATTTAGATGGAACGTGCTCATCACCATGAATTCAGGTATCTTCACATCGAGTTCACATCTCCTCGTCACAAGGGGCCGTCTTACAGCACATTCCCACCGTTTATTAGGAACATCTCCTGATAGTATCAAAACTGATGATATCATCATTGGGAGATATTCTTAATACATGGCGGAGGATGTATTATGGGACATTGTGGGGCGACCCTTTGTGGGAAGGAGATGTAAACTCATGAGTAAGATAGGAGATCGGATCTTTCATATGGGTTGGGGGATGGGCATCCTCACCCCATTATGTAGCCCCTTGGAGCTGGAAAAAAAGAAAAAAAACTATGCTAATAGCAGTGTAAAGTTAAGTAATTGCGATTAAGATTATTGTTAATTATTCTTATGGATAAAGCATCATCTTTTCTTAAATATTATTTGTCTCTCTTTCCACAAGAATCAAGAACAAATGGCCAGCTGGTCAAGACTGAAAAATCTTATATGCCTCCCATTCCCACCCACTCCACCACTACCTTCCCCTACCTCATAATTTCCACCTTTTTTCCTGTTAGGCCGTGCCTTATGCCTTGTTTTGGAAGAAACAGATGAGAGAACATACATACAGAAAGTTAATGGAAAGTTGTTAATAAATTTTGTAAAGTTCCTTTCAATTTCTGTCTCATTTTCTACGAAGCCAAACAATATAACCTTGCTTATGTTTGGTCCTTTTGAGTTACTTTTCAAAGGGGTGTCAATTGGACCGGATTTGGTCCAATTTGATCAGTCCAATGTGAACCCATTATAAATGGATCAGGTCCAATCAAGTCTAATAAATATTTTGGACCGGTCAAATTTAATGTCTGAACCATCAGACTGCGCCACGTCTCCTGGCTGACGGCACAGTCCCTGCTAATTCAACAGACTACACCCACGTCTCTCGACAGATGGTGGCGTGCCTGTCCTCCCAGGACGTGTGACTCATCTGATTGGGGAGTACCCTGCAACGGTTACCTACGCAGACCTGGCAGATAACGGCTGTGACAGAAGCCTAGTGACGGTTACACCCGATTTGACAAGAACGCCTATATAAGAGCCCCTTAGTCGAAGGGGAGGGAATCTGATATGATTTTGGATCTTGAATCATCTTACCTTACTCAAGCTTGCTCTCAAGCTAATCTGGAGCACTTAGTGATCTAGCGTGACCTACACTCTTAGCCTCTTTACACTCTTTACTATTTTCCCCAGCGTTCTAACTTAAGCATCGGAGTATTCCTACCAGGCAAGTCCCCCGGGAATTCTTCACCGTCTTCTTCTCAGGTGCCGTCCGTTGCCAGATAGGAGCCAGTCAGCAGCCAGCTAGGAGTGCCCGGATTGCGCAGCATCATTTGGCGTCGTCTGTGGGAAACGCTTCAAAAAGCCTTCCTCTAAGCTTCTACAGTTTCCTTTTGAAAACTCAGCATTCATGGCCTCCTCCAGCAACGCCGTACGTGGTGCTAGCCAAAACGCTTCTAGGGAGCAACCCCAACTTCCCACTGTCTGTATTGGACAGTTCACCGTCCCCCTCTCCGTGGACGGGATTTCCAGTCTGAACGTGCCTCTCACAGTGGCACCCGTGGACGCTCCACTCCCTTCCACGGTGGGAACAACCTTTGCTGAACCTTCGGTTGTGCCCCTAGTGGCCAACCCAAATCAGCTGGAAGACTTAATGCAATGCATGCGAGCCATGCAAGCTCAAATGCAACAATTCCAACAGTTTCAACTTTACCAACAACAAATGCTGCATCATGTCTCCCAGTACCAGTACCAGCAGCAGTTTCCCTCCTTGCCTCAGGCCCAGCCGCCGCTTCCCCCTCGGCACCCGGCCA
>NW_010729084.1:4203524-4227607 GCF_000365185.1 Nelumbo nucifera
CACACAAGGCCATGTGCCGATCTCTACAGGTACTATTATTTTCCCAAGGGGCCGGACTTCTTCTCCGCTGAAGCCTACCAAAGGAGTGTCTGCGGGCTTCAGGTCGCTTCTCTGCAACTGGAGCTGGTCAAACGCTGCTTTGAAGAGTATGTCGGCTGAGCTACCTGAGTCGACGAGTATGCGCCTAACCTCGAAGTCGTTGATTCTCAGCTTTAATACGAGCGCGTCGTCGTAGGGGTAATGGACCCCTCGCGCATCGTCTTCTGTGATGAAAATTGGCTCTTCCGTTCTCGGCTGCTTTGGGGGGTTCTGCCCCTCCCGGGTGACCTCGCGAACTGACGTCCGAACTACTGTTGAGGTGCAACCCGCAATGATCGAACCTCCCACTATCATGTGGATGGTCCCCTGAACTAGCCTCTCCTCTGGAGGTTGCCTCTGCGGTTGTTCGGCCGACCTGCTGCTGGACTCGGGAGCGTCTTTACCGTGCTCTCCTTGCCGACCTGTTCTATTACTATTATTATTGTTATTATTATTTGGTACAAAGTTTCTCAAATATCCGCGACGGATGAGCTCCTCTATTTCGTCGCGGAGGTTTTTACAACTCTCAGTACTGTGACCGTGGTCTTTGTGAAAACTGCAATACAAACTCTTATTTCATTCATTGGGATTCCTCCTCAGAGGGGGTGGCCACTTCACGTACGGGGCGTCCTTGATCGCTATCAGGATTTCGGCCCGCTTTGCGTTCAGTGGGGTGTAATCAGCTCGGTCTGGTGCAAGAGCTCGGAACAACTGACCTGGCTTTGCACCCCGAGCTGTTTCCTTTTTTCTTCGGGTGTCATCTTGACTGGAAGGCTCTCCTTCTCTCTTTCTTTTTTCGGGTGCGCCCTCACCCTTCTGGTTGATCTCCTCTTCAGTGGCTATGAACTTATCCGCAAGCTTTAGAAACTCGGTTATGGTCGCGGGTTGGTTGACGACCATGTGCCACTTGAACTCTTTGTGCTTCACGCCCTTCTTGGCTGTTGCTAGGCGTACGACGGGGTCCAGGCGTGGTATCTGCATACAAGCGTCGTTGAACCGCTTGATATAGCTTCGGATGGACTCTCCCTCTCTTTGTGCTACGTTGAAGATGCTTTCTTCAGTCCGCGGGCACCGTTTGCTGGTGACAAAGTGGGACGTGAAGGCTTGTGCGAACTGCGCCCAACTTCTTATCGACCCGGGTGCCAAGTTTCGGTACCACGTGCGGGCTTCTCCCCTGAAAGTAGTGAAGTAGGCCACGCACATGCACGACTCACTGGCTCGTGCCAGGTGCATCTGTGACTGAAAGGCATCTACATGATCATTCGGGTCGAACGACCCATCATACTTGTCAAGAGGGGGGAGATTGAAATCCTTGGGCATCGGGACTGCCAAGAGTTCGGAAGACAGAGGGGACGGAACCGAGAGGAGGGGAGCCTTGGCTTCGGCCGAGCCTACCTCTTTTTTGCCCATGAGCTCGGGCAAATCGCGGGTGACAGATCGGCGAGCTCGGCGGCGGCGTCTCTGCTTCTTGGTGGGCTCAACATTCGTGTTGCTCACTTCCGCGCTATCCAGAATGGTTTGTGCCAGGAGTAGCCCGGTCTGCTGGTGATGGCTGCGGACAGAAGGGGCTTGCTTAGTGTTTGTTGCCAGGATCTCGAACCGGTTTTCAAGGATCGGGGTTCCAAACTTCGATTGTCGAGGCACCGTTGACCTGCCGAGCCGGGGTCCTCCCGACCTGTCCACCCGCGACGAGATCGGGGTAGCCGGTCTCTCCCGTCTGCTGTGGGGGGAGGCCTGGTTTTTTGGGAGATTTTGGGGGCCCTCTCCTCGGCCGAAGTGCTCGCTCTAGCGGCGAGATTTGGCTTGCTGTGAGGCCAGGTGCTGAGGCTGGAGCTGAGGCTGTTGAAGCTGAGGTTGGGGCAGCTGGGGGAACTGCTGCGGATACTAGTACTGGGAGACCTGGTGTGGCACGTGCTGTTGATAGAGCTGAAGTTGTTGGAATTGTTGCTTTTGGGCCTGCATGGCCCTCATGCACTGCATCAGGTCCTCTAGCTGGTTCGGGCTGGTCGCTGCGGGCACGACCGAAGGTTCGGTGAACGTTGTTCTGACTATAGCAGGGAGTGGGGCGATGATAGGTGCCATTGTGAGAGGCACGTTCAAGCTGGGGATTCCGTCCGCTGAGAGGGGGACGGTGAACTTTCCGATACAGACAATAGGAAGCTGGGGTTGTTCCCTGGAGTTACCCACTTCCGTGCTTCGTCCGACGTTGCTAGAGGAAGCCATGTGCGTTGGATTGTTTCAAGGAAGAGGAAGGAACTGAAAGAGTTTAGAGGGAAAGGCCTTTTGAAGCGTTTCCCACAGACGGCGCCAAATGATGTAGCGTGATCCGGGCACTCCTAGCTGACTGCTGACTGGCTCCTTGTTGGCAACGAACAGCACCTGAAAGGATGAAAGGAAGGATTCTCGGGGGTTTACCCGGTGGGAATACTCCGATGCTCAAGTTAGTATTGTGTATGGGAAGTAAAGAGAAAACGAAGGCTAAGAGTGGAGGTCACGCTTTATCACTATATTCGAGCGATTAGAGGTTTTTTTTTTCTCAAAAGAAGTTTCTCCTCTGCCCTAAGGGCTTTATAGATGCGCTTTTGTGAGATCGGGCATAATTGCCACTGGGCCCCTGCCACAGCCGTTACCTGCCAGGGCTGCGTAGGTGGTCGTTGTGATGTACTCCTCGCCCGGGTAAGTGACACGTCTCCAAAGTGACAGGCACGCCTCCGCCTGCTGAGAGACGTGGATGCAGACTACCGAAAGGATAGGGACTGCGCCGTCAGCAAGGGACTTGGCGCAGTCTGATTGGTACGGCCTATTGGATAGAAGCTTCTTGAGGAATGCTCCTGTGGCCCATTCGCGAGCTACTTTTCATCGAGCTCGGAATACTTCAGGAGTGCCCTTAGTAGAATTGGTCCTCGAGATGACTTGTCTACTTGGGAGCTCGAGCGAGCTGGTATTCTTAGCTTGCGAGCTAAAGTTGCCTAGGAATGGATTGGAAGTAGTTCAGGGAACCCGGAGCTTGCATTGTGGCGAGCTCCTCCTTTTGCGCGCAACGATGTAGCGAGCTACTTTATGGACCCGTTACTTAGTTGTACTGGACCACAATGTTGAGCTGTCGCCTACGTCGAGTCAGTGTCCACGTGTCGCCGTTTCATAGATCGGGTCAAATTATCCTTCATTAGTAATTATTTTCAATATAAAGTCAAAGTTTATCGCGTTTGTTTAATTAGAAAAATAAGACAATCATTTTTAAGAATTCCTTAATACATTGTGATGGTACATGATTTGGTCGCTCCTAACTGGATGGCAGTTTGGACGTCGGTCTGTTTAAGTGGATGGTCGAACTGCAAGAGAATATAACCAGAGGACCTGGGGTGTTTGGACGTCGGTCTGTTTACGAGCTTGATAGCTTTGTAAGTAAGAGAGCTAGAGAGCTAATACCGTGCTACCTTGTAATGTTAGAGGTAAAGCCCTTATATAGGCAAGTTGTCGTAGGTCTCACGAAACACATCCGAGATCCTTGGCCCACGTTACATGGAATTCATTTCGCACCTAGAGATGGACTTCGCATAAACTGGCGTCTTATCGAGTCCGTCCGATCCGGGCGGGACAAGGATAAGGCTTGTGAATGTGCAGCATGACCCCAAAAAGGTCAGAGGCAGTTGGCTAGCTTCTAGAAGTGGGTTGCATGGCACCTCGGCAGTTCGGGTCACCACAAGCTACTCGGATCTCGGTCTTAGTCGAGGTGCCTAAGGTACCCGAGCTGACCTGGCTTGCTGAGGTGGCTGGAAATGTTGAGTTGTCGTCCAATGTTAGCACCCAATTTTTTCTCGGTCCCTTCACCCTACCTCTTTGTACCCCCTCTTAGACTTCAAAATCCTAGAAACACAACCAGTTGACTTGACACTCTCTAAAACCCGAAATACCCCATTTTGACGCAATTCACAGGACAAATAAGAACCTTAATCAGACATCATCCCCATACTTGGAAAACTATAACTTTGTTACACATCACTTTTCATGACTAAATTCTAAAGATCCACCGTCCATCATGCCAACTCCCTTTCTAACGGCCCCAATCTATGCGATATTCAAACTTCAGTTCAACATATCCATTACCTCAAGATCACTAAGAAGCAATTAACTAGCGAATCCCACCACAAATCTACGACAACCAACCTCAAAAATACAAAGATCCCATTCTGATGGGCCTGAATGATTACCAAGATCGACCATATCTTTCTCAAATCAGAACCATCCACTTGACCCCTTACCCTAATCCATGCCCACCTACCAAATTGTAACTCAAAATTCCCCTGTTTACCCCCCTCCCCATTAAGCCTAGATCCTATTTCATTAAATCTCATTAATTAGAGCTTACCATTCGTCATCCCAACTTCATATGACCAATCAAAACCCCGCCACCATGTTCAAAGACCCAAAGAACCCTAGAACATCATATTTCATGACCAAACACCTCCATTTGACCGTTGAAAAAGCAAGATTCCATTTCAGGCCCTCTCGTTGATTGGAAAATCATAAGATCGTGATCTGAATTAAATCAATCAATCTACACTTTTGATCAAAGATCCATCACTTTCATCATATTCGGGATGTTAAAAAATGCCAACCCACCAAATTTTATCCCAAAATTTCCCCATCTGACCCTTCATCAAACAAAGATTCTATTTCAGCAAATCTTATTGATCCAAACTTGTTAGCCATAGATCTCAATCATCTCGACCCCATTTGTCTGATCATACCTCACCACTATGTTTAAAGATCCAAAAAACCCTAGCACGCCAAATTTCATATCCTAATTCATCCGTTTGATCATTAAAATAGAAAGATACCATTTTGATGCACCAGATAAAATTGTCACGTCGTCTGGCCCAACCTAAATCCTTAAAAAGGGTGATGGCTGATGTCAGACCCATTCTTGACCCATTAGAAGGCATGAACCAATTAAACAAAGCCTAATAGGCTTAAAAAGCTCAAAATACCAAACAGACCCTACTTGAGATCAAGAAAAGGCAAAATAGCATTTAAAAGTTCATCAAATTTACATTTTCTACCACTGATAGCCCCAAATACGAGATTGTCATGATAGACACGCCCTCAACTCCCATTGGCCGCACAAAACCCATGGGAACCACCCCCAAATAAAAAAAAAAAAAAAAAACGTTTCACCAAATAGGTAAGCCTGACTGGGCATTTATTTCTTTGAAGAATCTTTGCCTATTTGTATGAAAAGCCTCTGTTGAATCTCAAGCACTGTAGATAAATCGAATTCAGACCAGACCCCCCTCCCTTTCTCTATAAATGCGATATAATTCGAGCTCAAATGAGGGAGAGGGGGAGAGCAGGGATAAGAGGGAGAAGAGGAGGAGAAAGGAAGAGAGAGAGAAAAACCTAGAAGAGAAAAGCCTGCTTGTAATCCCAAAATCCCTGAAACTAAGCTCAAGCCTCATCCCTTATCTTCAAAACTTAACACAAAAAATGCTCAGCCCAGCTCCTGACACCCATTCTCTTGTAATTCCAAAACCCTTAAAGCCAAGCTCAAGCCTCATCCCCCGTCTTCCAAACTTCACAGCAGAAACGCTCAGCCCAGCTCCTGCCTTGCTCAAGTTTCGCTTGAAATTCTCTTAACTGTTGGAAAACTTTTGACAAGCTACATACGAAAGGTAAGTCTTTTTTAGTCTTTCTGGGTTGCTTGAGGTTCTGAAATGTTGGAGAACCATCATTTGCAATTTCTTCTTGACTAAGAATAGAGGCAGAGAGGTGAAGGTCTTAGGGAAATCAGTACCTAAGACCCGATAACATCACCTCAAAATCAGTCTTAGGAGAAGTTGAAAACATGTTCCTCTAGATTTAAGAAATTATTGCAACCATTTATATTTTGCTCCGGAAGAAATTGAGCCTGAACAACTCCCGTATTGAGCTACCATAACGGCTTGGAGAGAAGGGTGCCTAATACCTTCCCTTTTCCAATCTTTTGGACCCAAAATCTCTTGGCTATGTGCCTTTTCCATAGAGGACGAAGTCACTATCAAAGACTAAAATCGAGTTTTTCAAAACTGAAAATGTGGGTCCATTTCCTCTAAAAAATGGGTGGCGACTCCATCTCTTTGAGCCGACCATGAGCTTCCCGGAGCTCACATCTAGTCATCAGGTCGTTCCACATGTCCACATGCTAACAGGTTAGGCCAAATTACCCCTCATCAAGTTGAGTTTCTATCACTAGACATTGCAATTGGGTTGTATGGGTCCAATTGGGTCAAGGTACTTCTTATTGATTTCGGGTCAGGTTGAATTTTGGGTTGTCCAGAAAATGTTAGGCCATAACCCTAAATGTTTGGATTAGGGTTAAATGACGGGTCAATTTGGACCATCCCAAAAATAACTGAAACTTTAAAAATCAAAGAAAAAATACATAAAAATGCCAAAATTAAAGGCATTAACCATAAAATTTCAAAAATAAAATAAAAAGTTTAAGCATTTAAACAGTTCAAAGAGTATACAATAAAAAATAAAGACTAAATAATAAAGATTAAAAAATAATAACCTTTAGCAATATATAAATAGTCCCAATTAGACCTAACAATTGGATTAACAAGTTGATCCATGACCCAACTCAGTCCAACTCAATTTTTCCCAAGTTGGATGAGGCCGAGTTATTCTCAAATTCAAGTAGCTAAATATGAAACCCTAATCCTATTTTTTATTTTTTTATTTTTTGGATTGAATTGGATCGAATTTTCAGTTTGAACCTAACTTTTAGTAGGTCTAAATTTCACACAAAGAAAACCACGAATTAGTCACTCTTATTAGAGTTTTGTGGTTGGGAAGTGGAAAACCTCAAACCCTATCTTGTGTGTTCAAGAAAAGTGGTCCGGTGCTTTTAAGCCACGATGCCAAAAACACACTCATGATCTGAACAGTGAACAGTAACGCCTTCAAGGCTTTGAATATAATTTATGTGACTTAGCGTAATATAATATCCACCCGTTAGTGTTTCAAGATAATTGGGCTCCTTCAATTTCCTAAAAGGACATTTTCCTAGAAATTAACATGGAAACGTAACAACGTTTCCCATTTTTTGCATGCATTAAATGACACATCGACCAGTCACTTGTGAGAGAATATTTTTCCATACTTTTCTCACGAAACATAGAAAAAGACAAGTGCGTGGATTGTGTCCTGTGCTCACAGCTTTGACTTCACAGGAGACGAGGAAATTTGGAAAATTATATATATACACACTAATAGAGACCCGTGCGATATATGAAAAAATCTGAAAGATTGAATAATTTTATTTATTATTAATTAATTAATTAATTAATAATTAAAATGTGTTGTTATAATTAACTAAAAGTATTCAAAGCTATTGTTAATATTTAAAATTTTAGTAATTGTAATTTTCATTTAATGCTGATTTGCATAAAATAATTATTGTTAATTTAATATGAACAAATATTTTTTAATAAATTTAATTTTATTAATCATTTGTAGTAATTTTTATAGCTGTTATTATTTTCATTATTTTTAAATGAAATTTTGATTGACTTTAAATAAATAAAAGTAATTACAAAATCTAACATTTTTATTAATTTTATAAATAATTAACAATTATATAGAAATGGCAACAGGGTGGGTTTGGGGTGGGGACCATCCTTATCCCTACCCTGTGCCCCGTAGTCAAGACACTCTACCAACTCTTGTCTCGTCTCTAGTGTTAGGTAGGTTCAAGGCAAGGCACCCTCTCCTTGTTAGGGATGGGGAATCCTCGAATTTCCCCTCTTCCCACTCCATCATCAAGGATGAAGAGTCATTGAATTTTTCCTACCCGGTCCCCAATGTCAGGCGGGTCAAGGCAAGGCACCCACTCCCCATCAACCCAATATTCAATTTTATGACAAAAATGATCAAAAGGATATACTAAGTATCAACTAAATGGTAAATTTTAAAAGTACACTAAATTATCTTTAATTTTCAAAAATGTAATTTTATGAAAATTTTGGAAAATTTATAACAGTTGTGCATATTTTGAAATTTATTTTTAAATTGTTATTAAATAATTTGTTTTTTTAAACGGTTTACTTATAGAATTACGTTAATTTATCTTATATTTTCTAATATAAACTAATCAATAATTTCCTTTTTCCAATATTATACTAATTTGTCTTAATAATTTGTGTTTTTATTGGTTCAAATTATAGTTTTCCCTTTCCCATACTCATTTATCTTTAATAATTTTCAATAATCTACAATCAAAATTACATAATTTTTCAATAGTTTTCCAAAATTTATCAAATGTAATAAATTTTTCTAAAATTTCCAAATTATTCCAATAATTACATAATTGTTTAATACATTTTTGAAAAGTTTATTACATTTTTATAATTATGGAGATTTATTGAAGATTATTTTAAAATATTATTAAATATATATTTTTATTAGGTAGTTTACTAACAAAATTACACTAATTTATCTTTTATTTTCCAATATAAATTAATTAATAATTTCATTTTCCAACATTATAATATTTTATTCCCCATCAACATTCGATTATTAACTATAATAATAGCAATAACTAAAATTTTATACTTTTTAATAATCCTTAAATATAATTCTCAATTTTATAGGAATTAGTTAAAGAGTTTTCAATTTCTGTAAAATATTGTTAATTAACATGAATATAATAGAATTTACCCAAAATACTTTAAAAGGTCATGATGAGTTAATTAATAACAATATTTATTAATCTTTGGTAATTTATTAAATGGCTTACTTACAAAATTACAAAATTACTTACAAAATTACACTAATTTATCTTATATTTTCTAATATAAACTAATCGATAATTTCCTTTTTCCAATATTATACTAATTTATCTTAATAATTTGCGTAATTATTGGTTCAAATTATAGTTTTCCCTTTCCCATACTCATTGATCTTTAACAATTTTCAATAATTTACAATGAAAATTACATATTATTTTAATAGTTTTCCAAAATCTATCAAATATAATAAATTTTCCTAAAGTTTCCAAAATAGTCCAATAATTTTTAATAATTATTTAATAATTTTTAAATAAACATTAAAAAAATTTATATCTTTTAATTTCCAAAATGTTATTTTATGAAAATGTAGTTTTATAATTTTTTGAAAAATTTATTACATTTGTGCAATTATGGTGATTTATTGAAAATTATTTAAATTGTTATTAAATATTTATTTTTATTAGATAGTTTATTAACAAAATTACACTAATTTATCTTTTATTTTCCAATATAAATTAATTAATAATTTCTTTCTCCAACATTATAATATTTTATTCGCTCATCTTCGTTCTGTTATTCACCATAATAATAGAAGTAAGTAAAATTTTATACTTTTTGATAATTGTTAAATATAATTCTTGATTTTATAGAAATTAGTTAAAGAGTTTTCAATTTCCTTAAAATGATGTTAATTAACATGAATATAATAGTATTTACCCAAAATACTTTAAAAGTCATGATGAATTAATTAATAACATGATAAGTTCCTAATGACTTAGAGGAGATATCTTAGGAGAGAGAGAGTCAAGGAGAATGCAGGGTGGGGGTAATGGAGCAAGGAGTACGTGAACATATATATATATATATATATATATATATATATAATTATTCATTTATATATGATTTATTTTTTGTTTTCCTTTTTTACTTGCATTAATAGTCCATATATATTTGTTTTTTTATGCCTAAAGGCAAGTTCATTAATAAATGTTCATGTTACAAAGTAGAAAATTTAACAGCAATGAAAAATACAACCAAAAAAGCATGTTAAGCATTCTGAGACAAAAACAGGTAACCACAAGCACCAAGAGAAAAACGACTTGAAAAATCTCTACAACTGATGCAAATTTAAGAAATGCCAAAATGGTCAGTTAAATGCCTCCAACAGAGATGAAGCCAACAAGTGTGTCTCCCTGCCAAATGAGTCCGAATCAACTACGCAAAACCCTCAAGGGGTATAGAGAAAATAGGTACCATGGCATTATTGTGCTTTAATTCTACCTTTGCGTTTAATTGTAATCTGCAACAAAATCAACATGCTTCATCTCCTCTCCAAAATCAACATGCCTCATCTCCTCTCCTTTCTTCTCCTGTATTTTGGTGTTTAACGAGGCAATTAAAGTTATTAAGGAAGACCATTGCCCTTTGGAAAAGAATTTGGATTAATTGAATGTTTTTAGATGTTCCGATAAGCGGACTGAAAATCTAAGCCCAGTTTGTGTAAAATTACTAAATTCATGGCCCCGTTATCAAAATTGTGGGAATGTTATCATTGGTTCCATAGACCGTTGGACAGCCATCATGTTCATTTAATCCTTGATCTTTGGAAAGTTGAGTTTAGGGGTGTAAACGGATCGAATTCGAATCAAATTAGGAAATATCCGACTTCGAATCTAATTATAAAATCCATTATTCGAATTTGATTCGATATTCGACGGGTATTGAAAATTAATATTTGAATTCAATTAACCATTTGAATATTCGATTCAATTCAAATTCAACCAGTTAATTATTTTAGCTAATTAATAAATATATAAAATAAATATTTTATTTATTTAAAGTATATAAATTATTTATATAAGAATGAAATAATTGATCAAATTCAGATATTTATCAATTTGAATAAAATCACATTCGAATTTGATCAATTAGATATTCAAATTATCTGAATTCGATTTAATTATGTCAAATCTCAAATTTAAAATCAGATTTTTTAATACCATTGAGACCCATAGTTGAGTTGCTTATTTAAGTGCTAATGGTAAAGTAAGAAGCTTTCACATGATCTATGGCCGCCTTTAATTAGTATGGAAGCCATTCCTAGAGGAATTGATATTCCCTTTGAAAATCGGGAAAAAGCTGAATGTGACACAAATTCCCAAATTCAATTATTTATTTATTGGAATAAGCAGACTGTACTCCTCCTAAAAAATCTGAAATTACAGCCACTTTCTAATTTACTAATAAACCTATGACTATGACCATGGTTGCAGAACAATTCAACGACTCCCAGCAATAAAAGTAAACACATCATTTGCAAAACAATATATCACATTACATCCATATATGTTTTTCTAAGCCGTGGTGTGTTCACATTTCATTAAGAGTTGCTGAATTGTTATGCGACCATTCTCCCAGGTAATGTTTGAAGACGCATGGTCCATGGAGAGAAAATGTTTCCCCTCCGTATTGACAGTTTTACCAAACACCACATGAGTAAATATATAAATAATATCCTGATAATATATGAATTGAACCTTATGCTTTGAACAATATTATCTTCTAATTCTCGCTACAATTTATCTACAATGATAATTCTCAACCTTCTATTTACCAAATGGAGGGAGGGGCATCAAGAATTTTTTAACACAAACAAACACAATTGCCATGTCAGCAAAACAAAACATGACGATTTGCTGATGTGGCAATTGGTAGAATTAAAATCTTTTCTTGAGAGCCCGTAAATAGATAGATGAATGACAAATAGACGAAGCCAAAAGAGGGTTTAGCACTCTAACTTTATTCCGTGTGGAGCATTCGCTTTCAGAGAGTCGTCGTCAATCGTCAATAATATAGTGTTAATAAAAGACATAACGGAGGAAAAAAAAAAGAATAAAAGGAAGTTGGGAGAGATATATTCTTAACACGTACGATATAATAATGGTGTGGTCTGTGATCAAAGTTTAGCCTCACAAATTGAGAAATGATCTCATCTGACCGATCGTGCAGTTCCTATTCTTCGATACCCAGTATTGGATCACAAGGGGGAATTTGTGTAGTGTGAATTGTGAAAGATAGCTGATATGTGCACTTTTAGGAACTAATTCTAAAAGTTGACGGGTTCTAAGTACATGATCAATCTTTGATTGATTTCGCCCCAAACTATGACACTACATCAAAAATCAAATCCACATTTTGTTTTGTAATTAATTACATTTCACATAAGGCATCATGAGTTTTTTTTTTTTATTCATCTCACAGATCTTAAAAAAAATAAATAAATCACAGAAACCAAAAAGATTCAAACCAAAATTAAACGAGGGGTGACTACCCCCATAACATCAGCAAATAGAAGAAAGTTGAGCTCTCTAGGAGGTATAAAGAATTCCCTATACCAAATCTTAGTACTCCAAGTTAAATTGGCCATAAAATTAGCACATCTGTTGGCCTCCTTGTAGTAGTGGTTGATACGAATGTCCCAATCTCTATTCAGAAGAGTTTTGATCTCCTTGCTTATTGTAGAAAGACGCCAATGGTCATACCTACCACCCTTAAGAATTTGAATGGTGGAATGCGAATCTGACTCCAAAATGATTTTGCGGTAGCCTGAGTTCCATGCCAAGACAAACCCACATTTGATAGCCCACAATTCTGCCAAGTTGATAGAGGAATTTCTAATGTAAGTGGTGAAGCCTCCTTTCCATTGTCCAAATTGATCTTGGAGAAGACCCCTAGCCGCAGCACCATCATTTGGCCCTTGACAGCTCCATCTATATTGATTTTAATCCATTGATAACCCGGAGCTTCCCATTGATACCCCTCCAAACTCTGCAATTAGGTTGATTCTTGACAAGAACATTAGTATGTTGGCACACAGAAAACTGTCACCATAATTTTTTGAAAGATTTATAATATAAGTGGAAATGAACATAAGGCATAATGAGTTAGTAGTGAACCTTTTATTTTTCCTTTTGCCTTTATTCAATAACCTGCTCTAACCGTCAAGCTTATTAATTTAATTGGAGAGAATAAAGTGCCATTTGGCAAGTTTTTTTTACGAACATCTGGACAGTCTGATAAGTATTTTTCAAGTACTATCGTAATCTATCGTAATCTATAAAACTGTTAAATGAAAGATTTTGAGTACAAAATGATGAAAAGGCATCCAAAATTTTGGTCATTTTGTGTTTTGATTAGCTTTCTTGGACATAGGTCTTTCTAGCTTTATGCAAACAAAGAAACAAAGAAAGACCAAATTATGGTCAAGCTTTGAAAAGATCGATGCAAAGACTGCACAAAAGGACTTGTCAAACGCTTTCATAGTGTATCTACTCATTTATATATAGTGCTTACCATAACCTACTATTTTTTGCCAATTAGCTGTAATTTAAAAACTTACGGTGTGTTTGCCAATTAATCTGAACGATTCATACTTTATCAGTTCACAAAAATAATTCAAAATCGTAAAATCTCCTTCCAGAACCTAAGGTTATGTTTGGTTTGACTGAAAAGGTAGGGAAAGACAGGAAAACCAATATAAAGTTTGTAAAGGTTTCTTTACATTTTTCTTCAAATCAAACATAACCTAAGTTCTGTAGGTTTGTGAATTTAGAAACTGATTTTAACCATCATACCATGGGTCTGTTTTGCTGATATAGAATGTGAGATTGTTTGAAGAAAAAAACTGATTCACCCTAAATATGACAGTATGTTTTCTTCGGGTGGATTCAATTTTGTTAGGCCACATTTGGGAGTGCTTTTACTTTTAAAATGGGTTTTTAAACAAACACTTTTTTTTTTTTTTTGAATAAGTGCGTATTTAAATAAGCACATTTGAGCGTTTGCAGTTTGCTGTTATGTTTATAATAAAGGGCTTCTCCAAAATGTAAGAAGTATTTAAAAGCCTTTTTTTTTTGTCTTCTTAAACAAGCTTTTTTGGACTGAAAAGTGTTTTTTGAGCTTTCTTATCAAACACCAATTAATTCAGGCAACTTTGGGTCCTTTGGGCTTCTAATAATTAAGCAAAAGTGTCTCCCAAACGCACTAGAATCTGGAACAGCATCTTCTTGGGTTGGAGATAAGTTGTACGCAGTACGCACTAGGTTTGTGGAGCATAACGTAAACCATATGCTTAAGGGCTGTTTTGCATTCTGTGTGAAACTGAACCTGTTTTATTTTATTACTTACTTTTTAATAGAATCTGTTGAGTTTTAAGAGTGGTGTAGTGTTCCCTATTGTACGTTGAGATCCCGAAATGAAGTCACTTATAATTTCTCGTTGATACTTTCTTACAGATAAAGAAAGGAATATGAGAGGAAGGGTAAGGCAAAGAATATGAGTAGGAATAGTGAAAGCAAGGATATATGAAAGGCTAAATGAAATGAGAACAGGGGGTCATGTACTCATGTCATGAGAGGTTTTGAAGGAGAAATCTAAAGAGACTGAGGTATCAATGTATCAAATTCCCTTTCGGCTAAAGTTACATGGGGGACGGGGTGTCTTGTAGGCTGCAACAAATCAATTAACCCTTTGAAACTATTTGGACTTAGTGGCTCATTTGGGGTATTATGTAGTGTGGATGAGAGATTGGTGGGTTTACACCACACTTTGTGACAGGGACCAATCCATGCCACACCACAGTCCACAAGTTGTTTTGAATTATGGATAAATTGTGTAGATGAGACCAATACACATCTATAGTAGCGTTTTGTACATTTTTTGATTCCATGTATCTCATATGCATTTTATGAATGACCTATACAACTGATCATAAAATGTCTAGTTTTTGCATTTTATATGATAAATAAATTGAAAAAGGCATCGATAAATTAATATTAACCAATAAGCACTAATTTTAATTAAAAGATAATAAAATAATTTAAAATATTATTTTATTGATAAAACCATTAAAAATTAATATTTTAATAAATGAAAAAAAGAGTGGAGAAGGAGAATCATTAGACTTGAGCTAGATTTAACATTAAAAATTCTTATTTCATTGAAAAATATTAAAAAAAATTATTATTTCAAAATTTAACATTTAAAAAGAAAGAAAAGCATGTAAACGAAATGTATTATATTAAAATAGAGTGACAAAGTATTGTGAACCGATCACATCCACGAGATACATGTGTGGCCGATATTTTGGACTATGAACAGGGATAATCCATGATATATTATTGACCGTCTCTATCCACAACCAACCGAACACTATGACTATCCTATGGCGTGAACTGAAATGGGCCATCCACGAGATGACCACGAAACCAAACACCACCTTAGTTTTAGGATATGGGAAATGACCCATAAACTAATTCCTTATTTTTGCTATGACAAACACTTGGGTCTTGAGAGACATGACCCAAAACCAATCTAGTGCCCATTAAATTGCGATTTATCCTTTATTAGGATGACACCAACTCACCATTGAATGGACCTCGGCTTGCAGATTATATGGACCCAAAGTTAGGTTAGGCACTAATCCAATTTTGTATTACAAACGATAGTTCGAATATTGGTAAGTAATAACCAATGGATGAATCATAATCATATCTGCCACACGGTAATTACCTAGGAGGACCCCTTGCTATTGCTTCCAAATCCTCTTCTGGTGAGTGGGGAGAGAGGATTCTCCCATACCAATAGGGGTGTTAACCATATTTAAAAATCCGATTTCGAATTCGATATTTGATATAACCGAATTGAATTCGGATAATTGGAATATCTAATCGATTGAATTTAGATATGACTTGATTCGATTCGATAAATATTTGAATTTGACCAATTATGTAATTCTTATATATAATATATAAAGTATTTTATATAATTTATATATAATAATTAAGTTATATAAATAATTTATATACTTTATATCAATAAAATATTTATTTTATGTATTTATTAATTAATCAAATTCGAATCGAATCAAATATTTGAATATTTAATTAGATTCGGATTTGGATATTAACTTTTAATATCCGTTGGATATCCAATTTTCTAATTGAATTCGAATTTAGATATTGCCTCATCCCATTCGACTTCGATTCATTTTCACCCCTACATACCAATCATTTCAGTTGTAAGTGGGTAAAGATGATAATAGCGGAAAGACATGAAACCGTATGTATGTAAGAGTTTTGGTCAATCAAACCCATGGGTGAATTTTGATGAATATCACATCATTTAGTACGTGTTTGGTATCCTGGCTGTTTTCTGAGGCATTTTCTACAAGCATCCAATGGTTTCACCTACAGGAGAGATGTTAAGAAGGTCACATCAACAATGTTGCTGCCACGTCACATCATCATTGTGAGAAACATTAGCCTCTTACTTGAAACACGTAAATTATGCGGATTCCTAGGCATTTCCGTTTTCGCTCATTTGTCACTTAAAACAGTTTAACCAAATAGGTTTTTTTGACTGTTGAAGCAGAATACCCTATGTGGCACCAACATGGACTCAAAACGGACATACAACACTCCAGTACCAAACAACACCTTAGTTTGTAATTAGAATCAAAACTAAAATATTTGAAGATTATAATTGGAATCACATATTCCTCGTGCCTGTTTGGATTGTATGTGAATTGGGTTTAAATTCTAAAAAAATGTACGCAACTTCCAAAAAGGATGCTGGCATGATATTGTCATTCCGAAGGGGACAGGCCGGAATGGCCATTCCCTCACATAGGGTTTGGTCATTCTGCTAAGAATAAGAATCAAAGTCCCATTCCACCTAATCAAATAAATGCCAATTTCAATTCCAGACCCTATTCCTACAAAACAAATAAACCCAAAATGTGTTGACACAGTATCATTAGGCCATTAGAGGATTTCCTCCTCAATGGCCAGCACTTGGAGCCCCTTGCTTCATATTTGATGTCCTGTGTCACTACACCCTAAGGTTATCTTTGGTTTAAAGGAAAAAGTAGAGAAAGTAAGGGAAAGGTAGGAAAAAATGGGAAATATTTACAAATCTTGTATGAATTTTTTATCTTTTCTTTCCTTTTCCTACTTTTTCCTTCAAACCAAACACAGCCTAAATGCTCGGTTTTGAGTTTCTTGATTCGATTGTTTCGATTTTGGATTAATTTGTTCTCGGTTCTTAGATTTAAAAATTAGATTAGCAGAAATTTTTGGTTTTCATTGAAGCTATAAAAATTGGTTTATTCTATTTGATTTTTAATAGAATAAACCCAATGCTCACTCTATCATGCTTCAAAAACCATTCAGATGGGGAAGGTACCAACTGGTTGGTTGGTAAGGTCACCAAATGGACTGCTGGTTGTAATGAAGACTTGGATCAAATCCTACCTGGGGTTATGGGTTATGGGTATCGGGTCTATTTATCCACATATAATCCCAGCATGCCCACGTCAATTTTTTTCAACTTCCTGTTCCTGGTAGTTGGGCGAAAGTGAAAGACGACGAACTGCAGGCTTCACCAAGTCAGGAGCTTCAAGCCCCAGCCCAGTAGGCCAGTACCCCAAATAAAAGCTGCTAAAACAGTAGACAGACTACCTATTCAAAAAGTCTGGACATGAATTATTGTTAGGACCGAGATCCGGATATCTGGAGGCAACAGAACCAACGATGGATGATCATTTCTGCTCGGGCCTTAATTATCTGGACCAGCTCTTTTTGGAAATATGGACGTGGCAAGTTTTTCTTCCAAACATAGCCCAATATATACATTATGATATATTTAAAAAAAAAAAACTTTTATTGACATACTTGAGCAGAAAGATATCATCAAGCCCAGGGTGAGGGTCAGGCTGGGCCCAGACAGCCGTGTATGACCTGGCCTAGATCGGCCCAGCCCAGATATCCCGAGATAATTGGCCTACACTCAAATCCTTTCAACCCAAAACTTTTCCCTCGCTCGCTTTCCCTCCAAAGCACATTTCGCTTTTGCAACGAAGAGAGTGAAGGGAAAAGGGAAATCCAAGACCAAGACTAAGAGCCCTCGAAACCGCATTCACTCCACCGTGTTTCCTTCCTTTTTTTTTTTAATTTTTTTTTCCTTTCTCTTTTCATTCAATTCAAATCTTTCAAAATTTTCAATTTCAAATTAAGCGGAATCAGGCGCACCACCAAACAGATTTTTTTCCATGTTATTTATGTGCAAGATGAATTCCCTCTTCGTGCCCGCGCTTTCAAACTTCCCTTCTTTCTCCAAACAAATACCTCCCTCATACCTTCCATTCTCTGAATATCCTTTCTGCACTTCTTCCTCTCTCAAAAACTCTCATTTTCTTCACCTTAAACCCCTCTCTTCTTTTGCTTGCTCGATGTCGACTTCTTCCAAGGTTTCCGCTCCCCGAATGGAGGTATCTCGATTGCCTTCCGGTGAGATTCACGTTATCATCGGCCCAATGTTCGCTGGAAAAACCACCGCTCTGCTTCGTCGAATTCAGTCCGAAAGCAATAATGGAAGGTATTTATATATTCTCTTCATTTTTTGTCGAATTTAGGGTTTCGGGTTCTGTTTGTTTCTGTCTTCTATCGTACCATGAGGAAGGTCACTCCTGTGAGCATCACTTTGTCACTTATCACCAGAAAGAAGAATGAATTAAATTTCTTTTACATACATTTTCATATTTATAACTGCAGAAGTGTAGCGATAATAAAATCGAATAAAGATACAAGATATGAATTAGATTCTATTGTGACGCATGACGGAGCAAAGTTGTCATGCTGGGCTTTGCCGGATCTATCATCATTCAGAGAGAAAATTGGGGTTGACGTTTATGACAAGGTATTTTCAAAGCTGTAATTCCAAATTCATTTATTCCCTTGGCAATTGATTCTTTTTCGATTTACTCACGTATCGTTCCTTAGTGAACTTGTGATATGCCAACTGAAAAAAAAAGACTTGTGATACTACGAAGCAAGCTCTTATGGTAGTAAATTGAAAGATCTAGAAAGCTTTAATTTTTCTGCATTCATATCTATTAGTGATGCCTCTTATGTGAATTCTGATGGTACATATTTTTTGTAAGTATTATTAGTTTCACGTAATTTTCTAATAGTTATCTCATTCTCATGGTCATACATGGTCACAGCTGGATGTGATTGGAATCGATGAAGCTCAATTTTTTGAGGATCTATATGGTTTCTGCTGCAAGGCAGCTGATCATGATGGTAAGACTGTAATTGTTGCAGGCCTGGATGGTGACTACATGAGGTACTTTCTGTACTTTTTGGTCTTAATCTGTTTGCCATCATTTTCTTTTCCTTCCTTCTCTGATGAGATCCTATGTTGGCAGAAGGAGCTTTGGTTCTGTGCTTGACATCATTCCTCTCGCTGATTCTGTAACTAAGCTAACAGCTCGATGTGAGTTTTGTGGCAAGCGTGCCTTCTTTACCTTAAGGAAGACAGAGCAGACACAGACAGAACTGATTGGTGGGCCTGATGTTTATATGCCTGTCTGCCGGCTGCATTATTTCAATGGACAAGCAGTAATTGAAGCTGCAAGGATTGTCCTGGAATCTCAAAGTATTAAACGTGACTCGTATCTTGAAGCATCCCCATTATCTAACTAATATGGTCTATGCCTATGGTACATGGCTTCTTTTTACAGCCTTAAATGTTCTGTTGGGTGTAACTGTGTGATTCTTGTTCTTCCCCTCCCCTTGTTCTGTATCCCATGACAGTTTTGAAGCTTTTATGGGTTTCTTGGTGGGTTTTTGCAGTATTTCTTCTAGATTTGTACATATGTGGGAGCAGCAGTTAACTATAGAGATTGATAATATATGGGAAAACTAATGATAATATATGGTGGTTGGCCAGTCTGTAGTCTCCGTGGGTAACCATGGACCTATTTTTCATCAGGTAATGGGAAGTGTGCTGTTTCAGTTGTTGCCTCTTGGTATAAAGAGATAATCTATTGGGTTGTTGTGGTGTCCTTAGGAGAACAGTGAATGCCATTCTTAGATAAAAATATCTAATTTGGGTTTCTGCTATTGAGGACTGATGAGGCGTATTGGGGTTTTGCTACCATTTTAGCCCATGTAAATTGTGCGAAGATTCCCATACATTTGTTTTCACAACCACACATGATTCGCTGCATATTATCAATCTCCTTGTTTAAAAGTTCTAAACATACCATTTTATTGTTTGAAAGTCTCCTAAACCTTTTTTTTAAAGTTAGATTTGTTATAGGTTGTAAAAAACGAACCGATGATTTACATTTCTTATTTTAAATGGAAAGGAACATTGTTTTTGCCATTAGCAAGAAATACACAAGGAAGACTGTTTATTATGTTAAAAGATAGTTTGGGTAAGATACTCCGGACAAGACATCCGGTAGAAAAAGGTGAATGGATGTGCTAGAAATCCATCTAAAAGAAAATCATCCACATATACTTATGAACCTTTTGTCAATGCTAAGTTTACCTTCTTTATGTAGTCCATTTTCCACCAGTAATATCAAACCAGGGTAATCTTTCATACACTACATGATCGCTAGAAATGCTTTCAATGTTCTTTGCTGATGGGTCCATCATCCATTGGCCAATGGACGGATGCCACTCCAAGCAGAGAAAACATCTGCACAACATACCTGTATATATTATAGACAATACCAGATCATACCGGAACGCATTTAAGTGGGTATAATACAAATATCTAGATTCTTTTACAGGAAAATAAGGAAGAAAAATTGGATAGACGTTTGTAATGTGAATTTGTTTCAATAACATGGATATACCTGAGATTACATGGTTTAAACTTTAAACCAAATCTCTTCTGAAACAATCAAAATTGCAACTGCTTGAAGAGGGAGGGGGAAGATCAGTACAAAACCAACAAGAATAAAGCAGCATGGAGTGAGGAAAGATCCTCTACAGCATCTACCATTCATGACACCTAAAATCAGTGAAATATGGTCTTAAGTTACACCAAATAAAATAAAACCTGAATGCTTTCAGTGAAACAATAAGAGTTGACAAAAAGAGCATATAATTAAGTAAAAGCTGGTAGCATCAGAATCTTTCAGTGAAACAATAAGAGTTGACAAAAAATCAAAATCAAGTGAAGGGCATGGAGAAATAGACCAAACAATTCAAAGTGTCATGAAAATATTGAATATGGTATCCTTAAACTATATAAGTCATAGAGGTGATTACATGCATAGAGAAAAATGATACTATCAGCACAAGGTGCAAACCTTAACATTAAGATAATCACAAACCGCATCCAGTATAATTGTAGAACCGGTATCTGTTCCAGCAATTGTTTCCCAACTATGGCAGCATGAAAACAACACATCCATCTTTGGTTTTTTGAACAATTAAGCCCATTCCCTCAGGAGAAACAGATTTAACAAAAGTATAAAACCTTTTGAAATAAAAAATGTAGAGTTCAGCAATAGGTTTAAGAGAAACAGGTTTGCTCTGTTTCTCTGTGATATTGTACCTGAACTTCAATCTGAACTGTTGCAACAGAACATATAAAAAATTTCTACAGAAAACATGTACTAAAGCTTACAAATCCAAGGTTAATCTAAGACCATGTAATAATGACTCCTCCAACTCAAGTGGGATTTCTGTGATCAAAGACAGTACCTTTCTCATCTTTCTTTTCTCTATCAATTAGTTGTCTTAGCAAGTTAGCAGAGTCAACACTAGTAGCAGGGCTCAAGTAACAAGACAAAGTAACTAACAAGTAATATGATGTTCAGTTACTAGAAGGGAAAAAATAACAAAGTATATTTGTAGAAAAGCTAATTTTGATTGATAAGAGGGTCAGTTCTGGGTCTATAATATACAACAGTCTTTGAGTTCTAATTGGGTCTGAGTGTTTTCTTTTTGGGTCAGGACTCGGGACCAGTTCTTTGCTGATCTGGTCCAAGCCCGACAACCCTATCCCCATGTGAAGGTCATAATACTCTTCTCCTCCCCTTATCTTTTTTTTTCTTTTTCTTTTTAAATTAATCAAAACCTAGACACTGATTAATCACCTGATTGCCATTCATTGCATCTCCTGTAGAGGCCACAAACCTAAACTAATTGCCCCACTACATTGCATTACTATGTATATATAAACATTAGTGTAATGTCTAGTCTAACTCTGTTTTCTTTTCCTGCTACTAGTTATTACTCCACCATACTACTATTATTTCATATATGATAAAATGTCTGCTAGACTCAGTTTATGTCTCTGTATTCATAGAGATGAAAATGTTTCCAGTAACATGATCTGTGTTTATAGAGATCAAAAAGCAGTTATTTTGTTAGTGTTACTAGCATTGTGGGTAGAGGTGTAAATTGGGCCGGGCCGCCTGCAGCCCGGCACGATGGCTAATGTGCTGTGCTAGGCCCGGCATAGAGGTCCATGCCGTGCTGGGCCGGGGGTTCGAGGCCCATGGGCTGGCACGGCACGACACGGCAACACGTGCTGTGCCGCTCGCGGCCCGTGTGCCGGCACGGCCCAGCCCACAGCACAACATGAAGCACAGTTCGCCAGGTCCGTAACGGGCTGCGCTCAGTCCGCCCGGGAATATAGCCGTTGGGCCCCCCTCCGAAAGGGGCCCAACAGCTAGTTTTAGCTTTTGGGGGGGGTTTACAAAAATATCCCCCCCGCCAACAGCTATAAACAGCCATATTAGGGGGGTATTTCTATATTTTGCTTATGGGGGGTTGAAAAAATGACATAAATGCCCCCCCCCAACAGCTATATAACAACTAGTTTAGGGTAAAGTTATAAGTAACTTTACAATGACCAAAATACTTCTCCCAACAACTAAATAACAGATAGCTTTTTGGGTATTTGGGGCAATTGAATTATGTTCAATTCCTATAAATAGCCCTATCCTCCACCATTCTCATCACACCAATTCAACAATTTTCTTAATTCTCTCTCTCTCACTCTCATACTCATACATTCTCAATTATCTGCAATCTGAGAAATTCTGATTAGCTGATTGTTTGATTTTGCATTCTCCAATTCTCAAGTTTCGACTTTCAATAAGAAGGCTTGCTCAACTAGCTCAAGTATCCCAATTTGGGAGGCTTAGACGTTGAAAGGCTTCAACCGTTGAAATCAAGTTGGGATTTTGAACCGACAATCTAGGTAAGTCGAATTAGATTAATTTTTATCTTTTTAGAATTAAAAAAAAAATGGCCGGCCCTTCTCAAAACCGATTCCCCAACATGTTCACCATGGATGACATTTAATCGCATCATGATAGTATTAGTGTTTGCACTGATGCCGATGCATTTGATGTCGATGGAAGTGGAACTTTCAACCCCGGTAGTAGTGATGCTAGGGGAAAAAGGAGGGCTTCTAAGCTGAGTAGCCCAGTTTGGAAAGTTTTCAAAGTAGAGGATATTGAGGAGAAGGGGAAAAGGGCCATTTGCCAAAAATGTAGGAAAAACTTTAGTTATTATAGCAAGGGTGGTATGAGTCATTTGAGCAGACATCTGCTCACACATGAGCAAGAGGAAGATGAAGGGAGAGAAACAACCCAAACACAGATTGGGAGGGGGACTAGTTTTAGTACTTTTAGATATTCACAAGAAAAAATGAGGCAAGAACTTGCTAAGTATATTGTACATGCAGAACAACCATTTATGTTAGCTGAAGATCCAAAGCTAGAAAAATGGTTGCGTAGTTCTGTAAACCAACAATATAAAAAAGTTTCTAGGAATACTATAAGAACTGATGCTTTAAAAATTTTTTATTCATATAAACAAAATTTAATTTCTTTGTTAGCAAATCTTAATTCTAAAGTTGCAATTACTTCGGATGTTTGGACATCCAAATTTAATATTAGTTATATTTTTGTTACCGGCCATTTCTTTGATGAAAATTGGCTTTTGAATAAAAGAATTATAAGTTTTACTAGGCTTGAATGGCCACATAGTGGCCCAACTATTGCTGCAAGTATTTTAAATACTTTGCATGCTTATAGAATGGAAAACAAATTATTTCATATTTTAAATACTTTTCTATTAGTTTTGATAATGCTAACAATAATGATTTGCAATAAATATTTTAAAATGTCAATTAAAATCATGCTTAAATGGTAAATTATTTCATATTAGATGTGCTTGTCACATCTTACATTTATGTATTCAAGATGCCTTGAATATTATTTCAAATCATATTTCAAAAATTAGAAATTGTATTATATATATATATAAAGTTCATGGGCAAGAAAACAAGAATTTAAATATTTATGCCAAAATTATGGTTTAAAATATAAACATTTTATATTAGATGTAAAGCATA
>NW_010729084.1:4230101-4345772 GCF_000365185.1 Nelumbo nucifera
ATGAAATAAAATTTCTATTTTTCTTCCAATTTGTTATTCCATAATTCTTATTCAATTTGGTTAAGTATTTTTTTTCATTTATGTATTAAATAACTTAGATTTCTCATTTCTTAATTTTTTAAATAGTTCCTAATTCCCAAAGTTCATAGGAAAGTTAAATATTTTAGTTTTACAATTTTACTTAGAAAAGAAATCAAAATTTTCAAAAAAATAAAAAAATAAACAATGCAGCTCGGTACGGCCTAGGCCCAAGGCTCACCTTGTGGCCCAGCCTGGCACGGTCCAAGCCCACGGCATGGCCTGCAGTCCGGCCTGGCCCAGGCCTGCGTCCCAGCACGACACGACATGGGCCCACTTGGGCTTGGGCCGTGGGCCGTGCTGGGCTGAACCCCAAAATTTCCATTGGGGAGGACAGCATGGCCCGTGGCGGCCCGTGGGCTAGCACGGCACAGCCCACTATGGTCTAACCAAGTCTTGCCTAGTTAAATCCAGCAGCCACACTGGAAAAAACAGAAAGACTCAGAGAGAGACCCCTCCTAGCAGGCTAATGAGGCAGGTTGTTTGCAGATCTATTTACAAACTGAAAGGATAAGAAACCAAACATTGCAGCCTCTAAAATATCTTGACAGAAAATTAGAGCATCCTTTGTTTGTTGATCATCGTGCCCAGTTAGAGCTTGGATCAGGTTAGGCAATCGCTTTCCACCACCACTGGACTCACCCACAATCTTTTAGCTAATTCTATACCTTTCAAAACAGCAACAACTTCAGTCTGGATGGGGGAATTCACTGCCATTTCACCATAGTGGGCTGCCAAAGCACCTCCATTCGAGTCTCTAATTACCACACTAAAACTTGCCTTTCCCATATTCAAAAAACTTCCATTGGTGTTTACCTTGAAGACATTCTGCATAGGAGCCTTCCAAAAAAAATTGAGACCTTAGTTGGGCTTTCAGGAGTGTGGGAAGAGCACAGCCATTCTTGCTAGGAAGTCACCAGCCTTTCCACCATCTTGTTTGCAACAAAGATTGATTTGGCTCAGGAGAGTATTTTCAAAAACAAAATTATTCTTACTTTTCCATATTATCCTAATGAGAAAGCTTGAAAACCTTAATAATTCCTCTTTCCAATCCGAAACAGAGGAGCATTTATCAATCCAGTGACGAAGCCATTATGCTAAAGTGTTGAAGTGTCAAAAATCTTGAGTATTACAAGTGAGATAACTACCAAACCATGTTAGTTTAGCATGATCATGGAGAAAGATAGCATGCATTACAGACTCATCATCACTATTGCAGATAAAACACCTGGTTGAGTGCGAAATTTTTTTTCTTTTGTAGATTTGTCTTCTTTGCAATGCCATTCCAGCAACATTTCCATAGGAATGTTTTGATTTTTGGGTCAATTTTTAGAGCCCAAAGATCTTTCTAGAGTTTTTTCCATTCCATTGGGGCACTCTCACTAGATTCCTCATTTAAATCCTTATTTTCCAAGCTCTGAGTTTTGGCTATCAAATAGGTTGACTTGACCATAAAGACCTCTTTATCATTCAACTTCCATATTAATCTCTCTCTCCAGTCACCTGCTCCCAGTGGGTATTGATAATATTGTTTACTACTATCTCCATAAAATTTTTACGAATTAGATCTTCATTCCATTCCCTATTGTGATGGTTTATAAGGTCCCTAACCCAAATAAGGTTGGTGTTGTGGAGACCAGATCTAATCCTCACATCTGGCGCCTCACATGCACATCCTACCATGCATCGGGAACATTTCCCGTACTTATTAGTGAATATTCACGGGAGATGTTCCCAATGCATGGTGGATGTGCCTATGAGGCGCCCATTTGTGAGGAGCAGATCCCGTCACTGGTGTTGTGTGGTTTTGGGCCAACAATTTTGAACCCTTGCAAATTTGGTAACCACGGGTCCTCCTAGATTTTCACTTCAGTGTCTGAATTCATTGCCCAACAAGCCCCCCTTTTTATTATTTCCTTTATGGCCACTAAAAGCTTTGCCATCCTAAGGACCCCCTTTTTAGAAAATTGGAGTAAAGAAAACTTTTATTTTTAAGGTATTTACTTTCACCGACAAGCTGTTCTCGTTTGTATAGAGTCTCCAAGCTTGCTTTGCAAGCAAAGCTAGGCTAAGCAGTGGGGGTCTCTAAATCCCACTCCTTTTGGGAGCAAGAAGCACGAAATTGTATATGCAAGTATGACAGCCACCACTGATTTTAATAAGATCTCCTTACCTGCTTAGGATAGTAGTAATTCTTGTCATCTTTTAGTTCTTTTTCAGCTCTTTCTACAAGATGACAATTTTTTTTTTTAATTTTTTGTTTTCCCTATTTTGGTTGAAAGCCCAAAGTAAATTGATTGGTGCTCCACTCTTTTGACCTGAAGCTCTTTCATAGAATTTGATAGTTTCTAGCAAAATTTGCCCCTTCGTTGGGTCAGCCTTTGTGAACAAGTAGCTGTCATATACAAAAAATAAATGTGAGATTACATGACAATCTTTACTCATTCTAACCCCATATAAAAGGTGGGAATTAATGAAGCTATTTAGCTTAATAGAGAAAGTTTCTGAAACCAACAAGAAGAGGTATGGAGATAAAGGATCTCCTTGTCTGATTCTCCGTTTTGGTGAAAATGTTTTGTTTGGGGAACCATTGACCAAGACTGACGCAGCGTGGAAATAATGAGAAACCGGGCTGGCGATGCAAGCACCGGGCGATCGCTAGCTTCTAGCGAAGAACACCGAATTCTCTAGGAGAGAGAAAAGGTGGCGAAAATTCAAGAAGAGAACTTGGAGAAATTCTGAAAAATGTGAAGTGTGAATTGATTCATAATTTTGGGAAAATAGCAGTATTTATAATACATTTAGAAATTATAAAAGTAATTAGGAAAGAAAAACTGTAGTTGATCTAAACATCTCAAACACATAGCTGGATCGAACTCTTCTTGATCTTGGTCTTGATAGGATCGAACTCTCTGGCTGGATCTTCACCGTTGGATCTTCTTGGATCTAATCCATGAATCTTGGAAGTCTTGGATTATCTTGATCTCTAGGATTCTTGATTATCTTGAATTCTTGAATTCTTGAATTCTTGATGTATCTTGAATTCCTAAATTATCTTGGATTCTTTGAGTTATTTGGCTTATCTTGAATTCTTCCCATGAGTTGTCGCCCATATGCTGAGATGGGCCTCCCTGATGAGATGGGCCTCCATCATTCCCCTCCACTTGGAAAAGACTCGACCCCGAGTCGTGGTTAGGATATGCGAGGGTCATCTCTGGTAGGTAGTGATGAAGGTCAGCAAGTATTAAAGCACTGGGAAATTGTGTAGTAGCTTCCCCTGAGAAATTGTTAACATAGATTGTAGACGCTCTCTTATCACATATACGGTCGGCAGACCAACATGGATGAAGTGTTTTGGCCGCTTGCTCAACATCAATTCCCTTCCCCGATTCTGTCATCCAATAAAGGGCTTGGTTCTGATACGGCCTTAGACCACACATGAGTGTTTTTGGGGGATCCATTTCCTCCAGATTGTATGTATCTGCAGTACCGACAAGATTATTTAGAGCTGACTTCGAGATAACTTGTTCATCGTTACTTTGCTCAGGATGCTGGCCCCCCTTTCTTCGTTTCAAAAGAGGCAAGAGTGTTGCAGTTTCATCTGAATCACTCTATAGGCTTAAGGAACATTTTCGCTTGTCAAGATCCTTTGGGATAACTTTTGTCTTCTGATATGGCTTAATTTTCAGCAATTTGAAAAGAGCCGGAAGAGGACAAAGAGTAGAATCGAAGTATGAAGGAACTTCTAACTTCCATGAAGACTTATCACCCTTAGTGAAAATGGAACTGTGAATGTGAAAGCTTACACACAGTACGATTTATTGCATCAAACTAAGGTCTTCTGGCGTAGCTACACATCGACCACAAACCTTAACCTTTGAAGAATTTACAAGGGGAATTATGATTCTAGTACCAAGAACAAAATCAATGTGATGCTGTATATCTCGCATGGGTGGGAGTTCATGTGGTAACTCATCTGGAACTACATCATGGAACTCATCAAGTAGTCCCTGCACTTCCACTGGAATTTTATTTTCCTCTAGTGTTTCATTCATATTTTCTCCCTTCAACAAATGTACCCCGCGGGTATCCTTACATTCTTTTGCAAATTCAGCATGATGATGGGTAATAGTAAGGAAATTTTTCTCATTTGCTTTTGGGGCCTTAGGAATATTCTTTTCAGCCATGGGTAACAAAGTATAACGTATACCCTCTTTTTCAAGTTGGTAGGTATTCTTCCTACCCATGTGCCTTGCATCTGTATCAAATTGCCAAGACCTCCCTAACAAAATATGGCAAGCATCCATATCTACAATATCACAATATACTTCATCATGGTACTTACCAATCGAAAAAGGTACCTTGCAGCGCTCCTCCACTCGTACGCCGCCTCCTTCCTTGATCCACCCAATTGTATATGGGTTTGGATGTTTTTCAGGAAGTAACTGTAACCTTTGTATGACATCCATGCAAATAATATTTTCTTGACTGCCACTTTCAATAATTAAATCAAATAATTTACCCTTGACAGTACATCTAGTATGGAACAATCTGTGCCTTTGAGAAGTATCTTTATTTTTCTAGGACATCATTAATTTTCTTACCATGCAGGTATATTCTTCATGTTTGTATGGACCCTCTTCCTCTTCCCCATCAGGTCCACAGTATACTTCCTCCTCAATATCTTCTTCCTCCTCCCTTTCTACCATATTAACTGCCTTCCTCCTGGGACAGTCACTGGATCTATGTCCCACCTCATTACATTTAAAACATTTAATAGGAGCAGGCCTTGCATAAGGGTTTCTAGGTTTAGGAGGGTTGGAAGGATTACCTTGAGTATGTCCTCCTGTAGTAGCCTTACCGGCATTACTTGTGCTTGCCGGCTGAGAAGGTTGTACTGTCGGGACTGATTTGTTCCTGTCGAAAGTTGCCGGTCTGTTATCGCTCCCACTGTACCGGCGGTAATTATCACTGTGTGCCTTGTCTTGGAACATTAATTCTGCTTTCAAGGCTAGGTTCCTTGCTTCCTGCACACTAAGAACCATTTGTACACCAATTTTGTCCCTAATGGACAGTCTTACCCTGCTCAAATAACGGGCTGCCTAGTGGTTATCGCTTTCAGACAACTGGTTTCTTTCTACTAATCTTAAAAATTCTGATGTGTACTCATTAACACTACGTGAACCCTGCGCACACTGCTGATAAGATTCAAATATATATTGTTCATAGTCAGGAGGTAAAAATCTACCTCTGATTAACTGCTTCATGCGCCTCCAGGTTCGAACAGGACCCCTTCCTTCTCTAATCCGGGTCTCTCTCATCCGTTCCCACCAAACAGATGCGCCTCCCTTTAATCGAAAAGCTACCAGTTTTACCCTTCGTTCCTCTAGTATTCCATGTAATCAAAGAATTTGTCGATTTCTGTGATCCAATCCAGAAGTCCCTCTATACCAAGATCTCCACTAAAAGTAGGAATGTCTACATTGAGTTTAAATTCATCATTATTCCTACGGGGATTGAAATTACCTTGGTTGTGCCAATTTCTACCATTTCTGTCGTTGCTGGGAAGAACTGGAGCACCCCCAAATTCCAGATCATCATCACTGTCGTCGTCCAGGACTGGTCGTCGTAGCGCAGTATGGACGGGTGGTCTGTTGTGGTCGTCTCCCTCGATTTGTTGTGGATGTTCCCGATTCAGTGAAGCAACCTCCCGTAACAAGGTTCGCAGTTGTTCAGCCATCTCTGCCAACTGCTGCTCGATGTTATGTGTGGTTGTACGCTGTTCTTCGATTGCTCTCCAAACAGCTAGAAACCCCTGATCTCCATCACGGGGTGGGTTGCGACTGCTTCCGTCTGGGTTGGACATGACTGGGCGAATTCCCTGCTCTGATACCACCTGACGCAATGTGGAAACAATGAGAAACCGGGCTGGCGATGCAAGCACCGGGCGATCGCTAGCTTCTAGCGAAGAACACCGAATTCTCTAGGAGAGAGAAAAGGTGGTGAAAATTCAAGAAGAGAACTTTGAGAAATTCTGAAAAATGTGAAGTATGAATTGATTCATAATTCTGGGAAAATAGCAGCATTTATAATACATTTAGAAATTGTAAAAGTAATTAGGAAAGAAAAACTGTAGTTGATCTAAACATCTCAAACACATAGCTGGATCAAACTCTTCTTGATCTTGGTCTTGATAGGATCGAACTCTCTGGCTGGATCTTCACCATTGGATCTTCTTGGATCTAATCCATGAATCTTGGAAGTCTTGGATTATCTTGAATTCTTGATGGATCTTGAATTCTTGAATTCCTGAATTATCTTGGATTCTTTGAGTTCTTTGGTTTATCTTGAATTCTTCCCATGAGTTGTCGCTCATATGCTGAGATGGGCCTCCATCAAAGACTCTGAAAGACACTAAAATAACACACTCCATTACCCAAGTTATTTAATTCTCTCCAAAACTCAATTTTTCTAGCACCCTCCTGAGAAACTCCCACTCCACCCTATCATAGGCCTTCTAGTTTGATTTTCATCAATGTTTTCCTTCCCCTTGCTATTTTCATGAAGTCAATTACTTCATGGGCCGTCAAAAGATTATCTTGTATATACCTTCCTGGAGTCAAGGCACTTTGATTTAAGCTCACCAATCTGCCTATAGTGTTTAACTCTATTTACCAAATTTTTGGAGATTATATTATAAATGGTGTTACATAAATTGATTGGTCTAAAGTGACTTGGTTCTTCTGGATTTTTAACCTTGGGAATTAGAACTATAAAAGTGGAGTTAAATTCCTTAAGTAGGTGACCCAAGTTAAAAAATTTCTTCATAGCATTGACCACATCTTTCCCTACAATTTCCCAATATTTTTGGTAAACCATATTTGGGAAGCCATATGGCTTAGGGGCTATCCTTGGAGCCATTTGCATTAAGGCATCTTTGATCTCCTCTTCTCATATGTCCCTTTCAAGCCATCTCCTATCCTCCTTCAGTTTGGTCTCTAGAGCACTTAGACACTCATCTATACCAGTTACCTCATTACTTTGGTAAATTCCTTCTAGTTGATTCACAACATTTCTTCTATTTCCTCATCCTTGTCTATCCGCTCATCCCTTGGGATTTTTTGAATTTCAAAATTCTATGGTTCTCCTTTTAATAGTGCTTCTATAGAAAAACATGGTATTTCTGTCCCCATGAGATACCCAATTGATCCTTGATTTTTGGTGCCACGTTATTTCCTCTTTTTTTTAGCAGTGTCTAGGTCCTCTAAGATTCTAACTTTGTGCATATCTACTGAATTTCCCTCCTTTTTCATTTCCGTTGTGATTTTTTATTTAAGATCTCCAATGAACAATGTCTTCTTTTGAAGGGTCGTTTTGATTTTTTCAATAAATAGTTGATGGTCGATTAAAGGCAGGGACCAACTTGACACTTTTTGAAAGTTTTTAGGTACTGTAGTGACACGTTAGAAAGTTTGGGTACTAACTTGACACTACCCCCAAAGTTCAGATTGCTAAAGTAAAATTTTCCCAAAAAATTAAAACATGAAACTTGGACTTCCACAGAACAGCTAAGCCTCCCACTCATCCTTTAGGAAGATCAAATAAGAGTGAGAATATTTCCGAAAACTACTTAATATATAAACTTTCTCATTAGGAATTTTGGTCTCACAAAGAAAGATGAAATCAAAATTGTGATTTTTAACCAAAACCCTAAATCCTTGAATTGCCTTGGGACGAACTACCCCTCGGCAGTTCAAATTGGAAAGCATAGCAGCAAAGCATCGTTGAGTAGAAGGGTTTCTAGTTTCATTTTCTTAATTTACGAAGAATGAAAGGATGCGATGAATCAATTCCATCTTTTGGAGTTCACGATATCATGTCTGGGATATTTTTAAGCATAAATGGCATCCCTTAAATGCACTGAGAAGTGTAAGTCTCAAAATAAAAAAAGAAATAAAAAACTTAGTGTGAACTAAAGATGTTTATAGGTGAACATTTTAAGAGTTCATGGGGCACCTCAAATTAGATTAGAGCCCTTGAGGCAACCTTTGCTGATCCCAATTTTTCTTTCTCCCTAGTTTTTTTTTTTTGTTTTTCAAAATGGAACTATTCTAGCCACCGTTTTTTGGATAGATGGTTCAATCATCTAGTTCAAACGGATGGTCCGTTATGACAAAAAATTATAAAAATAAAAAACAGCCAAAAACTGTTGAATAGGTCGACGAGTTGACGGTTTGACCGCTTGGGTAACGGGCTGTTGACCGATTCAATGGTTTTTGGCCACTGATCAGGTTTGGGGTAAAACCAAACTGATTGCCTGGATGATTTCTCGGGCCAAATGGTCCGACCGTCTAGGTCAACGGTGGTTCGAAAACCATGGTTTTTTTTTGCTTATTTGTAATTTTCTTGTTCGCACTAGTGTTATACTCATTAGGCAGCTATTATCAGTTGGATCATAGCCTAGGGATATCTTGTGATCGCCAACCAACTTACATCTAGGGGTGTAAACGGTATTCAAAAATCTGATTTCGAATTTGATATTTGACATAATCAAATCTAATTCGGATAATTTGAATATCTAATCGGTCGAATTCGGATATGACCTGATTTGATTCGATAAATATCCAAATTTGACCGATTATATAATTCTTATATATAATATATAAAATATTTTATATAATTTATATATATAATTAAGTTATATAAATAATTTATATACTTTATATACTTTATATCAATAAAATAATTATTTTATATATTTATTAATTATAAAAAATAATTAATTAATCAAATTTGAATCGAATATTTGAATATTTAATCGGATTTGGATTCAGATATTACATTTCAATATCCGTTGGATCTCGAATTTTCTAATCGGATTCGATATTGCTTGATCCGATTCGAATTCGATTCATTTACACCCCTACTTACATCCATCATGTTTGTAGAAGAGTTACACGACAATTGCTTTGTACATTGTGTTTTACGACGTTCTATATCCAACAACTTGGGCGGGCAACTAAATTAGTAGACTCAAATGTTGTTGTGTTGTCAGTCACTCAGTATTGTAGTCAATCTCGACAAAGAAATCAAAAGTATGGACTATGGAGCTTTCGATACGACCTTTTATATTATACTAGTGGGGACCCTACGATGCACATGCTTTATTAAAATAACTTGAGGCAAAAGGAGTTAAGGTGCAAATTGAGTAGGCCTAACCCAAGCTCGACCCAACTCAACTAAAGATTTTGCATAGGTTGGGCTTGAGTTTTCAAACTTCAAGCTGAACTTACGCCAAAAAACTAAAGTCTAACCTAAATTCAAGTTGAGCTTGGGTTGAGGGCATGAGTAGCCTAAGCCCAATTCAATCAATTTGAGCCTGCCCAACATTTTGTGATATACATATCTACATATTATCAATATATTCTACTTAGAAATTGGGCCACAAAGCTCAACACATCCAATCCTAAGCCCAACCCAAGATGTTGGGTTAAAGCTTAGGTTAAGGTTAGGTTGGTAAGAGAAAAATTATTGGTATTTTTCAATAATTACTGATAATTTACTAATATATAACAAAAGTAGAATGACAATAATTACTGGTAATTTACTAACCCAAGCCCGAGTTTAACAACCCAAAGTTAAGCTCATGTTTACCAACTTAGGCCCAACCCGAGCTTAGCCTTACATCTTGAGCTAGGCTTGGGCTTAGGCGTATTGAGGTATATATCCCAATCTATCATAAAATGTTGGCATGAGCTCAACCCAAGCCCAACCTGAGTTTAGGTTAACCTTGAGTATTTTGGCCAAAACCCATCTTAAAGTTTGAAAACTCAAGCCCAACTTGTGCAAAAGCTTTGGTTGAGTTGGGTCGGGCTCGAGTTAGGTCCACCCAAACCTAGCTCCTTTTGCTTCAAATCCTTTTAACAAAACTCATGCATCTCACAAGTCGCCGCTAGTAATTAATAGCACTTATTTTAATTTATAGTTATTAATAATAATATTAATTACTAAAAACAATAATATTTTAAGGTACTTTTAATAATTCACAAAATAGTTAAATAATGATTTTTTAAAATTTATAATTAATATTTAAAAAAAATTATGAATAAATCTATAATTATCATTAATAATTATTAATTATGAATTAATAAATATTATAATTCTTATTTTATAAAAAAATATTATTGTAGTTAATAGTAATACTCAATAATACTTTAATTAATAAAACTAATATTATAAAGTAATAAAATAATTAATTTAATTATTCATGTAAATAATTATTAAATTTTAAACTTTAATCTTAATAAAATAATTAATTATTATTGGTAATTAATTAATTTGGTATTAATATATCACTAACACTAAACTTGGTAATTGTAAATTAATGATTAATATATAAATAATAAATTTTTAATTGAATATTGGGAGTTTTTAATTAATCCTAATATTAAAATAGTAATAAAAATAATTAAATTAATTACTCACAAAAACAATTATTAATTTTTAAATTTTAATATTAATAAAATAACTAATTATTATTGGTAGTTAATTAATTTTGGTAATATATCGCTAATATTAATTACTAAAAAAAGTAATGCATTTTGGTAATTCTTAATAAGGCATGGATATAAATTATAGATTTTAAGTGAATTTTGGTTTTTTGTAATTAATCCTAAAAAGAATTAATTAATGTTGGTAAACTATTAGTAAATTGTCAAAAATATTAGTAATTAATCCTAAAAATATTAAGAAAATAAAAAATTATTAATTGTTAGAAACAGTAATATTGTTTGGGAATTTTTCATATGAGTTATAATAATATAAAATGAAATTATTAATTACAAGCAATTTTTAATATACCATTCAAAGTAAATGGGTCGTAACTGGGTTGGATTAAGACACGACTCTTAATCGAGTAGTGTGTATGTGTGTGTGGGGGGTGGGGGGGGAGAGAGAGAGAGAGAGAGAGAGAGTCGTGTCTTAGTTACAAGTGGGGAAGTGGGATTAATCAGGAGTATAAAAAAAGTAAGTTATGAACAATATTTGAAGAATGAGGGAAGGTTTTAGGAATTAGGAGATGACGTTTCTTAAATAATTGAAAATTTTAGTTCGAAAGGGAGAGAGAATAAGGGTGGGGAAATTAGAGTTTTAAGAACAATAAATTAGGAGTTTGGAGAGATTTTAGGAGAGAGGGGATAAAGAGAGAGATTTTAAGAATGTTTTTAGTAAGAAAATTTTAAAGATCGATGACTTGATAGTTTGAGTAATTGAGAGTGGTGGGAAGGGGAAGGGAGAGAGAATTAAGGAGAGAGCAGCAAGGGGGGTTTGGAGCAATGAGAGGCATGGTGAGGTGGACCACCTTGCTCTATATAGATATATCAAAATATATTTAAAATATTATTTGCATATTAGTTTTCCTTTATTTTAATAAATACCTTTCTAAAAACATACTTTTAATTAAAAAATGTGGGGATTCAGGTCGTCGATAGGGAACCCTTCTCCATTGGGAATTGGGGATGCAAGCTAAATTTTTCCTGACGGAGACTGGGATCAAAGACAGGAATTAATTCAGAACTTGGGATTGGGACAGGGAGTATGGTCCCCACTCTGAACCCACCCATGCTATTCCTACCAGGGGGGTCATCCCCTAAACCCATAAATATAGTTTCAATAATTATGATAATTATAAATGTAGTATCTTATGGAAATTATTAAAATTTTCCAATTATTTATTTGAATAATTGAAAGTTTTATAATTTATATTTCACTAAATTAACTTACCAAAATAAGTAATTTTTAGTAATTAAATTAACAAAATTGTAGTAAATATCAAATTTATTGATACTAAAAATATAAAAAATAGATTTATATTTATTGAAATTAATTTTACACTAAAAAATAAATTATTGAAAATTTATAATTATTATCTGATAATATCATTAAATATTAATAGATTGACAATAATTATTGAAAATGTAAAAAATATATTTATATTTATTAAAACAAAATTTTCAATGAAAAATTACCAATAATTTTTAATTAATCAATTTATATTTATTAATGTTTTAGTTAATTATCAATTTTTAGTAATTATTAATTTTCAAAAATTTCTGAAATTAAATTACCAAAATAAGTAATTAAAATTTCCAATTTACCAAATTTACGAAAAAATATAGTTTAGGTGTTGATATTTACTGAATAATATTCAATAATATCAATTATTATTGGATATATCAAAAATATTTCACAAATTAATTTAACTAATTTCTTTTTTTGGTTTTTATTTGATTTATTGGGCACTAGAGGGACTTGTACGATGCACGGGCTTTGTTAAGCAAAAGTTAAACAATAGAAATACATAAGAGTATATAATTGTTTTATATTTTAATTTTTCAAAAATCAATCCAATTGAACTTGACCTAAGTTGATTGGTTTTCTAGCATTTCTGGTTAGCTTTGGTCAAGCGATTTTCCAACTCAACCGAGTTAGGTCAATTTTGATTTGGCCATTTGGAAAAATATTAATTAATTGTTGAATTTATAATATGGGAACTTTCCCACTTTCTCGTATTAAAAAATTATATTTAAAACATAAATTGATATCTATGAAATACAATAAATACTAAAAATATATTAAAGTAGTCAATAAATAGTGTAATGTCAAATAATAGTTTAATCTCTAATAAATATTAATCAATAGATTATAAAAAGTGCATAATAACTAAAAATAAATTTATAACAAAAATACAATAAGTACGATAAATTAAATGTCAAAAGTTAAAAAATAATTGTTTAATCTCCAATAATTATTGACAACTTATTGATAAATTACAAGACAAAACTAGATTTATAAATTACTATTGAAAACATATTTATCAAAAAAATACAATAAATAATTAATGAAAATAAAATAAATTTTAATTTTAGTATATATATATAATGAATATACACTATTATCGTCAAATTATTACTAATAAATATTATGTTTTTGAAAGATATTTTCTATAATTATTAATTGATATACGTGAAATTAGTTATTTACAATATTATTTAGTTATTTAACTAATATTGTAATTTAAAATTTTAAAGTATTAATTAATTATTGAATTTTAGAAACCATAAAATTATAATTAGTACTATTATTACATACTTTGTCATTAATTTTGTAAAATATTAAACTATTATTTATATGAATATTATGAAATCTATTATAACTATTTTTCTACTTTTAATATTTTTTTTAGTTTTATTAAATAATTTCGTTATTTTAACTATTTAAAGTTTAGTCATGTTAAATTTTTCGTTATTTTAATATTTAAGTAATAAGTAAAATATTTAAAATTTTTAGTATTTTAATGTTATTACATAATATTAAATATTTTGTTATATAATTATTTAGCTTTTTTTAATATTTTGTTGTTTAAGATATTTAGTTATTGAAATATTTATATAATGGTTTATTTTTTTAATGTTAAATTTTTATTATTTGAATAACATTTAAATTGAATAATTCATAAAATTATAATTTATATTGTTACTACATAATTTCATGATGCATTTTGTAAATATATGGAATTATTAATAATATGAATATTATTAAATCTATTATAATTAATTTTTGTGTTTTGAATAAATATTTTAAAGTTAGTATATAATATCGTTATAATATTTAAATAATTTTGAAATTTTTTAATTGAAACTTTCTTCATAGATGTTTACAAAAAGTGGGGGAGAGGATAAATAGGAATTAAAGATAGTTTAGGAGGGAATCCCTATACTATATTAGAGGTAATTTAAGAGATAAATAGGAGTTAGGGACAATGTAGGAGATATATAGGAATTAGAGACAATTTATGAGTGCAGGTATATGATGGTCACCTAGACCATGAGTGCACAGAAGGTGCTAAACCAATACAACACGAATGCCTGTGATGAGTTTATAACTCATCGCACATCTGTGATGAGCTTGGAACCCGCGTAGACATCCGATGAGCTTATGACCCAAGATGTGCTGCGATGAGCTTAGGACCCGTGTGTACTTGCAATGAGCTTAAGGCCATCGAATAACCGCAATGGGTGCAAGTTCATCGCAGGTCAGAAACAAGTAAAAGAAACACGTGCATCGCTAATAACGCGCGTGTCAAGATGACTCATAGGCTTAAAGAGGACACGCGAGATAAGTAGTGATGCCATCCATGCCACGTCGGTTTAAAAGGGTCATGAAAGGAAGTAGCACACATGTGTTATGAGAATCCTCAGACGAAAGGGAAGCTCGTCCTTGAGATATCTTATGAGACACGTGGAAAAATCTTAGCAGTGTTCCCTGACAACTGACACCGAATCCAAGATTTCCTTCCCTAATGGGAATCAAACACTTTTGACTTAATCCTTTCGGGTCCTCGAGATCTCTCCCAATAAATAGGTGTCCAACTCATAACGAGATAATCATTGCATCACTTCATTCGCCCTAGCCTTTACCCTACCTCCTGCTCTTGGCTTTCCTTTGTTCTTCAAGGAGACCCCGACACGTAGAGAATGAAGTTTTGTCTGAGGAATTTATAAACAATAATTCTACGCTGGAGGATTTCAAGGATTTACACATTGGTTCTGATGAGAGGTAATTTGGCCAGACCTTTTAGCATGCGGACACGTGGAACGACCTGATGACTGGACGATGAGTCAGGATTTCCTACCACCTCAGCAGGCTAGGTCAGCTCGGGTATCTCAGGCAAGACCAAGGTCCAAGCAACTTGTGATGGCCTGACCTGTCGAGGTGCCACATAGCCCACTTCTAGAAGCTAGCCAGCTGTCTCTGACCTTTCTGGGATCACACCGCATGTCTGCAAGTCTTATCCTTATCCCACCCTAATCGGCTTTCCCTAGTTCCAGGGTCACACCGCACGTCTGCAAGCCTTTCCCCGACCTTTCTCTGATGCTTCAATATATCATAAAAAAACTGAATTATAATATGGCGTATTTGTTCTGGCATATATTCTTAATTTCATAGTTTTTGACATTAAGACAATTAGCACTTTAATCCATCGATGCTTCATGGCAACCTGTGGTGGCACTGGAATTTAATAGTTGTTTCTCAGACCATTAGTAAGTTTCATTAACTCCCCGCATACAATCATAATCTGGAAGACCACTTATGAAATTTCTTATTAGTTCCTGTTTGGACATGAAGCTCATGTATCATATATTTGTTTCAAGGTGGCTTTTCAAAATCAGTTTTTATGTTATATGTATCTCATGCCAAATATTTCTCAGGTATGGGGAAGGTTTCAAAGGATAGGGGCTGAAATGGTTTCTCTAGCGAAGAGCCTTGCAAACATGTCACAGACTACATACCGTGAACAGGTATGGAGAATGGTTTATGTCTGCAACTCCTTATCTGGCACCATTGCATGCTATAGTTCACTGAAAAGTTGGTTCACCATGCAATACTTCTGGGCCTAGTTCTCTATGAGGCTTTGCTTTTGCCTCTAGATCCATTATTTTCTGCATTTGTGTTCAGTGACCTTGGATTGGATTGAACCTGGTCCATTTATAATGGACTCACACTGGATCGGATTGGACCAAATCCAGTCCAATTGACACCCCTAGTTGTTGGTTAACTTTTCTTCATTTGGCAGGTCACCATCAGTTCCTCTACCTGCACCTACCCATGCTTCTACAACTGTCCCATGAGCTCTCTTCTCTGTCTTACATACACATTTCTGAGAAAGGCACAAATTTTATATCTGACTCATGTTTCCGTGATACCAGAATTGAAGATCTTTGCCTTGAGTTTACTCTTCCTGGATATCTAGATTATGTTCTTGGTTCTGAACCTGACAATAAAATTGTAAGTTATGCTTTATCATTTGGTTCTTGTTCTTTATAGAGACTATGTTATTTGAAAGTCTGAAATTATTCCTCCAAATAAATCTTTCCTAGGTAAATATGGATAATTTGGAAGTATATGTTTCTCTCACTGTTCATATCTAATTCAATGAATTCTCTGTCACTAATAGAAATCAGCATGTTGTCCTTGGGGATACAATTTCAAGTACTTTGGGATGTATTTCATCCCAAAGTACAATTTCAAGGAGGGTAGTTGGTTCTAAAAACATGAAGGTGAAAGTTGGTGGAACTGCACTTCTTATTTGTGCTGCGAAGGGTAGTTGGTTCTAACAAGAAGTCCTTTTTTCAGAAAACTATTCAGGCAAAGAACCATTACTACACAAAAAAAGCTTTCCCACCTGTGGATTTAGCAAGATATCTTCCATTGAGTTCAGTTCTCCAGGAATCCATCTTATCTGTATTGACATTTGAGTTCAGTTCTCCAGGAATCCATCTTATCTGTATTGACATTTGAGTTCAGTTCTCCAGGAATCCATCTTATCTGTGTTGACATAACAGTACTTCATTGTTTCTCTTAGCTCATGAAGACAGTGATCCAATCTTCATGGGCCACTTCACACACTTAATCATCTTGTAGAATTTGCTTGGCCACCTTAATGGCCAGAGATGCATGACAAAGTTGTCTTGCTATGTCTGTACTTGTTAGAAGGGCCATCATGTTGGCTTCTGATCAGTTGGCATCACCAATTGGTACGCTATAAGCCCAAATAACGTGTTCATCATTCACATCATATCTTAGGAAGACAGAAATCCCAGCTTGCTCAGGGTTCCAGATAGCATCAGCATCAAGCTGAAGGTTAGTGATGCATTGGATGGGATGGCAGAAGTTCTTTACTGCCAGATTCTAGATAATAGTTTTCCCACTGATTTCCTTTTATTACATTTCCCAAGTTATAGTTCTTTACTGCCAAGTTCAATTTCTATATAGTTTTCTTTTATTACATTAGTTTAATGATCTCTACAACATTGCTGATTATTTGAACCTGGTATACTGATTCTGTGATGTCATTATTTCTATAGAGGTATCTCCTGGTGTGACGATTCACTGGCTTTAGTTTATGAATCTTGGTACAAAACGCGTCGAACAAGAACTTGGGTCATCGGAAGACGTCTACTCTGATTCTGGGTCCCCAATGATGAGAAGAGCCTAGTCTAGTCTAGTCTAGACTTGTATTTTGCTAAATGGAAGTGGTGCAACACCAGAAGTTGGATTCTCACTGTTTCAGAGTTGGTGGAACTCCATTGTTTCAACAAGTCTTATATTTTGCTAAATGGGATGTACCTCACTTCCAATGACAGACAGGTTGCCGAAGTTGGTTGAACTCCATTGTTTCAGAGTTGCTTTCACATGGGTCCCCAATGATGTGAAGAGCCTAGTCTAGACTAATATTTTGCTAAATGGAAGTGATGCAACACCAGAAGGGAACATCCCATTTCTTGATTTGTTCCACAACTATTAAGTTGCAGAGGGTATTTGACATATTGATGCCACAGGAAACTAACAAAAATATTTCTTAATTTGTTTTTCAGAAATACAGGTAGCAAACAACGAATATGCATGGGAGAGTGATAAAGAAAAGTATTGTGAGACAGTTGTTGCCTTGATGTCAGATCAGAATGACATTGATCAACTGAAAATATTGGCTTCATGTTTTTAGGATTTTGTGATTAAATATCTTTGGGACAAATATAATTCTTAATGGTCCCATGTCCTGCAGATTTGCTATTCTATCTGGTCCAACAATACCAATCATTGGCGAGGGTGATGAAGAGGCAAATGACCGGTAATCTGATTACCCTCTCATCTTCCCAGGTTCTCAAAGTCCTGTAAAGTTCCATTTTGTACCCAAATGCAGATCCTATCTATCTAATAAATGTGGTCACAGCTACCTATCTTGTCCCTTCACATATCATCCTTACCAATGGAATCTCCATTCATACGCTGCTTCAGATTTCTGTTTACATGCTTCTCTTGTTACCCAATGGTTCTTTTTTTCAGTTTTTGTTATTAACCCCAAGCTTTACTTCCAGTGGAAGGGTGGAAACCGTTAAAATTTTATTAGATATCCAAAAATACTTACCCCTTAGAAGCTATACAAGTTGGTCATTGGTTCACATAAACAATCAGCCCAATGACCACTAAAAGCCAAAATCAAAACTGGCTCTATACCGTCTAGTAAAAGGAAATTTCTTTTTCTTTTATTATCAATTCAACTGTTATTAAATCTAGAAAAACTAAGTTCTGTAACTTAAAATTTTACAACTTTATCCATAGATCTAACTTGTCTTAAACAGGTATGTGGAGCAGCTGGTTGCTAGTGCTGAAGCTACAGTCAAGGAAGTTAAACATCATTGGTATATTTGTATATACATTATGACTTGGTTTTTCTGGTCAAACACTTGTTTTAGGTGGCTCATCCAAACAAAATTGTTGTTGGAGGTCATTCATGACTGCAAATCTCCTAGCACATTCTCCTCATCTCTTCTGTTGTGGAATTGCTCGCTCTGGGGCTTACAACAGAACACTTACTCCTTTTGGTTTTCAGGTAATAGCATCTTATGACTTGTCTAAATCCATTTTTCCTTAACAAATTGTCAAGAGCTTTTGCTTTTACTCTCCTTATCTACAATGATTTGCATTTCATGCCTTTTTACTCTATGCTGTCACTGTTGTAGAATGACAGAACACTTTGGAAGGCCACTAGTACTTATGTCGAGATGATGAGCCCTTTCATTTCATCCAATAAAATTAAGAAGCCTATGTTACTTATTAATGGGGAAGAAGACAATAATCCTACTGAACCGCCGGTTCATATCTATGCCTGCGGTTTAAAAGGCAAAGCCGGCGGTTCAGTGAGCGCCAACTTAGCCCTTCTTTTTTTGTAGTGTTAGCTCACACGAAGTCCATCTCCGGGTGCGAAATTGACTCTTTGGTAACACGGGTCAGGGATCTTGAATGTGTTTCATGAGACATACATCAGCTCACCTATATAAGGGCTTCAACCCCACCATTACAAGGTACGCGCGATATTAGCTCTCTATCTCTCTTGCTTACAAAGCTTTTCAGCTCACAAATACTCTTCACTAACTTAAGCATTGGAGTGCCTACATCGGGTAAGCCACCCTGGGTCCTCTTATCATATTCTCTTGTAGTTTGATCGGCCACCTAAGTAAACCGACGTCCGAGCTTCCATCCAGCTAGGAGCAACCAGATTGTGCACCATCAGGCTCTTTGGTAGACAGACCTATAGAAACAAAACACAATCTATCACGGGAGCATATTATTATACCAAATAGTGGTTTTTCATTTGATAAGGGGCAGAAAGCATATGCAAGTATGACACTGGAGAATACTAGAAGCAGGGATGCTAGGACCACATTCTCTCTGCTTGCATTGTCACCTATAGCTTCTTTAACTAACATGACATGTCTTAGAGGCACTACAAAAAAAAGGGTTTTCACGACGTTAGACAAACGTCACCAAAACTACAATAAACGTTGCTGGAAACTTTCACCGATGTTTGTACAAATGTTGCGCCTATAAAAGACTCAAAATGTTTTCGTGTCATTTGTGGTGACTTTTTTGTGGCATTTGCAAATGTCGCTAAAACTAACTTATATGTTACTTAGACGCACTTTTGGTGACATTTATAAACAGCGTTTTAAATTACTTGATTTACACTTAGGCTCCATTCACTTTTCGGTAGGTTACTTACTTCGGTAAATGCACTTACCTAGGTAAGTGTTTCCTAGGAAAGACTTACCCAGGTAAGTGCATTTACCCATGTTCTTTTATTTCCCATGTAAATAAGGCAAAGACTATTCTAGTCACAAAAATCCATTATTACAAGGGGCATTTTTGTCCCATTCAAGTGTTGGCAACTTTCCCCCAAGGTGGAAATATTATTTACCCACCTAGGAGATGGCTGAGTAAGTGATACCCAAGAAAATAAACTTTCCCTAACCCCCACATAAATCTGAAAAAAGAACATGGGATTCTTGGTCAATGAGAATCAAAATCCCATTGACCAACTTTCCCCCCTCTTCAAATCTGGAAAAAGAATGACCCCTTAATTCATCACATTCATCCATATAATCATTCAATTAACAATATAAATATATATTAAAATATAAAAAATTAAATTTCAAAATTATAATTAATAAATAATGTATTTGCTATTAAAAATTTATGTTTAACCAAAAAATATATATGAAAAAAGAAGAAAAATATATCATTCAAAATGAAGGGATTTCCCCTTTGCATTGGCATTCTCCTTCTCCGTACTCGTTGCATGTGCATGAAAAAACCCTGTGTCATGTATATGTTCAATATCCTACAAAAGACAAAATAATGATGTTATTTTTTTCACCAAAAGATATAGATTTAGGTATAACATAAATTTTTTAACAAATATAAACATAAAGTTAAATTTGACTTATTGTACCGTGTTTGATGATGGAGCTACATCATGGGAGTGGAGATCTCTAGGTGGAATGGGAGTGTTTTCGGACCCATGGCTCTGGACAAGGGAAAATATAGCTATAAAGATATATTTCATAAAGAAAATATAGCTATAAAGATATTTAATAATCTAGAAAATTCTATTCATGACAAACAAATCCTCTTTCAAGAGTTTATGTGTTAGGCCAAGATTTTACTATTACACTAAGGTTCATGGCATTATAAATATAAGTAGCCCCTGACACCAAAAAAGTAGGAAGGGCTCCCGTCTAGATAAGGTGTATAGTTATTAGGGTTTGAACTATACTTTTATTTTAATTATTTTTTTGGGTGAATTACTAAAACCACCTCTGAATTTTTTGGTTGTTGTTGAAACATCCTCTGAAGTTTGGTAATTTCAATCACCTCCCATGAACATTGTAACATAGTTGCATGTAGACCCCCTTTGTTAGATCCTCTAACAAGAGGCACAAAAATGTCCAAAATATCCATGCAATTTACTACTGAAGCTGATTTTTACAGAAAAAAAAGAATACAAACTTTATGAACAACTAAAAAAGAAAAAAGAAAATTTGAAGTTGCAGCTTTACCTTTGAGCGGTTGACATAAAGGACAGATAAAGAAAAAAATTTGGGGCACTCATGCCGATTTTTAAAAATTTAAACATTTTTGTCAAAAGTAACATTTTTGAAGTTTAAAATAGCAATTCAGATAAAGAAAAAAAATTAAAAATTAAACATTTTTGTCAAAAGTAACTGCACGATTATTTAGGACACTCATGCCGATTTTTAAAAGATTCTAATAGAGGGGGTTTACTAAGGAGGTGATTATAATTACCAAAGTTCAAAGTTGAAGAGAGGTTTCAGGAATTGACCATTTCTCTCTAAACCCATTTGGGGCGAATTTCAAATTCTCCCTAAATTCATCGAGTCCTCGGGTCTCGAAATAACACCGTGACAACGTCTATCTATAATTAACTTGTTTGGGCCGGACACATCCTTTCTGGTTGCAGACTATTCATTGCAGAGCAATCATCATTTGTTATAATTGATCGAGTCCTCGTGTCCCCATGAACACCTCATCTCCAGCCATTGAGTTGAGATGAAAGCATCAGCCATTACTTTTTTTCTTTGATAAATAAGGCCCCTCCCTTATTGTCTAATCCATATAATGCTTATTAACTTCTACATTATCAAAATCTAGCACTAAGCCCATATTATATAAAATGCATTCAAGGCTGTGCTGAAAGAAGTGATTACAAATGAGCGGCTGTGCTGAATGCCCTCTTCACCTTGTCATCCTACATTAATTTTAAATTTTTAATAGTTTTTTATTCATAAATAAATATGCATTTTAAATTATCAAAATTAAATTTTAATATTAAAAAAAAAGCCCTGTAAAATCAAGCCATGCTCTGGCCCATCCATAGAGGATATCAAGGAAAGTGTGACTGTGTGAGAGTCCATTCTGGGCCCCAACCTAATTAGTTGGATCAGCCCACTTTGCTCAACCATTTGATTACCAGATCCACCCACTAATGTTTATAGTCTTGTAACCTCTTGGTCCATTTCACTCATGTGATCTTCTACATTTCTCATCACACTACCTACGCACAGTTAGTTTCACTTTCACCTATACAAAATATGTCTTCGTAGGATCAATAATGGCGAGCGGTGACGGTGAGTGAGACAGTGAGCCTCGGTTCTTCACCATGTGGCACAGCTTTTCTGACTTATTTGTCTCCTTCATAATCCCATCACTACATGCTCAACAGCTGGTGCTCAACATGACCCCAAGGATAATGTTATTTTTAACATTAGTTTGTTCAAATTTGAACTACCTAACTTAAAATTGCAACCTATTTGTTTTTAACCATAATTTGCGGTCCCATCTGATGCAAAATCTGTTCTTTTTCTTCCTTTGTACTTAACTATTGCAAATTTTGCACCGCTTACATCCTAGCTTTCTTATCGTATAAAGTGGTGGGGTCACTTCTTCCCTCTTGCCTCAATTGTTTTTTCATATAAAGCAAGATCTTATCATTTTGATTGCCATTTAGAACAAATAATGGACTGTATACTCTCTTTTCTTAAATACAAATATAAATAAATAAGTTAATAAAACAAAAAGGAAGCTCATCCTTGTGCTAAACAGCTTGACTCAGACAACCTATTATGGTATATCAGTCTTAATTAGGGTTTTTTTTTTTGCATATTGGTTACGTAAACAAATATAATGTTAGAGACCCTATCCCCATCTTGAACTTAAATTATGCATTTTTTGGTTTAAAAGGTTCCGTTGGAATGAGAGTTCATTCCCATTTTGAACATATATGCTTATAGCTGAGTGCAAATGAAATTGTATTGTAAACGAAGTAGGCCGCCTTAACAGAAGCGTTGTAAACGTCATACATCTAGTAATTAATATTTGTGGTGATGTGCTGTCCAGACCTTGTGGGTTGGTTCCATCTCTCTCAATGAATGAATGAAGGTCCTATTTAGATGAATGAATCATTTTGCATGTCCAACCAACATGGCAATTAAAGAGTAAAGACAAGTTAGTCCACATATCTGGCTTGCTGTGCTGGATGACTCCCACCACCCCTTCTCATATAGCCACAAATAACAAGAAATTAGCATTTTCAATCCAGAGACTGCTGTCTGTGGAGTGTTGATGATATATCAAATATCAAATGGGTCACTGCCCCACTGGCTGTCTGCCCTCCCAAAAACTAGTCAATGTCAGCTTTTAATCAATCATCCCTTAATACGTTTTACTTTTTATGAACCCATCCAGTAATATTGGATAGAATTTGAATTCAACACGTCATAATCCATCTCCTTTGATCCTTTCCTTTCCGATATTATGCTCTTGGGCCTTGCGCTCGAGACCTGGCCCCGTTAAAAAAAAAATACTCTAGCTCTCTCCTATCTCACCGGTACTGAGAAGTAAGATAAAGGCCGGAATTCCTCTCACGGGGAAATGCTTTTGCCACCTGTCTAATTTGAGGACTATTTGTACATAAGCTGGGTTTTGTAATTACTGATTACAGCAGGAGTCATGCTTGGACACATGTAAAAGCAAACAGGGAGAATACAACACACACAGCATTTAATTGTACCTGCGGCAGAGTGGATTTATTTCCAATGCCACCGTCTTCTCTTTCCCTCGACACAGTGCTGCTTTTATTTCTAACCAAACACAATTGTTACAGTGGCAGATGAGACACCATTGTTTAGATGTTAGAATGGTGGTTATACCTAGAATATCACCTGATGAAGGGAAATTTGGCCCGACCTCGTATCAGCGAGACATGTTGATGTGATTCGGCATAAGTGATAATTCAACATGATTAGATCGGCACGTGGACGTGATTCGACATAAGTGACAGATCAGTTCTCTACAAAGTAATCTCGGGTATCCTGATACCCCGAACTGAAGTCACTCCAGTATCAGACCGCGACCATGATAACGATATCAAGTCCACTACAGATCGAACCCGGACAGATGGACCACTTCGAAAAGAATCCTCCTTGAGAAAAGCCTACCTCGGTGCAAGATCATCTCAGTACTAAGGCACTTCGGCATTCAGAGCAGGATGGGTCTGAAGAGCACAGGCTCAGGCAGCTCGCCAACAAGTAGCTCGGCACTTCACAGGCAGCTCGCTACTTAGTCAGGGTGACCTCCGCATGACAACCCCGAGGATCTCACCACCGTACCCCGCATCTTACAGGACCATACTTTGTAACGGCTACAATAGTTCACCCACTCCGCGATACAAGTGGAAGTGGGCAACCTTACCGGATGGTGGCATTATCCCCACCTAACACGCAAACGGATCCCATCACAGCGAGGATCCAGGAACCGCTCCACCAAACCAGCGTGGACTCCGGTATATAAGGACCTCACCCCCCAGGGGCGAAGGTATGATGTGTAATCTTTGCTCTCTAGCTCTATAATTCTCTGATATCATCTTCAAGCTCTCTACTGTGTGCTAACTTAAGCATCAGAGTGTCCCTGCCGGGTAAGCCACCCCGGGATCTCTGATTCATCTCTTGCAGGTTACTCAGTCCCCGTCGTTGCTAGCAGCCAGATCGTCTCCAGCAGGGAGCAGCCGGATTATGCCACATCATTTGGCGCCGTTTGTGGGAACTCGCTACTAAAAGCCCTTGTTTCCATTTTCAAAATCTCAAGCTCAAAATCAAATCCATGGCTTCCTCTAGCAACGCCGGACAAAACAACGAAGTGAACGTCTTCGGAGGGCAACCTCAATTCCCGTCTGTCTGCATAGGTCAATTCACCATACTGCTTACTGCGGCTAGGGTCCTAGCGCTGACAATGCCCCAAGCGACTGCACAAGTGAATGCGCCACTCCCTCCTATAGTCAGCACGACATTCGCTGAACCCTCTGTGGTTCTGTGGGATACGCTACAAAAGACTAAGTTCTCATCTCTTGAACGACGAAATTCTCTTCGTCTAGAAAGCTAAGTTCACTTTTTAGAAACTAAAGCTCTCGCTTTATAGTTTCCATTTTTTATGAATTCAAAGACTATGTAGGAAGCTAACAGACTAAGCAGCTCTACCGACTTTGCTTTCAATTCAGATAAAACCTTGTCAATCCTCTTCGCTAGGTCTCCTCTACAAAGATGAGCTCTTCGTGGCTTCCGCGGGAGTTGACGGCCAATAGACTGCATGGACGTCCTTGCCGGTCGATCCTTCCAAGGCTCCCATGCGAGCTGGCAACCTAAAGTCAGTAGTGTTGCCCCCGTTGGACGAGCTCCCAGTAGCTTCTTATAGGAGTGGGTGACCGGCATCACGAGGCTGATGTAGCGCAGTCATAGCTCTAAGGCCCCCACCTGGCGGCCTGGCCCAGGCGCGAACTGGTGAATTGACAAAAGACTTCCTCACCACCTAAGTCCCAGTCGCCTCTTCGGCATGGGCACCAAAGTCCCAGTCACCTCTTTGGCATGGGCGAGCTAAGTCCCAGTCGCCTCTTCGGCATGGGCACCTAAGTCCCAGGCGCCTCTTCGGCATGGGCGAGTTAAGTCCCAGTCGCCTCTTCGGCATGGGTGAGCTAAGTCCTAGTCGCCTCTTTGGCATGGGCACCTAAGTCCCAGTCGCCTCTTTGGCATAGGCAAATTACCTCTAATGCCTAAGGCATAGACATCTCGGGTATAAGTCCTACGATGTCTAGTCCACCTCAGCATATAATAACAGGTTAAATTCATAAGGGACAACTAGCATTTAAATAAGTAGCCCGTGCACAGACAATTTGGGGTAACAAACACTTAAAATTTTTTACTTTGCTTGCCCCGCGATGTCGCTCACCTCGGCGTACGTTACGTGGAGTTACCCCTACTAAGCCTTTGCAGGCAGTTCGGGGTGACAAACACTTAGAAAATTTTTCTATTACGGTTATCCTTACATATTGTCTAGCTCGGTAGCTCGGAAATTCGGGTAACCTACACATTTGCTGCCCAGATCGGAAGTTATCTATACTCAAAATATCTTTTACACGAAGGATTACTCAAAAGATTGGTATTTCATTCACAAAAAGGTGTAGGTACAGAGATTTTGTTCTAACCCGAGCTCGGCGGCTTCGGGGAGTACATTCAATACAAAAAAAGAAAAGAAAGCTCAAGGATCACGGTTAAGATTTGTCAGCTGGGTCGGTCTCCATACGATCTTCCGCGTTCTCCTGGTTCGAGGGGTATTCCTCCTCGACCTCGTTGTCACTCCCTTCCTCTGATGAGTTGGGCTCTGCATTAGTTGCCTCTGCATCCTCGAGAGTAAGTTTAGATGCGGAGATGGCTTTGAGATTGATGTCGGGGAACTTCTTTCTCATCACATACTAGCACAATTTGAAGCCGAAGCAGTAGGAGCCCAAACCATACTCAACTTGGAGATTGTGGAAATCCGATGATCGCTTGAAGTGTTCAATAGCCTGGCTTTGTGCCTCTTCAATAGCGGTGTCGAAGATCCAAGTTCGCTCTTGAACCGTCGCTTTGAGATCTTCAACTTCTCGTCGAAGCCTCATTCTCTCCTCGATCAGCGCCGTGTTCTCCTCGGTCAATGCGGAGATCCGCTCCTGCTGTTTCTCTTTTTCCTTAGTTAAAGCCAGAATTAGCTCCTTCTGGCCTCGATCTCCCTTCTTGGCCTGGAGCACCTCGCCTCGAGCTTTATCGAGTTCGCGATGCAGTTTCTATGCCTCCTCTTTGGCCTGGGCAACCGAACAATATCTTGAACCCGGGCCGAGGAGAAATGTAGTAGCTCTATCTGGCGTCCCCACGCAGACTAGCCGAGTTCCTCTTAATGGCACAGATCGAGCTAAAAGTGTCTAAGGACAGGGGACGGTTGTACTCGTAGAAAAGGGAGATGGTACCAACTATATTCTGAATCGAGTTCGGATGAAGTTGGTTAATAGTGATGTTGAAGAACTTAATTATTTCTACGATTAAGGGGTGGAGAGGGAAGCGCAGCCTGGCAGCGAGCTGCTCTTCAAAAACAGCAAGCTCATTGTGATCATGAGCCCAAGGTAACTGACCTAAACGAAGGCTAAAATTAAGCTATCGGGAAGGTGATAGCGAGCTACCAAGGACATCAGTCTATCTGATGAGACTAAAAAGTACCCTATTTTTATCCCCTAATATTCACTCTTTTACATCAATTTAGCACTTAAATGGACTCATTACTCTTGTATTTCGATTCAGGGCAAGAAAGAAGGCAATTGGAAGAAAACAGGGCAATTCGGATGATTTTGCACAGTTTCGGCAACAGTCAGTAATCTGGGTATAACTCTCAATTTCGGACCCCGAATTGGACAATTCAAGAGGCATTAGAAAGATGAAAGAAATGCCCACAACTTTTATGTTTTAGGTTTTGACAGATTCGGTTCGCATCGAATACGAAATCAGGCCCGAAATTGGAGCAAGTTCGCAGCCAGGCCCATTTCACAGCTGAAGCCCAACTCACAGAAGTCTTGTAGCAGCCCAAGTTTTTATAGCAGCCCAACTCGAATTCAAGAGCCTAGAGTCCCAATTTCGAATGTAACTTCCAGAAAGACAGTCTTATTATATTTAAATTCTTGAATGTAATCCTATCAAGATAAGAAGATTGGATTAGATCACTAGATAAGAGATAGAATATGATTAGTTTAAAACAGATTAGGACTTTCTAATTTGAAGAGATCCAAGAGATCATTCAAGCAACTCAAGTTACCAAGAGAGCAGTTCGACCACTGAGAAGTTGAGCATGGAGAGTTCGAAGATCATGAGTAGCTAAACTTCTCTTTTCTAGTTCAAGGGGGGAGGTTCGGTTGAGTCATTGTGAGGTTCTGTATTTGATTTAAGTTCTTGTTTTCTAATTCAAGTATTCATTGATTCTTGTGCATATTTTCATTGGATGATTAATGTTATTTAGTTCTTGTTTTCTAATTCAAGTATTCATTGATTCTTATGCATATTTTCATTGGATGATTAATGTTATTTAGTCTGACAAACTGAATTAATGTTGATTTTCCTACTGCTATCCATGATTAGCTTAATATCTTTTTGGGTCAATTGTTCGTGACAGCCTTTAACCAATGTATTGACATGTTTTAACCTAAAGGGAATCGATGGAACAGAATTCGATAATTGCAGCTATCTCAATTATTGTTATTTTAGTTTAACTGTTTTCACAAAGCTTAATGTTATCGCTAGTTGACATGGAACGCTATCGTACCCAGTCGATTAGTGATAAGTGTTGATCGAATGCTGGGTTTGGTCAGCTGATTTAGGARAACACAAGGTTTATTATGGCTATCCTAATAAATCTAAGGTTAAATGCTTGAATTGCGAGACCACCAAAGTCTACCTATGATCGATGGCCAATTGACTAAACCGAACCCTTGAACCAGAATTCAGTAAGACTGATTACTTCTTGTTAGTTAAATTTTCTATTGCTTTCTTGTTCTTTTAATTTCGGTTATTTAATTTTCCCACTCAGTGATAATATTCATTCGGTTGAGAGATTACTGTTAGCTCCCTGTGGGATTCGACCTACTACCACTTTTACTGCAAATATTTTGTTGTGGGACTAGTACTAATTTTGAGGGCTTCGACAACCCGTCACTATCCGAGGTCATAGTTGAGGGACCGAAGTCGTCTGGGTTCCGACCTCAGGAAGAAGATGGGGCCTCTGTTCTAGAGGACAGTCCCTCTTCCTGAACCTCGGTCTCCCCGAGCCTAGGTGGCTCATTCTCGGGCATCGACACCCCCTCCAGAAACCGAAGAGGGGAGTCACCCAGCGACGAACTGGCGTCCCCCGAAGGGGCCGCGGTTAGCATGATGGCACCCTTGACCTCACTACCTAAAAGGTTGTCTAAACTAGAACTAGACATACTTAAACCAATAAAATACAAACTTAAGAAATTTGCGAACTCACCAAGAAAAGAAGGGAGAGACCTCGAAAAACTAAGAAGGGGTGGCGAGCTGAGGGGTTCCGACGCGACCTTAGAACAAACTTGTGAATTTGTGGCGAGAAAAATGAGTCTCGGGTCCCCCTTATTTATAGCCACTGTACCGGAGAAGCAACGGTCGAGATCAAAGCAATCTAACGGCTCTGAAGAAAACCGGTTGCATGACCCTCGAGGTCAAAAACAGTTTAGCACATTTTTTGGCATCCACAGAATTTATAGATCGCATGACATCCGCACGCGACCTATCTGACAGAGCGGCCTGGACTTCGAGCCAAATCGACTTGTCACATCGTGAACTCCCCGCACCAGGTCAAGACCCCTAGCTCAGGGAGTGGGGGGCAATTGATGAAGGAAAATTTGGCCCAACCTCGTAACAGGGAGACACGTGGACGTGACTCGGCATAAGTGACAACTCAACATGATCAGATCGGTACGTGGACGTGACTCGACACAAATGATAGATCAGTTCGCTACAATGCAACCTTGGGTACCCTGATACCCTGAACTGAAGTCACTCTGGTATCACATCGCGACCAGGATAACAATATCAAGTCCGCTACAGATCAAACCCGGACAGATGGACCACTTCGGAAAGAATCCACTTCGAGACAAGCCTACCTCGGTGCAAGTTCATCTCAGTACTAAGGCACTTCGGCATTCAGAGCAGGATGGGTCTAAAGAGCACGGGCTTAGGCAACTCGCCACCAAGTAGCCCGACACTTCGCAGGAAGCTCGCTACCTAGTCAGGCCGACCTCCACGTGACAACCCCGAGGATCTCACCACCGTACCCCGCATCTTATAGGACCGTACTCTGTAACGGCTACATTAGTTCACCCACTCCCCGATACAAGCGGAAGTGGGCAACCTTACCAGATGGTGGCATTATCCCCACCTAACACGCAAACGGATCCCATCACAGCGAGGATCCAGGAACTGCTCCGCCAAACCCACGTAGACTCTGGTATATAAAGACCTCACCCCTCAGGGGCAAAGGTATGATGTGTAATCTTTGCTCTTTAGTTCTAGAATTCTCTGATATCATCTTCAAGCTCTCTACTGTGTGCTAACTTAAGCATCGGAGTGTCCTTGCCGGGTAAACCACCCTGGGATCTCTAATTCATCTCTTGCAGGTTACTCAGTCCCCGTCGTTACTGGCAGCCAGATCGTCTCCAGCAGGGAGCAGCCGAATTACGCCACATCATTCACCGTCCCAAGTTAAAGTATAAAAACTATATATATATAAAAAGCATTCTACAAATATTCTAATTGTTTTCTCAAGTGTTAACTCTATGGCGTCTAATATATTGTCCTCTTTGCATCAAAATACCAACGGCTGAACACGGTGAACATCATTGTGAGTTGTGACACTACGGAAGGAGATTGAAACTATCCATGTGATTACGCATTGAAGTATATATTAATTGTCAATGACCAATGTTGTTCGTAGGTGAAAGAAAATCGTAGTTTAAAAAATGCAATTCGATCCGATCACAAACTCTTTGTATTGATCTGGCTGAGCAATTGGTCTTTTTTTTTCTTTGTTCTGTGAGCTTAGAAATCGACCTGTTCCGTCGTATTTCAAAATTTAATTCAGCAGTAATGCTGGTTGAATTCAAAATTTAATACGGGGACAACAATAGGAAACTACAGTAGGTGGAGCATTGGAGAGTGACAGCACCATGACTAAGTCATCGAAATAGTGTTACTTACTTCTTAATGCAAATAGAAAGCGTAAGATGTTCTTTTGTAGATTAAGAAACAACACAAGATGGAGAGTTTGACATGATTTTCTGAACTAAACTATGAATTATCTTACTACTTTTACTTAATAAACAGTATTATAATTATATCAATAGACATGTTTGCACGCCTCTTCAGTGGAATCTTAATTTGGGAAGTTATGTAAAACCTCCCCTCACTATTCATTTGTATGTTATATACTTTCTCTAGCCGGCCCCACCCAGCCTGACCCGTTTGGTGTAACAACTGAGCTTGTACAGATTCTTCTTAGTGGGTTAGAGGTCAATCCGCCTCTCAGTGAGCCTACACAAGTTTTATAGTTTTTTGTTCAAAGAATGACCTCACTCTGTCACACAATTGCCTGTATCTTTCATCCTTATCTCAAGCCCTACCTTTCTCTCACCGTCTCTTTTGTTTCTCTATGTTTCGTGAAGTTCTCTTCATTTAAAATATGGCTATTTACACTTACAGTCATTCAATTCTTTTTTGCTTTCTAAGATATCAGAATTCAGTTTTACCAAAAATCACCAAAGCCTTTTTCCCAACTATATGTCCACTCTACCGTGTTCAACTTTATCTTTCTAAAATCTTAACGAAGGTGTTAAAGGCTGGATATTCGTTATACAATCATAACAAGCAAGAGTACGCAGAAATTAAGGGGCCAAATAAGGTAGGGCTGCAACTTGCGTTGGGTTATTAGGGTTGAGGCTTGACCCAATCTAATGCAACCACAACCGGACTTGTCTTCATATTTTTGCGAATGCTAATGTTTGGTTTTGATATTTGGGTTGCAACCGGACCCAATCTAATGCTACTTTTGATATTTGGGTTGCAACCTCCCCTTAAGTTTGGTAGCTGCAATCACCTTGGAATTAGACCCCCTTTAGGCTATGTTTGGTTTGAACTTTGAAGGAAAATTCCTTCAAACCAAACATATCGAGGATGGTTTTTATAGAAAAAACAATACAAAGTTTGTAAAAAAAATAAGAGCTTAAGGTTGCAGCTTTACCTTAAATTTGAAAAATAGAGATACCTGGGGTAACCATTGATATGAAGAAGAATTTGGAAAGAAATCCTTTTTGGTAAAAAATAACTGGGTGTAGTTTAGACATTTTCATACATCTTGTTAGAGAATTCTAACAGAGGGGGTTTACTTATAATTGTGTTATAAAGTTCACGTGGTTTAGGGGAGGTTTCAGCAACTACTAGAAACTTGGGGAGGTGTCAACAATTTATCACAATTTAAAATCAAAATTGGGGTTTTGTGCTTTGTAACTATCAAAAGATTCAAAACACAAACAAATCATGAAACTTACCCAAACGCGACCATAGTAAGAGTGACCAAAAGTATGGCTTTCTAACCAAGGATCGGTATCCGTCACCATGAATACACCTTCACTAACCCACTTCATAGTCTCACCTAACACCTTTTAGTAATGTATTGGCACTACTGCTTCAATTGAAGAAAGCACTAAGCCTCTATATACACAGATATTTTTCAAACTGTACAAAGAGATGTGCAATAAAGCAAAGAAAAAATGAAAAACGACCACCTCGAATCCGCATTCCCCTCTCCACCCTACTTTAACCCACCCGACAAGGCCAAGCAACTCCCCCGCGACAAACATGGAGGGGGGAACAAGGCAAAACAAAAAATGTTGAAGGAAAAAGATGGTAGAAAATATCCCTCAATCCACCTAGCTACTTGTATCTATTCCTCTCCGTATCAAAATTAAAAGAGGAGAAATCAAACAGCAAAGAAACAATAAAAGAACAAAACAATAGCCTGTCAATTCTCCGCTTCTTCACTTCAAAAGATGCTGCTGCAGCTGATTACGACGATAACAAAGAATTTATTTTTCGTCAATCACCTCGTCATCATCGTCGATACCGTAGAACAAAGGATCCTTAAGGAGGTCCGAGGCAGATGGTCTGTTCTCCGACTTGGCCAGACACTTCTCTATGAACGCCCTGACTTCTGAGTCCTTGACCTTGTTCAGGGCCTGAGGTTTCACCCCGGCTGTAACCTTCTTGTATATCTTCACGACGCTGTCGCACTCGCTGTATGGTATCTCTAGCGTCACCATTTCCAGCACGCACATACCGAACGAGTATATATCCACCAACTCAGTGTACTCCTCCTCGTACAGCTCCGGTGCCATAAACTCCGGTGTCCCCAGCACTGAGTGGGCCGCATGGCTCTTCCCCACTATCGTTGCTAATCCCAGATCTCCAATCTTCACCTGTCCAATGTTCCCGTTGATGAAGACATTGCTGCAATTCAGATCTCTGTGGATGACGCAAGGTTCGTGAGTGTGGAGATACTCCAGACCCTTGAGAATCTGCTTGGACCACTTCTTTAGGGCCTTCATCGACACATGGCGATGCTTCTTTCGATATTCTCTCAGATTACCCGACGTACAGACCTCTGTAATGAAATTCAACGTGTTCTGCTCCTCGTCCATCCACACATTGTACAGCATAATGATGTTGTTGTTCTTCAAAGTCCTGAGCAAACGAACCTCCGAAAAAAGGCGATCTATAACCGAAGCATCCTCGATGAAATTCCTCAGTCGGACCTGGTTCCATGCCACCTCGATTCCTTCCTCTTGATCGAACGCGCGATAGACCTTTTTCACCGCGCCAGCACCAAGCAGATCGCTATACCGACCGTATCGTCCCGTGGGATCCACCTCCACGAAAGGCTCCGCATCTTTGTCGGACGGATCAGGAGTCACACAAGGCATCGTCCGATGTCAATATGAGCCAACGATCACCAACACCGGGAGAGAAACTCCTAGTTTCTGGGTCTTAAACCCTAAAACCAAGATAAAAAACGTTCAGACACATCACATCGGCAGAAACGACGACGAAGAAAAATCCAAAGAAGCTCAGACCGGACGAAATGAAAGAAAAAAAAAATCAAGCGTTGGAAATCGAAGCTCCATATACAACGATGGCCATGGCTTGGAACTCTTGAGTCTCAATTGATCGAAACAAGAAAACTGAAAAGATTATTAAATTATAAAAACAGAAGCAGAACAGATTACCATGAAAAACGACGTTAAAGCTTCTCCGTTGTACGAGATGCCGGGAGACATCTATCGGACTTTCTTTGATCTTTTTCGATCCTAGGAGTGACAGTAAAACAACAAAAAGGCAGACAGAGAGGCTGAAAAAAAAAAATCTGTCAGAAAACAAACAACAGCAGCACAGAAGCACAAAATAATGGAAAAAGAAAAAGATTCGGTAGAACCCTATTTATAGACGGCGAACTAGGGCTTGCTTAACGTAAGAGTTAATCGTAATAGAAACCGAGTTAGGGTTAAATTGGTAAAGCGGAGCTGAGTTTTTGACGTTATCAGATTAGGAATAAGAATCCTAATCCTAATGAGAAAACTCTTATAGGATTATTAGCATTTAGCAGCGGATTTGACAATATCTACCTTCCTAAATTCACATAGAAGTAGAATATCCTCTTCCTCGGAATCTTTCTAATTTTCCTTTTTTTCTAATCTAGATTTACCTTCTTGTTCGGGGAATTTGCCAGCTGTACCAAGGAAATGGAAAGGATCATACAATTGTCATCTTTTTCATCTAAATCTAACGGTCGTACATTCCATACTCAAGCATAGACTTAAGACTAAACGTGTAATTTGGACCCAAATTGGAGGATAATTACGCGATTGTACTCGTTTTCCTTTTATTCCCAGGAAAGTAACGAGTATCGTAGTTAAAGTGGAAGGATAGGAATCCCACTTAATGGTCTTTCATCATGTGAGGATGTGACCTGTGTAGTAATTAAGATAATTTTTTTTTTTTTTAAAGGCATTAATTTTTAATTGAATTTAATCTACAGTTTCACTCGTAATACGGGGGGCTAATCGTGATTATCATGTGAACGTTGGCGGTCAACAGTGAAGGTTGCCTTCGTCATAAAGGATGTGGCTGGCGATGAATTTACCATAAGACCCTTCTAGGCCTCTCTCAAGCATTCTTCTTACCCATCCGTTCCAGAGTACGTGGTCAACAAAGATGGAAGCTGTAACTGAAAGGTCTATCTGGGATTTGCGCATACTGGGGGGAATTTGTTGACCAAGTTTTCACACGTCACGGCATCCGGAAGGAGTCAACAATGTAGATGGATACCGGCGGTCAAAAAAACCTGGCTAGAATAAAGGGAAGTTGATCAACGGTATAGACGGTCCTGATCTACATGATGGCTCTCTGTACTCTATATAATATAACTACGTGAATTGTTCCCATTCCCATATCACATGAAGTTGGCAAGAGTAATGGGCTCACGAGAAAACATGGTAAATTTAAGAAATGTAATCAATAGGGTGCATGAACATGTAACACATCCCACTAGTTATCGACTTTTGTACTTAAAACAACCAAGAATCTCTCTTTTCCGATTTCTCCCACTCTCTTTTAAATACTTTCCAGTTTTCAGGGATACTGGTAATTTAGATGAAATTCAAGTAGTTCACTCTAGGCTATACTGTAGACACACGCTCTATGTAAGCTATTACTTAATGGCATAGTCCCATATTGGGTCACACTGCTCTTTACGTGCCGATTCAGGCTTATTTTGTTTAACTGAGTAATGCGCTTACTCGAGTGAAAATTGTTTTTTTGGGTAATACTTATTTCATTTATTCGGTTAGATCGGGCTGGGCTTTACCTCTATACTAATAAAATATATATGTTCAGGTTCAAATTCGAGCTTGGCCCAATCATCGGGTTTAGGTCTTGAATCCTAGCGCAGTTCTCATAAAAAGCTTGAAGAATGGGTCTGAATCCGATCTGAGCCAAAAATTTGACAAAAAAAAAGATTTTTTTTCTATTTTATTCAGTTAAAAACTATTTTATTTATATTAAAAGACCTCAAAATCTGAAAAAAAATAATGAAAATTATCACCATTATATATATATATATATATATATATATATTATATAAATATATTTTTATTATAAAATACATTATCAAGTTAGACTCGGACTAGGTTTTTTTGAGAAAGCATGGGCCTGGCCTGAAAAATGTCGGGCCCGATGTTTTAGGCCCGAGCCCGATCCCACAAGTCTGAAATCCTGTCCAAGCCCGACTTATATCGGGGTAGGGCAGGCTGGGCTGTCGGTTTACCCGACCTATGAATATGTCTAATAAAAGTTAATGTTAATAAAACATAATAGAACACATTTGCCCATTTTAATTTTTTTTCTTGTGTGTAAAAGTTAATTATCCACCTAAGATATGAATAAGTTTTATTTGGATAAATGAAAATCTCTTTACTAGGGGTGGCAATTTTACCCACAAAGCCGGGTCCTCGACCCGATCCGCCCCGAACGGGGGTGGATTTTCCCCAGTAACAAATGCATGCGGGTCGGGTTCGGGGAATTTTTTTTTGCCCCAGGGATGGGGCGGGGATGGAGTCTGCCTATAAATCCCCGACCCCGGTTGTAATTTACAATTATACCCCTTATATAGTGTATTAAATTATTAGGGTAAGAATAATACGTTCAGTCAACAATGTTCACTGTTCTTCTTCGCTCGCAGAGGTAGAACCAGATTACCAGAACCGCAGTTCGCAGTCGCAGTGTCAGTGTCGCACAACCTTCACAGAACACAACCGCCGATCGCCGGGCGTCGCCGCCACCGTAGAACCGCCGACTGTCGGCCACCGATCGCCGTAGCACAGTGCACAGAGTTGTGGCTCAGTCTGCAAGAGACCATCGTTTTTGTAGACTGAGAAACTAAGAAGTAAGAAGACTCGTTCGTTTGCCGACCACCCTAGCACAGAGCAAACCAGTTTTTGTTTTGAAAATAGCTCTCACTGGTACTTTTCCTTCATGACTTCTGTTGCTTCTTTTGTTGAAAGGTTTCCCTGTAAATGTGAATCGAAGTATGCTTTTACCTCGTATCATATCAAGAGCCTGCGCCTGCACTCATACAAAATATTGTTTCAATCTAAAAGAAGTTGCTTCTTCTGTTTTTATGTTTGTCTTTTGTGGTCTTTCGACCATTTAGTAATCTCGTCAAGACCGATTGGCCGAGGAAGGATGGAGTCGATGGACAAACAAAGAAGACTGAGAGAAGTGCGGTTTAGGGTCTTCAGACCTCACAGAGGTAGAGAGAGAGAGAGAGTGTGTGTCAGGGTGATGAGTACAATAAAAATGCAGTAAAACTCAGAGTAATTCAAAACAAAAACAGGAGCCATCCCTATTCGGGACTGGTGCTGGGCACAACTCAAAGGGTTAGATATTTAGAGGGTTGGCTCTTGAAACTCAGAATTTCAAGAGGGACTGTGGACTGTGGTCTGTGGTGCTGGGCACAACTCAGAGGGTTAGATATTGAGAGGGTTGGCTCTTGAAACTCAGAGTTTCAAGAGGGACTGTGGTGCAGTAAAACTCAGAGTTCATGGTTAGATATTGATGGATTCCAAAACCATCAAGGCTCGGAGTTCATGGTTAGATATTGATGATGATATTTCAATCTCCTAAGGTGTGGGAGAAAAAAATTTATGCCCGATTAATCTTTTCATCATGATGAGTTACATAGGCCATAGTATGATTGCTTTAGAATAACCTTAAGTCAATTGCTTTTCTTCCAATACGAGTAGCTTGAGCAAAACTTTGACTTTTCCTTTGATTATAGACTTGTTTATACTAAAAATTTATGCCGAATGCATGGTTATCAGTGAAGGGCTTATATTACCTTAGGGTTCTCTCTTAGTAGCCTTAATGCATGGTCATGGCATGGCATCTCTTAGTAGCCTTAATGAATTTGTATTTGTTATCATCAAAAAATATAATAAGATGAACAACCTCCCCCTTTTTATGATGACAAATTATTGGATGGAATTATGGAAATATTAAAATGTATAACATATTATGAAGCATGTTTATAAGCAAGCAAAGTTTAACGTCATATTTAGATTTTTCTTACAAAGTTCGTCCTTGGAATACATGCATGCTCCAAGCCAAAAGGTTGTTTGGTGAGACATTTGATAGTTTTCTTCTTTATTCGGATTGTGATAGTTTCCTCTTGTTTGTAGATCACCCCGTGGACACCGTTCAAGGAGTCCTAGGATGAGATACTGAGCCTGGGCTAAGGTGTAGCCCGTGTAGGGCCATTTGGTTTGTGGTTGTGGGATTGGAATTTAGAACCACGATGAAGGATTACGGTTGATACTTGTGAGTTGTGAGCAGTTGGTTGTGGTTTTTTTTTATTGCGGGACTAGCTTGTAGTTTTTTAATCCATTCTTATATTTTCTTTGTATTCCTCTTCTTTAAAACATATGGTGTTTGAGTTAAATTAAATACTTAGAATTTGTTACAGATAATGGTAAATTGCCTGGATTCAGTGCTCAGATGCCAATTTTCTTCATCACGGACTTGTCCACCATGGGACATGATTTATTCTTGATGGATGCTTGGTGTTTATACTTCATAGGTTCCACTCTCATGCTAATGAGCTACTGGTTAGGTCTTCAAACTGGTCAAATTGATTAGTGCAATGTGATCATTTTTATAGATTAAGGAAATAATGCAGGAGCTTAAGAAAGAATGATAATCGATTCTGGAAAGGACAACACTTCACTAGTTGGGTTTTTGGATCGAATTGGGTTTAATTGGTGATTGGATAGTAAGGATGTAAACGAATCAGAACTAATTCGGATGTGGTATATACTGTAATGTCAATGTGATCATTTAGAATTGGATACAGTCATCAGGGCAGGGTGGGTACATGTCGAGGATTACCCGTCTCCAGAACTTTGGTTGCGGGGTGGGTATATGTCGGGGATTCCTTGTCCTCGACAGAGTCGGGGATGGGGGTTGAATCTTCACCTCGATACCGGGGACGGGGCGGGGATGGGTGTGGGGATTTTAGCTATGGGGCAGGGATGGGGAGTGCCTGCCCCGCCCCCTTGCCATCCCTATCCTTTACTATGGGCCCATTACTTAATGCAAAAAGAACATTATAAAGTTGATGAATGAAAAAAAAAAATATCCATTGACCAATTCCCCCAATCGAATGACACCAGTAGTAGTGTTCAATTGCGCTTTCATCTATTAATAGTAATTGATACTATCCCAAAAATTCATTTTTCATAAAAACTATTAAAGCACAAAAAAAATGATCAATTATCCAATTAACTAAATTTACCCCACAATACCAACAAAGAAAGGGTCGGATCGAGAAGGTTATGTAGATGGTCTAGGTTCGGTTAAAGAAGTGTCATTTTCTAACTAAAGGACTAGAAAGAAAGTCAAAAAAGGTAGGTTAGAGGATTTGGGGTATGGTAGCGTACATTTGAGTAGAAGGATGATAAGGTGAGAGGAGAGGAATCCGTGTTGCAGTTACTGATACATATGAAGAAACATGTGACCACCCCAGCCCAACTTGGGCGCAAATATTGTATTCAACCAGCACAATCGCAAAACCATGTGAATTATTTTATTTCATTCATCTCTACCCGGTTTAAAATAAGGGCCATTTGTATTCCAGTCCGGAATACATATTGTTTGGCTGAATTCAGCTGTTACTTTTTCCGGTTTAAAAATATGAGTGTTAGAGTTGTCATTACCAATTTGCCTGCTTCCAAGTTCCGATCAATAAAGTGGAAGCGACCGATTGGAATCGCATAAGCTCTGCCTGCCTATCTTCCAAGTATTGTAACAGTCACGGGCGGGTGCTGCTGCCGTATGTCATCTTATTTCCTTCTTCAAATTTCAAACTTCAAATGGGTAGGGTGTGAACAAACTGCATATTAAGGAAAGGGACGAAGGGATAACAATTCAGATTTTTTGGGCCTTTTCCTTTCGGATTACTTTTATCGTTTATTAAATATATATTTATTTTATGAGGAGAGTTCTTAATGTTTACATAGTCATTGCACCAACCATCTGATGGACTTTTCAAGAATAATAAAGCCCTGAATTGGGTTGACCGTTGATCGATCGATAGCTGGATGGATTGTCTGCGCTTGGGGACGAAGGAATTTTCAATTTTCCTTCCAGTCCACATAGTGACGGGGCCACGTAATTTCTCAACGGTTGTGGACGTTGACAAATAAAATATATCTATTTTATTGCCTTGTTATCTAATCCGAGGTGATTCGAACCGAGGAGATAATCCTATCAACTCGATGAGGCCTAGGTGGAAAGGATGAAGCCATGCATCGAAATCTGCAACCAGGAGAAAAGGTCAGAGGCCCGAGGAGTTGTTCCCCGGGTAGGTATTTCGACGCTCAAGTTAGTTGGATAGAGAAAGAGGTGGCCAGGCTGAGCCGGTGAAATAATGCTTGTCCAAGCAAAAGAGGTAGCAAAGATAGGTGTTTAAAGAGTGTTCTTCCAAAAGTTCGCTACCTCGAGCGGGGAATACCTAATTATAGTTGGGTGTCCGTGTTCCAGATGAATAAGGCTTCCGGGGTTGTCGGGATGAGGTCGTCCGTCGAGGTCTTCAGGAGGTTTTCTCTTCCCCGGTGGAGTCCACTTCCTTGTCCATGCAAGACACTCCTTCTTAGTCGTGCTCTTCCGTCACACAAAGTGCCGACGTGGCTTGAGAGAGAGGACGACTGTGGAGGTTGCCACATAGCATCCTTGGCCAGCTCAACCATTACCCAAACACCACTCCCCCAGTTCCAAAGTCGAGGAGTGTAGTGCTCGGCCACGACTGGGTATGGAAGAATTTTTGTAGTCCTTGGCTGAGGAACTTTAATTTCTTGGAGTTGACTGGCCCAGAGCAAATACAATTTACTGGGCAGATCGGCCGGTTCAACGCTCCTGTCGTTTCCTGAGATGAGTCGGCAAACACGTTGTTTCATCTTTCCAAGGTCACATGCGTGCAAAGTGCGGCGTCAAATCAGCATCGTTGATCTAGTTTCATTTGAACCATTGGTTGCCTTTATAAAACGGGGGTAGGAGAGCCATTTCACTTTGTCATTTGAGAAGAGCTTGTACCTTGGAGTTCGGCTAACGTCCCTTGCTTGATATCTCAGGTGTCCCAAACTTTTTTTTTCTTGGTTAAGATGTCTTTCATTTCGTCCTCCCTTTTCACTGGGTACACTTCGGGGGGTGAGAGTGAGGGTAGTCCTCGGAGTGAGGCGGCCAAGGTTAAGGCACAAGAGACCGCTACCAATGTGACTGAGGTCGATGACGAGGGCAGTGCTAAGGTTCGAGAGATCGGTGTCGACGAGGCGGTTGAGGTCAATGTGGAGTCTAAAGAGTGGTTTGCCTCGGCTTCGTGTAGCATTTCCTCAGCCGACCTAGCTCTGATCCGGGAAGTGTATCACATTCCTGAGGAGTACGAATTGAGGTGTCTTGGGATTAGGGAGAAGGCCACCTCGGCCCCTCCTAGGGAGATTTGTGTATATGTCCACAATTTGATAGCCGACCTTAAGTTCTCTTCAGATCCTGGGGTAGTGGTCGTCCTCTGGTGGTATCGGGTCCTACCTGTTTAGTTGATGTCAAATTCGTTTTGGTACCTAGTCAGGCTGCTCTGCTACTGCACTCTTAAGGACATTGAGATCGCACTACCAATGTTTAGATATTTTCTCCACCTGAAGAAGTACAAGCAAGGGTACTACTACTTGTTGGGCAGACCAAACACCAACGTGCTTGTTGGGGCTCCCTCTTCCATTAAGCACTGGAAAGAGGGTTTTTTCTTTGTGAAGTGCCGAGGAGGTTGGTCATTATCCCTCGCCCTATCTGTTCCGAGGACCAAGGATAAGGGTCCTTCTCAAGCTGAGCTGTTAAAGGAGGAGATAGCTGTTGTGAGGAGGATAATGCGAGTGCGCATCGAGGAGTACACTTCGTCCCGATTATTGATCATGGCTAGGCTGATGTGCCCTTTAGTCGATCAATCCCAGTCTGGCCCGTGGGTTGCGTAGTCTTTCTTCTTCTTCTTCTTCTTCTTCTTCTTCTTCTTCTTCTTCTTCTTCTTCTTCTTCTTCTTCTTCTTTTGAGCTTGTCTAACTGTGATGAATTGTGTTGGTACAAACATGGATGGCACTGAGGAAAGAGCTTGGCATATGAAGGTTGCAGCTACATGGAAGGCGCAAGCAGCTAGGACTTCGGGCACGCAGCCCAGGGGCGTGGAGCATCAGTGGTGCTCGACAAAATGCACACCTCGGTAGGGGAAGAGGGCGAGGTCGACGAAGGAGGTCATGGTGGTTAACTCCAAGGAGGCCAAAACTCAGCTTAGGCACTCGTTGTAGAGGGGAGACTCTTCATCAAGTCATGGCGGTGAGTTTGACTTTACTTGTTGTTCCTTGTTTCTCTTCTTTTGTGCTAACTATCTGATGTCTTGCAGTTGGTTTGTTTGGCCATAGGCCTTGTCGATCACCATCACATGTTGCAATGATTCTATGAGTTGCGAGAGATAGAGAATGTTGAGCTAAAGGCGAACTTGGCCGAGCTGAAGCGTAGTGTCGAGGAAAGGGATGACACTATCCATAAGCTAAAGGGTTGCGTCCACGATTTCAAGGAGGTGCGAGATGCGCTGAGGAAGGGGCTCGAGGAGGCCGAGGCAAGAATTGCTTAAGCGAAGGAGCAGGGCGTCTCCGAGTATAGGGCTCCGGAGGCTCATCAGAACAAGCTGGATGACTACACTACTAACTCCTAGCAAGAGGGATTCACTCTGTGTTAGCAGAGGGTGATGCATAACTTTCCGAAGGTAGTCGAATTTGTTCAGGGGTTTGGCCCGTTTGATGCCAAAAAGCCGATGGTGGGGATGTCGCTGCTGTCGACGTCTAAGAGTGAGCCAAGGATCCTCCAGTGGACAGTTGATGTGGTCTTTTTTCTTTTCTTTTATTTATTTTTTTGTTGTATATACCTCAGTATGCCAAGCTTACAATCAATGTATCAACTTTTTTCATTAATGGAAATTTGGCCTTTTTACCGAGAACTTTCTATGTTGTTTTTCCCTTTTTCTAAGTTGTTGCACTTCAGAATTAGGTCGGTTGGTAGGGAGTGTAGGCCGTGTTTTTGTACTTAGCTCTCAGTCTAGCCGGAGGTCTTCGATCTTCATTAGCCAAGGTCTCTGGTTTAGTGGCCTCAGTCTTATGCTAGTTGAGGTCTTCAGTCTTTGGTGGCCAAGGTCTTGGACTTGACGCTAGATGGTTGGGATTCTCAACTTCATGGCCATGGTCTTATACTGGCCGAGGTCTTTAGTTTTCACTGGTTGAGGTCTTTGGCTTAGTGGCCTTGGTCTTATGTTGGGCAAGGTCTCTGGCTTAGTGGCCTCGGTCTTATGTTGGCCGAGGTGCTTCCAAGCTCTCAACATTGTTGCGGAGTTCAGTGGCACCTGGACTTGGAGATATGCACGCTCTTTGGTTGGGCTAGCCGAGGTCCTCAGTTAGCTTTGCTCCGACTGTGATTTGGGTGGGTACACGGAGTTCAATGGCCATCCTCTTGTCATTATGTGGCGGGGATGTCATTCCCGCGGTGCCTGTCAAGGGCTTGTCCTGGCCTCGACCGTCTGTGGTTGGATGGGTGTTTCGTGGGGTTGTCGTCGCGCTACGATCGTTGGTCAATGTGGAGTTTGGTCGGGCTATGTATGGGCGTTTGGTTGTTTGTGGTTGAAGAGGATTCCTTATTTATTGAATTTGTACAGTCCTGTCACCATTAGTGTTCGACGTTAATGGTCGTCGATATATTTTAGTTTTGGCACTTCAGCTCCTTGGGTAGATCTTCTACGCCTAGTTTCCCCTTTTAAGGACCGTCCCGCCCAAGATGACGACATGACCTCGACGGGTACATTTTTAATATTTTTTTATTGTTTTCCTAATATTTTTGTTGTTATTTTAAGATGATTTTCCATTGTCTTGGAAATGTTTAGTGGGTGTTTAAGGCAATCAAATAACATTTTTATATCCTTTTGCCAAATGATATTTCAAACAAGTCACATTACCACCTTTCATAACTTGCCCACAAAAGTTACTTTTTATATAGAGTTGATTGTCATCAACTATTGTGGCATATTTCTAATCAATATATTGTTCTTCGTGTTTTCCTCCCCTGGGATGTTTTGGGGGTTGGGCCAGCACGGGCCCGTGTCATGCTGTGCTGTGGGCCAAGCCTTGGGCCAAGACAGGCCACAAACGAAGCCAAGTCATGTTTTTTAATTTTTTTGAAAAAATAATAAATAAATTAAAAAATATATACAAAAATTAAAAAAATCTTAAAATTTTATTTTATATGAACTTTGATGTATACAATTTTTTATATATGATGAAGGGTGATTTGGCACGACCTAGTAAGAAGGGGACATGTAGACGCGATCTACTCAAGGGGTGCCAACTCAGCCAAACGAACCCATTTCGCAACATTCGGAGCACGAGTATCCAGCCTCCTCAACCTAAAAAACCACCTCGGCGTTGAGACACTTTGATACTTATTCAAGTTTGGGACTAAAGAATTGAAGTGCCAGTTCGGAGCTAAAGAGCCAAAACGCCACATAATCGACTCCAAAGGCCTCCCCAACAGACCTCAAATTTCTCGGGATCACGGTGAGACTCATCCTAGCTCCGCCTGAATTGGAGGTAAGCGATAAACCTTATCAACATATTGCTCTCCTTCAAAAACAAAGCAAACCTTATCTGCATAGCCCGGAGATCCCGGAGCTCTTTTTTAAGGCTCACGACTACTCCATTATATAAGGACATGAAACCTCAAGGCAAAGGTACGCGTGATTATTTTACTCACTAGCATTCAAGCACTCAAGTATTCAGCTCGCATTCACAGTATAAGTATTGACTTAAGCATCGGAACGAGCTCGCCGGGTTAGCTACCCTGGGTTCTCTTATCTACTATTCTGCAGATTGTTCCAGCTCGCCATGCAACTGGAGATCGAATCGTCTTCCAGCTAGGAGCATCTAGATCGCACACCATCAATTGGCAACGTCTGTGGGAAACGAACGAAAGGTCATCCCAACTTTTGTTGGAATTTTATTTTTTTCAATTTATCCCAATGGACTCTTCCAGCAACACAGGAAAAAGTAACGAGATGAATGTCACCGGGGGGCAAGATCAGTAATCAACCTTCCCCCAAGGTCCTACGGTATGTATTGGCTAGTTTACTATTCCTCTTACAGTGTCAGGAGTCTCGTCACTGTCCGTACCGCAAGGCACTATGCAAGTGAGCATCCCTCTTCCCCCAGTAGGCGCGACCTTCTCCGAGCCATCTGTGGTCCCTCCTAGAATCGGGCACTCACAGTACCAGCAGCAGTATCAACAGTACTATCTGTACCAGCAGTACCAGCAGCAGTTCCCACCACTACAGTCGAACCAGCAACCGATTCCACTCCGGCACCCAGAGTTGCATCAGGGCCAGAACCCGAATCGGCCTGGAACCAGCCAGAGTGTCAACCGATCCCCCCATCGGGGTAAGGGGACCTCATAAGTACCAGTTCCTTCCAGGGGTCAGGTTTCACCCCATGAGAGGAGAGACAGTCAGCACACTCCTCCAGCCTCGCAAGGAAATTTTAGAAACAGGTCCGGGGATAGTCAGCTCAATAGGGTCAATCCACCTCGACACTCCCAACAGGAAAATGACGGCTTGCGAGGAGATAATAACCAGCCCGGAGTTTGAGGTGCGAACTCGAGGCAGGACCCCTCCGTCCCTCACGATAGCTAGTGCGAACCCCGCAACCAAGAGAACCTAGCAAGAAGGAACCAGGATCTACCTCGCGATAATGTCCGTAGTGATGCTGAAATACCAGACCAGACCGAAACCAGCAGTACCAATGCTGAGCTGGTGAAGAAGCAGTAGCAGCGACGTCGCAAGACACGCCACTCCTCGGCCAGAAACAATACACCGACGAAGCCATGCCAACAAGCAGATCAAGCCAAAGAAAGGGAAGAAGTGAGCTCGGTGGCTACAAAGATTGCACCCCCATTACTTTGTCGGTCATCTCCTCTATCTCCCGAGCTCTTGGCAACTCCGGTATCGAAAGATTTCAAGGTACCCCCGTTAGACAAGTATGACGGGTCGCTTGACCCCAACGATCATGTGAATTCCTTGCAGTGTCAGATGCACCTAGCTAGGGCTGACGAGTCTTGCATGTGTGTGGCCTTCTCCACTATGTTTAGGGGGGTAGTCCGAACTTGGTATCGGAACCTCACACCGGGCTCCATCAAAAGCTGGTCCCAATTTTCCGACCTGTTTACTATGCACTTCATTACCAGCAAGAAGTGTCCGACGTCGCAAGAAAGCCTTCTGAACATAGTTCAGAGGGAAGGAGAATCAATCAGAAGCTATATAAAGCGCTTCAACGATACTTACTTGCAGATACCGGACCTCGATCCAGTGGTGCGACTCAGTGTGGCAAAGAAAGGAATCACCCACAAAGAGTTCAAGTGGCACGTGGTATCTAACAAACCAAAAGATATCACCAAATTCCTTAGGTTGGCAGATCAATTCATCGGTACCGAGGAGGAGATCAACTAAAAGATCGATAATCCACCGCCGGAAGAGAAGAAGAGAGAGAATGAAGGAACGAGCAATGGTGGGCAGAAAAGAAAGAAAATCAAGTCCCCGTGGGCAGAAAAGAAAGAAAAGCAAGTCCTCAAGCAGGGGAAGAAGCAGGTCAAGAAGTCGGTCCCCCTCGCGCATCCATAAGCTAGGTCGACATTCCAGGACCCCACCTATGGAGAGAACGAGCTATACGCCTTTGAATGCTAAGCGAGGAGAGTTCTTAATGGCTATTAAGGATTCCTCCTTCGTCAAATGGCCTCCCAGGTTAAGGGGAGACCCGGCAATAAGAAACCCGAATGTCTACTGCCATTTCCACCGAGATCATGGACACAACACGGAGAATTGCAGGAATCTCCGCGACGAGATCGAGGAAGTTATCCACCGCGGGTACCTAAAGAATTACATATTGCGAGGAGAGAGGAGGCAAGCAGACTGACAGACAGATCGACAAGGGGACCAGAGGAGGAATGGTCCCGAGGTCAGCAGGCAGAATGAACAACCACCGCAACAGTTACCGGAGGAAAGACCACTCTGTGGGGTGATTAATATGATCATCGGCAGGTCCATCATCGCCGAATGTACATCAGCAACTGGGAGGACCTCGGTCCGCGAATTAGAAAACAAAGGTGAAAACCCATCAAAGCGACCTCGACTTGAAGAACCGATCTACTTCACTGAGGACAATGCGCGCGCGATCCGATACCCTCACGATGATGCTTTAGTGGTGAAGCTATGGATTAACGACTTCGAGGTAAAACGCATCTTGGTGGACTCTGGTAGCTCAGTAGACATACTCTTCAAGGAGACATTCGATAAATTATAGTTACAGCAGAGCGACCTGAAACTAGTAGATACGCCTTTGATAGGGTTCAGCGGCGAGGAGGTCAGACCTCTTGGTCGAGTCATAGTACCCGTGGAAGCTGGGTAACGATCACAGCCCGCAACATACAGAATTTCTTCTGGAAAAGCATAGTATGCCGCTTCGGACTACCCCGAGTGATGATATCCGACAATGGGAAGTAGTTCAAAGATGTTAAGTTTCAACACTGGTGTGTCGAGATGGGGATTCAACAGAACTTTACCTTGGTGGCACACCCCCAGGCGAACAGGCAAGCAGAAGTAACTAACAGGGCGATACTTCACGAATTGAAAGCTTGCTTAGCTCGAGCCAAGGGATTGTGGGTGGACGAACTACCTAGTGTCCTTTGGGCCAACCGAACTACTATTAAGACCGTGACGAGTGAGACCCCTTTCAACCTCACGTATGGCACATAAGCAGTGATCCCGGCGAAAATCGAGGTACCCACATTATGATTGGAGGCTTACGATGAGGAAGCGAACGATGGTGAGCTCCATACCAACCTGGACCTGATAGAGGAAGTACGAGACCTGGCCTACATTCGGACTGCATCTACCAACAAAGAGTAGCTCGGTACTATAACGCCCAGGTCAGAAAACGCCAGTTCCGTGTCAGCGACCTGGTTCTTCAGAAAGTTATGGTACCTAAGCCCGACGTAGGTAAGCTCGGACTGAATTGGGAAGGTCTGTACCGTGTAAAGCGGGTATTCGGGGAGGAACATATGAGCTCGAGACTTTGGAAGGGAAGCAGGTACCTCGAGCATGGAATATTGATAACCTAAGAAGATACTACTTATGAACCCGTGACTCCATGGCAAAATTTCTCTGTCTATGTGAACACCGAACTGGTCGAAAAAGACGACCGACTAGAGAGAGGACCGCGATTCACTCCCAGGAGCCTAAGGGCTATGGCACCGAACTAACAAAAGACCTCGGATCCCCAATCTCCTCTTTGACTTGGGCAAGTATGTAGCCCATGCATAGATAGGTCGGGTGCATACCGTACAGTGTCTATCCACCTCGGCATACAACAAACACAAGGATTGTTCCGACCTGGAGGTCAGCTCGCTAGACTAGTACATCTGGATAACCAACACTTAGAAAATTTTTAGAAAGATTTTCACACAAGAAGATTTTTGCACAAGATTTTTTGAATCATTATATTTCATTTACATAAAACTTCCAAGTACATGATTACTATAACCGGGCTCGGAGGCCCAGGACATACACTATATGGGGGGTCCAAGAAAAGAGGCATGATTAAACATTCGATCTGCCAAAATCCCCTCTGGCAGGTAGGTCGGTCTCCATGCGGTCCTCCTCCATGTCATCTCGGCCTGCCTCCCCTAACGGTCTCGCCTCGAGAAGTTCGTCATCGCTTTCTTCCTCGGAGGAGTCAAGTTCCTTGTCAGCCTCCTTCGCCATTTCCGGAGTAACAATGGACATGGAGATGGACCCAAAATCAAGCTTGGAGAACTTCTACCGCATCAACTACTTGTAGAGCTTGAAGCCCGACTGGTACGAGCCAGATCCATACTCGACCTGGAGGTCGTGAAACTCAGGGGACTCCTTGAACTCCTTGATGGCATGATCTCTTTCCTGGATCCTAGCCTCCTAAATGACAATGTCAAAGATTTTTGTACGCTCCTTGATCATCGCCTCAAGATTTTCATTCTCTCGGAGGGTAGCTTCCTTCTCCCCCTTGAGCTTCTTCTTCTCCTCCGTCAGCACTAAGATCAACTCCTCTTGGCTCCGAGCTCCCTTCTTGGCTCTGAGAACTTCATCCTGAGCAAAATCCACTCGTGGTAAAGCTTTCAAGCATTCTCTTCGGCCTCCCAAGCTCGCTTCAAGCAGATCTCAGATTGGTAGACGAGCGAGTGGATAGCAGAGTTCACCTAAAAAATAGAAAGCAAGTGTAAGTATCACTAATAGAAGAATAAGAAAGTAAGTGAAGGGGTAGGTTACTTACCACCATATAGTAGCTAGCCACTTTGAGCTGATTCATTGGCATTTCAGCCCACTCTGCGACCTCCACAGAAACACGGCATCCTTACTCTTAAGAAGCCCAAGCCGAGGAGTCATTATGCTCTCCTTCGCTGAGGGGGGCTGAGGCTCAGGCACCAAAGTACCTTCAGGCTCGCGAGGTAGGGTCCCCTCATCATGGTCCTCGTCCAGGTCAACAACCGGGGGTTGGGGGCAAACTTCCTCCTCCGGGAGCTCGGTAGAGGTCGGCTCTGGTGTTGCAACCTCGGGATCGGCAGGAACCGAAGAGCCGGCCTCCTCTCGACGAGACCTCTTCGAGGCCTTTCTTTTCTTCCCCTTCTAAACACTCCTTAGAAGGTTAGCAGTGTCAACACCCGTCATAGCTTCTGTAAGAGAGAAGAAAAATAGTTAACTGCAAACTGAAGTAAGTGCGAAAAGGAAAAAGGAGAAGTAATGTGTGTGCTGAGGTGGAGGCCTAATAGGAGGACTCAGCCCAGCTCGTACAAGCTTTTCCTCAGCCAGGAAATCTTTCATTTCAAGGTCGAGGTCCCTCCAAGAGTTGATGACCGCCCTAGTCTCATCATCCAACCTCACCCCGGGGTCCTTCATGGCCACTCGCCAATGAGTCGAGAGTGACCATCCTTCAGGATTCCGAACAAAGAAGTACCTCCTCTTCCAGGCCGATACTTTGTTCTGGTTACCGAACAAAACCTTGAATCTGGGACGAGGAGAGATATAATAGCTCTGTCATTTGTCCCAACGCAGGCATGAAGAGTTCTTCTTAATAGAGCAAATCGAGCTAAAGATGTCTAGGGTAAGAGGTTGGTTATACTCGTGGAAAAGTGAAACCGTGCCAACAATGGTACGGATGGAGTTCGAGTGTAGCTGGTCAATAGTGATGGTAAAGAACTTAATGATTTCTACGATAAAAGGGTGGAGCGGGAAGCACAACCCAGGTACGAGCTGCTCCTCAAAAACTGCAAGCTCATGATGACTGTGAACCCAAGGGTATTGACCCAAAGGAATACTAAAGAGAAGAGTGTCGGGGAGACGGTAACGAGCTATCAAGGACAACAATCTATCCGAGGTCATCGTGGAAGGGCCGAAGTTGTCCGGATCCCGTCCTCGAGAAGAAGATGGGCCCCCCTCTCCAGAGGTCAGTCGCTCTACTTGAGGTTCGGGTTCCTCAAGCTGAGATGGCCTGATGTTAGGTAAAGGTGTTTCTCCTAAAAGGTGTAAAGATGAGCTCTCTAGCTAAGAGCTGGCCCCATTGGCGGGAGCCAAGGACTGCACCTTGGCACCCTCGGGCTCACTAGAATCGCTAAGTAACCTATCTATGCTAGCACTAGACATATTGGGCAGGAAAAGGAAAAGGGAACAACTAGCGAAAGAAGACGAACTCACCAAAACGACGATAACGACCTCGGACACAAAGGAAAGAATGGCGAGCTGAAGGACTCTGACGCGATCTCAGGAAAGCTCAGTTACACGATTTATGGTGAAGATAATGGGCCCTTTGGCCCTCTATTTATAGTCCACTACATTCAGCAATCAACGGTTGAGACCTGTACGATCCGACGACTCCCATGAAAACCGATTGCACGCTACCCGAGGACGAAATCGGTTGAGCGTGCCCTTTGGCGTCCGCGGAGTTTATAAACAGTGTGACATCCGCGCGCGCCTGAGACGCAACCTGGGTCATTTCATGGTTGAGCCAGATGGTTGAACAGGCCCGACCAATGGTTCATCCTCCAAATCGTCTAGACTTCGTGCCAAATCCACCTGGACTCGTCATGAACTCCCCGCACCGGGTTAGGACCCCTGGCACGAGGAGTGGGGGGCAATTGATGAAGGGTGATCTGCTCAAGGGGTGACAACTCAGCCAAACGAACCCATTTCGCAACATTCGGAGCTCGAGTATCCAGCCTCCTCGGCCTAAAAAACCACCTCGGCGTAGAGACACCTCGATACCCATTCCAGTTCGACCCTAAAGAATCGAAGTGTCAGTTCGGAGCTAAAGAGCCAAAATGCCACATAATCAACTCCAAAGGCCTCCCCAACGGACCCCGAATTTCTCGAGATCACGGTGAGACTCATCCTAGCTCCGCCTGAATCGGAGGTAAACGATAAACCTTATCAACATATTGTTCTCGTTCAAAAGCGAAACAAACCTTATCTGCATAGCCTGGAGATCCCGAAGCTCTTTCGTAAGACCCACGACTACTCCATTATATAAGGACATGAAACCTCAAGGCAAAGGTACGCATGATTATTTTACTCACTAGCATTCAAACATTCAAGTATTCAGCTCACATTCACAGTAAAGCTTAAATAGAAATAATGGTGATGGGTAATTTTGGAAAATAAAATTAAGGAGTTTTGACGAATGGAACGATTACCATACCCATTTTTATTATGGTCAATAGGTTAAGTTAAATTACTTTGAACGCCCAGTTAGCCTACATCACAATTTTTTGTGTTTTTCAAAAAATAGGTGAAACTAAACACTTATGAATTGGGGCCCACTTGTGAAACACACTAGTGCCAAACACCCACTTTATCTAGATTTATATCCATTTTAATTTAACTATAATATATATATATATACATACATATACATTAAAGTAAAGATTAATTATTTTGAAATTGAAATATTCAATGATATATTACTATGCTAAATAATCTACTCCATTTAAAATTATAACCCATTTATATTCCATTTGAAAATAATAAAAACCAATTAACCTTAATAAAAATAAATTAGTAAGTTACTTAAATAAAATAAAAATAAAAATAACTATTAATTATTGTTATTGATAAAAATATTTTTATTAATATACTAAAAAGAAATTAATCAATAAAAGGAATAAGATAAATTAAAAATTAATATAAATATAAAACTAAAACTAATACAAAATTATCTAACAATTATTAGTTTTATAATTAATTATTACTAATTTAAAACCAAATTAAGTTCTACTAAAAAAAACTCAATATAGTTAATTAAATTTCATAAGGGATTTAAATTTATAAAAACTTAATATAAATTAAATTTAATTTTTACTAATTTCAAAAAAATATTTTTAAATCAATTTAAATTCCATTTAAAAATAAGTAAAATTATAAAAGCCTCATTGGATTTTCTAACAATCCTATGAAGCTCCCTAGTGTGCTTACCTTAACAAAAACCTCCCATGTTGTTTTGAAGAAAAAATGTGTAAATACCTTCTTTTCATCATCATTCCAAATAAATTTGTTGATGTAATGCATTAATTTTACTTTACTTCAGTCATCTTGCCTTACTTTGTTCAAGAAGAGTAAAGAGAATTATTCCTTGAAAATTGTGTGGCAAAATAAATTTTTGAAGGGTAAAGTTGAAAGTTTAAACTGTGTATGATAATGTATTAACAATGATAAGGGAATTTGGGTAACTTCGATCTCTCTATTGCTGAAAAGCGAAGGGAAATGTGGTATTTGCACTTTTTTTTTCCCAAAACTATAGGGGAGGCCATTGTTAGGGCCAAAACACGAGTGGTTTATAGAATTGTTATTTAGATGTTTTTTATAATGTTACCTAAAAATAATATAGAAATAATAATAAACCAATAAAAATTAATAAAAAATATTTTCTAAAAAATAAAAAATAACATTAAGATAAAAAAATACAAATTTATCTAAAAAATAGGAAATTAACCACTCTCACTAAAACACAACTTAGATTGTGATTGGATAAACTAGACATAACCCAAAAAATATACTTGAATTGAACTTAGATGGACACCACTTAGTTGGAAATGTCATAGAGCTCTATCCTCAACTTTCCTGATAAATAAAGCTCGTGCGGCACACAAGTCCTGACTAGTAGATTTACTTATAGCACAAAAAATGTGGGATTTTCAACAAAAAGGGAGTATATCGATGCATATAAAGTGTTTCTAAGCATCCAGACAAAAACAAAAAACAAAAAAAATACGAAATATTGCATGATATTATCAAAGAAATGGAAAAAAACATACTTATTTTCACCCCTTTTGCCAAGATATTTAAATTTTGTGGTTGTATTTGAGGTTTTTGGTAGATTTTGCAATATGGGAATGTAAGAATGGGGTTTGCTCACTTTTGGCGAGAAAAGACTTTTGGTGTGGGTTTAGAAGCCTTTTTCGAAGCATATAATTTAACTTGCTTATTCGCACACAAGAACTTCATAGCATATTGACTAATATGGTAGTGTATCGGTCAATACCCTATCGAAACAGGCCAAAATGCTCTCATACATGTGCAATATGGTACTAATATTGGCTTATAGGAATGATACCAGTGATTTGGTACTGTTCTTTATGCTGACTTCGCACAAAAACAATACTTGTTGATTAATACAAATTGAAACATATCAAAATTTTGAACCTTACTTCAAAGTATTTTGAGATTTATTTCAAAACAAATTCAATTTCAAATTGGATCTTACCAATGTGAATCAAAATTGATTTTCTAAATTGGTTTGGATAGGTTAAACACCTAAACCTTAGAACTAACCTAGTGGGTTGGATAGAATGGCTGATTCTAGGTATTTTTTTGTAAGCATTGGAGGTTAGTTACATTCATTTACAAGCATAATATACCCATTTGCTCACCCCTAACTAAGAGATATGAGCTCTCCATTGGATATGTTTAATATGGTAGTTGGTATAAAAATTAGTATGAAACGTTAATAAATAATTGAACGTTCAGGGTTGTTTGGATCATGGTTTTTAAAACCAAACCGGTTAGGGGTCCGGTTATCGGGTTGACCTGAATGTTTGGCCTGTTCTGATAAAAAAATTTTAAAATTGAAAAACTGTCAAAATCATTTGAACAGTTTGAACGATTAACCAGCCGATTCAACGGCTTACTGACCAAAATCAACAGTTTTAGAAAAAAAATAGTTTTAAGAAAAAACAGAATCGGTTACCAGTTTTCCGATCCGGTTTTGAAAACCATGGTTTGGACGGAATTAATCGGCTATCGGTTTGGAGGAGGTTGTGGGCCTTTTCTTTACTCATGGCCCAATTTTGCTAATGCATTGCAGAACGAAGTCCAACTTTTGTCGCTCACGGCTAACCTAAAAATTGGAAACCCTAATCTTCTTGAGCATAAAAATCTGCTCTAATGCATCTTTCGCCGCCCGATATGCATCGGACGGCCGTGTCAAGATAACATATGCCTATAAATAGAAGCTTTCCCTTTAGCTTTCTCACATAGGAATTGTTTTCTTCGCAGGTGTAGGGTTAGGACTGAGAGTCTCTAATCGTCTGCTTCATCGTTATTCTCGCAGTAGGGTTTTGGGCGTGATGTCTGCTATTACCGCGTCTTCGTTCCTAATAGGGTCTAGTCGCAGAGCTATCGTTATGTTTTGGTATTCATTCATATTATCTTTTTTTTTCTCGTATTATTTCTGTGTTTCTCAACCAGAGTTTCTTCAATTAATGCGATTTCCGGCTCTCTGTTTTCCGTTCACGCAGGAAGGAGAGCCTTTGCAAACTTTAAGTTTTCCAATCGCATTCTTTTCCTGATTTCTTTTTCATTAGCTTTTCTTTATATCTTTTAATTCAATTTTCTTATTCTGATTTAACGAAAAAACAGAATCCGTTATTTTTTTTGTATATTTTCTGGAGTTTACCAGCATTATTTAAAGCTATAGTTTTTGTTTTTATTGACGGGGGAGAGCTTAGCAAAGATCTCCCTTACTTGATAATGGAGCAAATCAACTGTATTTGTAAATTCCAGTGTAAACGTCACAGATCAAACTCGGGGCGTTGATGGTCTTTCCTTTTGGGAAGACCTCCGTCACCGGGTGGTCTCATATTCCATCGCCTTGGGGAGCGGTTTCTGCTATTACCCCTTGGGACTGGCCATGAGACGTACATTCTGTTTTTCCATAGTTATCTATTTAAATGCTTTGCCAATGATGATATCATATAAAAATACCATCTTTCGGGACTGAATGGCTTTCTAAGCCTTGCTGTCATTCTGCAATTCTGAGGCATTCTGTTTTTACTTTTTTTTTCACAATATTTCGATCCATTTTGATACGTTATAATGCTTAGTTCTATTCCGAAGCTTCTTCTATCTTGTTGTTACGGGCATGAATTAATTTTGAGTTCAGTGCTTGAAGATGAGATTCAAACCCGACTTTTTATTTGTTCAATCTGTTTTATTTTGCGTTTTTAGTTTTTCTATCTTCCGTTTGATTGAAAGTTATTCGTCGTCTGTTTATTCTATAATTTGTACATCTCTGTCTTTGAATCCCTGGCATTGCTGGTAAACTAGAACAGGGGATGGTATGACTCGTCTTTGAAAAATTAGTTACTACATTGTTGTTTGCATGGCAACTGTATTGTCGAGTCTTCTTTCTGGAGATCAATATAAGGTGTTCAAAATTTCAAGTTATAAGAATAAGAAGACGATGAATAAAGCTCATCGAATAGAAGATCAAAATGAAACGGATTGCTTAAATAAAAAGTTGGGTCTGAATCTCATCTAGAAGCATTAAAATTAAAATTAATCAAAGCCAGTAACGACAAACAATAATTTTTAATTGTTTAAAATAGATCCCAACTGTCCAATAAAAGTAGAATTGGGGAGCGTTAAAATACAGTTCTCCTTGCCCATGTTAGTTTTAACATTCTGTCGCATAATCATCTTGTAGATGTTTTTTAATAATTGCTTTTTATTAACCAATCAATTATAAGAAAATGTCATATTTTTAATTAAAGGATTCATTACAAAGCGTATTAAATAACAACTTTGTCCGGATAATAATAATATTTGGATGTACATATACTGGGTAATTGGATTTGGCATTTCAACTCTTCTTTCCATTTTCAAAGTAAAATTTTTTATGAAATGTGGTATTTGTTCTAGACAAAATAAATTTTTTCTCAACTCCAAAATCTGATGTTCTAGAGAAAATTATTTGGTTAACTCTAAGATCTTGTAAACAAAGAGGTCGTTAAAATATATTCGTTTTGGCAATAGAAGGCCAGCACTGTTACATGTGTAGTTAATATTTATATTATATATACAAGACCGACAAGCAACATGATGAATTATATGGTGTTCCGTCACCGGACATCTATCTGAACCTCCTTGATCCTGTTCCACCAAGAATGAATGATGAGATGGAAAGGCTCTTCTTGAATGTTTTCTGGATTGATGCCTAGCTGGGTACCACACCAAATAACCCTAGAAAATGGGTAGTGGGAGAAGATATGATGAAAGGATTCCTTTGAGAATTGCAATAACATCTATCCTCTATTTTTCCGTGGGAAATTTGCACTATCCAGAAGTTCCATTCCATAGAGCCTTCCATATAAAGAGTTGATACTTGTATGGCATCTTTAATTTGCATAGAATAGACCAATTAAAGAAGGAACCTGGTGAGGAAGGTCTAATATAGAGAAATTCCTTAACTGGATTAGACCGAAAAAAACTCCATTCTCAGTTATTGCCTAAACAAGTTTATCCCTTGGAATCTCACTTAGGAGTCTTACGTTTTACATCTGAGAAATTTGCTCTATACAGAAGTTCCATTCCATAGAGCCTTTCATATAAAGAGTTGATACTTGAATGGCATCTTTAATTTCCATAGAATAGACCAATTAAAGAAGGAACCTAGTGAGGAAGGCCTAATATAGAGAAATTCCTTAAATGGATTAGACCTAAAAAAACTCCATTATGAGTTCTTGTCCATATAAGGTTATCCCTTGGAATCTCACTTAGGAGTCTTACTTTTTAAACTTGTTCTAAAGATGGAGGAAAGAACTGTCTAATTAGAGGTAAATTCCAATTGTTATCATTATTTAAGAAACAAGAAACCTTCATATCTTTTAATTGTGGTGGAACTTGAAGATCTCATGGGAAACCTGGAAACCAAGGGTCTTGAAAAGCCTTTGCCTTTTGACCATCACAAAGGACCCAACATATATTGCTTTTAATGGAAGATAGCAGTTTGAAAGCTTCCCCACGGGGAACAATTCTTTCCTCCTTCATCTTTAGCACTTTGAAAATACTATCATTGGAGTAGTATTTAGTTTGATAAAACTTGCTAGAAAGCATTTCCATCACTTATGAGCCTCCAAATTTGTTTTGAAAACATTGTCTTGTTCATTTCTAGGCATGGTCTAAGCCCAATTTCTCCTTTGTGCTTTGGCTGACATTGTTTCTCATAAAATTGAATGAAAATTATTTCCATCATAGAACTTGTCCACCAAAAATTCTTACATAATTTATTATAGTGTGAAAGGAACTTCTTAGGCAAAATATCGCTCATGGTGTAAATAGGAACAACTTGAGCTACTGATTGTATTAAGGTACTCTTTGTTTGTGAGAGAAGTTTTGCTTGCCAAGACTCTAATCAAAGTTTTAATTTGTGAAGCAGGTCTTGTTGCTCATTTTCTGCTTTATTTCCCCCCATCTTGATGTCAAGGTATTTCATGTAGGTCCTGACATTTGTAATATCTAGAATTGAAGATAAGATTCTTCTGTGACTTTTGGGTATATTATTACTAAAAAGTATACCTAATTTGGGGAGATTGATTTGTTGGCCTGATAATTTTTCAAATCGATTTAGTATGGCCTTAAGGTTTCGAAACTATTGAGGAGTGGCTTCACAAAAAAGTAAATAGTCATTTGTGAAGAGCAAATGACTAATGTGATCATTTGAGCCCTTTAATTTGTAACTAGAGATGAGACCTGAAGCTTCTGCATCCTGCACTAGTGAAGTGAGTATCTGCATACCGATTATAAAGAGGTAGGGGGATATTGGGTCCCCTTGTCTAATGCCTCTTTTTAACTTGAAACAGCTTCCTACTAAACCTCTTAATTTGACAACATATGAAGGTGTTGAAATACATTGTTTAAGAAGATTACACCATTTGGAAGGAAACTTCATAGCTCTCAATGTCTCTATAATGAAAGCCCACCCCATCCTATCAAAAGCGTTTAACATGTCTATTTGTAAGGCAATCCATCGCTTACCTTTACATTGTTTTCTCATTGAGTGTAGGATCTCCTTAGCAAGCAGAATGTTATCTGAAATCTGTCTTTCCTTTAGAAAACCAGCTTGGTTATGAGCAATTATGTCTTGGAGAAGTGGTTTTATCCTGTTACCCGTCCACTTTGTAACAATTTTGTATAACACATTGCATAGACTGATTGGACGAAACTAAGCCAGCTTCATAGGAGATTTAACTTTAGGTATGAAGACTAGATTAGTGTTGTTTATTTCTTTCAGTATATGTTCATTGTTGTAGAAATCTAGAACCATTTGGTAAATCTCCTATTCAAGGTCAGACCAAAACTTTTGATAGAAAAAAGCAGAATATTCGTCGGACCCTAGAGTCTTTTGTGAGTTCATTTGAAATAATGCTTCTTTGACTTCATCACATGTAGGAGGCCTCAAGAGAGTGAGAATTTGAGAGTCTGTCTGTCATTCAATCCTTCATTGGTAAATAACTCATCTACATCACCCACTTTTTAAGCTTTCCTTTCAAAAGCCTCCATGATATCCTGGCTTTCAGTCAACGAAGAGTTGTTTGGTCCTCTAAGGCACATTATCTCTTGATGTCTTCTCTTGTGTTTCATTATTTGATGAAAAAATTTGGTAGTATAGTCACCATCTTTGAACCATAGTTCCCTGGATTTAACTCCAAAATTGTTCTTCTTTCTTAAGCCAGTCGTCATATTGCAATTGAAGATGTAGCAATTCCTTCTTTCTCCAAAAGACTTTAAGGAATGTTGTAATGCTTGAATAGAATTCTGTAATGAATGAAGCTGAACTTCAATTCTTCCAAAGACCTTCATGTTCCATTCCTTCAACCTTGTTTTGCACCGTTTAAGCTTTTTGACTATTTTGTATGTAGCTGATCCTAATAAGGTTTGTTCCCATATTGATTGAATAATTCCCTTGCAGTCATCATGATCTGCCCATATGGATAAAAAGTGGAATTGGAACTTATCACGATCCACTTTCATAGAAGTATCAAGTAGGATTGGGCTGTAATCATAGTGGATCATTGGGAGGTGCAATATCCTAGAATTGGGAAACAAAGATAGCCAAGGATCACTTGCTAGTGCATTGTAAAATCTTTCAAAAACTCTATCCTGCCCCATTTGGCCATTGGTCCATATAAGAAACCAAGATGACACTAAAGATTGATCATCAACTCTTAATTTGATAATATGGGAGTTTTGGAAGAGTATTAAGAGAGATATACTTTGATCCCAAAAGCAAAGGACACTTGAATTACCAACAGCCTCTACCAAACAATGTTTCATGAGAGGGAACTTCTTACAAAATTTTAATGCATTTTCCTTTGACATCCGAGTTTCAAATATAAACATGAAGTTCGGTTTATGTCTCCAATAGAGGAATTTTAAATGTCTCTACGTTTGAGGATTATTTAAACCTCTCGCATTCCATGAAAGTATTTTCATATTCGTAGTAATACCAAGATGATGGATACAAGGATATAAGCATAAATCAAACAAATGTATATTTTTATGGAGAGAATGATTACCTGAGTGCCCAAGTTAAAAAACTGCCACTTGTATTAAGAAAATGTCTCTGCTCAAGAAAACCATGGGCTAGAGTTTTATAGATGTAAGAAAATGACTGCCATGTGTTGTGATGGAGCTGTGACCGCCACCTATTATGAGGGAATACTGCATGTTGGAGACGTGGAGAGTTACAAGGAATGTAGTAGGACACTATTCATCTTCCGAGTTATTAGCCTGGTTGACTCACTTTTGCATGTTGGAATTTAATAGATGCCACCAGATTCCCTAACCGTCTATGCCTCCTTTTGGTGATAATAGGATTGAAGAGAAATAAATGATCCAAATCAAGGTGAACTAAAGACTAACCCTGATATAGAAAAACAGGCTTGAGGCCGAAGAACTTGACTACAGGCTTGATGCCAATGAATTACTGACATGAGCTTTAACTATAAGCTTGAGGCCAAAGAGCCTAACTACTAGTTTGAAGCCGATGTGAACTGAGACTATTATAGCTATGATGCTTGATTCCGCCATGCAACCACCCCAAGAATGCCGATGTGAACTCAGATGGCCATGCTTTTTTGGACTATTAGACTGAGGAAAATCCGAAGGAAAAGGCTAGTGAGAGAAGCATGTCCAAACAAACCATCTTTTGTATTGCCTTGGGTTGAGACATATAGTTTCTAGATACATTATTGTAGAGATGTATGTGGCCATAACACTGTCAATTCCTCTTGACTCTTGAAATGATCTAGTACATAGTTTCTCTGGGCAAACTGCAATCTGTTGTTATTTGGGCAGTCTGAACCAGAAGGGGAATCCCCTTAAAATATTTAAGAAGAGGAATGTTATCTGGAATGATAATGCAGGCCTTCTGCACTGTTTATTAAAATTGTCTAAAACTTACACTTTAAGCATTTCTTTAAATATTCGGTGCAAATTCATTCGCACTGATGTAAAATTATGATAGTGCAAATGATACGGATTCATAATTTGATTTTTTTTTATTTCAAAATTTACCCTATTTTGTTTCCTAGTAATAAAAATGAAGTAAAATCAAAACAAAATTAAACCAAAATTTACATTTGTTTTTATTTGGAGAGGGTAAATCTCGATCTTTACAGCTCTACTGAACTCGCTTCGTTGGGTATCTTCTACTTGTGAGTTCCTAGACTTCTTGTTGGAAGGTTCACTCCCATATCAAGTTTGGGACTGTCTCCCATCATAATTCGAGTTAGACGGAGTGTCAGTAAAGGCATCTCCAATCCGAATCGTGTAATCATCCTCCATTGCCCAAATTGCTAGGAGGTAGGGGACTTTGGGATTCTTCAACTTTCATATTGTTACTCTGCTCGGACCAACACTGTTCTCTTAACTGCTCGGCCCGATCGCCCACCATTTTTGGCTAACTTGAGCATCAGAGTATCTACTTGGGGAATAACTCCTCGGGCCTCTAACTCTGTTCTTGGTTTCAGATCTTGCGGTGCGGCTTCGTCCTTTCACCTCGGCTCTACCCAGTTGGCAGGATTATCTAACTGCGACCTCGGTTCAAGAAATACCTCGGATCAAGCAACATCAGATTGGTGCTGTCTGTGGGAATCGCACAAAAAGCCATCTCCCAAACCCTCCTTCCGTGCAATCAAGAAAGATGCCAAGAAATGCATCTGATCGCTCTACAGGTCGATTCCCATCTCGGGGATCCCGCTCTCACCACAACTCTCCAACATCAGGTGCCACTGAGCTCCCTAGCAACATTGAGAGCTTGGAAATGATGAGATCAAAAAGAACCCTATTTTTATCCCCTAATATTCACTCTTTTACATTTATTTAGCACTTAAATGAACTCATTACTCTTGTATTTTGATTCAGGGCAATAAAGAAGGCAATTGGAAGAAAACAGGGCAAATCGGGTGATTTTGCACAGTTTCGGCGACAGTCAGTAATCTAGGCCTAGCTCTCAATTCCGGACTCCGAATTAGACAATTTAAGAAGCATTAGAAAGATGAATGGAAGACCCACAACTTTTATGTTTTGGGTTTCTACATATTCGACCCGAATCGAGTAGGAAAACGAGCCCGAAGTCGGAGCTAGTTCGCAGCTAGGCCCATTTCACAACTTAAGCCCAACTCGCAGAAGTACCTTGAAGCAGCCCAACTCGAATTCAAGAGTTAAGAGTCCRAATTTCGAATGTAATCTCCAAGGATAGAGTYTTATCAGATCTAAAGTCTTGAATGTAATCCTAGAGGAATAAGAAGATTGAGATTAGATCATTAGATAAGAGATAGGATAGGATTAGTTCAAAGAAGATCAAGACTCCCTAAAGATAAGATGATCTCCTAGAAGGAGTTGGAAAATAGCCATCTCCCCTGGCTACATAAAGAGGGGGGTGAACCAGCTCTAGCATCACTCACTCTCAGATCCAAGAGATCATCAAGAAGATCAAGAAGCTCAAGAAGGCAGTTCGGCTATGGAGAAGCAAAGCATGGAGATTGTGCAAAACATGAGAAGCTAAGCTTCTTTTTCTGGTTCAAGGGGGGAGGTTCGATTGTGTCATTGTGAGATTCTGCAGTTAATTTATTTTCTTGCTTTTTAATTCAAGTATTCATTGATTCTTGAGCATATTTTTAGTGGATGTTAATGTTAATTAGTTTGACAAACTGAATTAATATTGATTTTCCTACTGCTATCCATGATTTTGGTGATCCGTAATTGTCACGAATAATTGTACAAGTAGCAATTAGGTTGACATCTTTTTGGGTCAATTATTTGTGACAACCTTTGACCAATGTTTTAACATGGTTCAACCTTAAGGAATTGATGGAACAAGATTCAGTAATTGCAACTATTATTGTTATTTTGGTTTAACTGTTTTCACAAATGCTATCACTATTTAACATGGAACGCTATCGTACCCAGTTGAGTGGTGATAAGTGTTGATCGAATGYTGGGTTTGGTCAACTGAATTAGGAAAACACAAGGTTTATTATGGCTATCCTAATAAATCTAAGGTTAAATGCTTGAATTGCAAGAATGCTGAAATTTACYTAGGATCGATGGCCAATCGATTCAACCCRAACCCTTGAACCAGAATTCGGTAAGACTGATTTTCTCTTGTTTGTTTAAGTGCTTTCTTATTCTTTTAATTTTAGTTATTAAATTTCCCCACTCAATTATAGTATCCATTCGGCTAAGAGATTACTGATTTGCTCATTGTGGGATTCGACCTAGCACCACTTTTACTGCAAATATCTTATTATGGGACTAGTACTAATTTTGAGGGCTTCGACAAACCCATCAGAAACACCTCGGCCAACAAAGACCAAAAACCTCAGTCAGTATCAGACTGAGGCCACTGAGGCAGACCTTGGTCATCATGAGATTGAGGCCATTAAGGTAGAGACCTCGGCCAATGAAGACCCAAGACCTCAGTCAGCATGAGATCGAAGCCACTAAGGCAAAGACCTCGGCCAACGAAGACCAAAGACCTCGGTCAGCATAAGATCGAGGCCAGTAAGACAGAGACCTTAGCCAGTAAAGACCAAAGACCTCGATGCACTATGACAGAGACCTCAGCTAACGAAGACCAAAGACCTCGGTCTGCATAAGACCGAGGCCACTAAGGCAGAGACCTCGGACAACGAAGACCAAAGACCTTCGGTCAACATAAGACAAAGTGGAAATGCTCTCTACTCCCTTTTATAGGGCACCAGTGATCCAGGTCAAGGCAAATCAATGGCGTACATCAAACGCCACCCTTCGCATGTGCGTGCTCTTAGGAAATGAAACAACATCCCACCAACCCGTCTCGAAAATGGAATGGGCATCGAGTCGATCGATTCGCCCAAAACATTGGTTCAACCCTGAGCTATTCAACCCATACAACACTCTCAACTAGACTTCAAGTTCAAATTCCTCGACCAAGAACTGAAGAGCTGTTCCATGCCACACAGCGATCGAGCACTACACTCCTCAACTTCAGAACTGGGGGAGTGGTGTTTGGGTTATGGTTGAGTTGGCTCCAAGTGCCATGCGTTACCTCTATGACCATCTTATCTCTTCAGCTACATCGACACCACGTTAGATGGATAAGTGAAACCAAGGAAGGAGAACCCCGTATGGATCAAGAGGACATCTCTGTTGGGGATTAGGTCTTATCCCGAAGACCTCGACAAAAAACCTCATCCTAACAACCCTAGAAGCCTCATCCGAAGAGGACATGGATCTTCGGCTATAAATAGGTAACCTTCTTTTAAGGTAAGGGACTTTGGGACTCTTCAGCTTCCATACTGTTACTCTGTTCGGACCAGCATTGTTCTCTCAACTTCTTGGTCCAATCGCCCATCATTCTTGACTAACTTGAGCGTTGGAGTACCTACCCGGGGAATAACTCCTCGGGCCTCTAACTCTATTCTTGGTTTCAGATCTTGCTGCAAGGCTTCATCCTTCCACCTCGGCTCCACCCAGTTGGTAGGATTATCTGACTGCGACCTCGGTTCAAGAAACACTTTGGATTGAGCAACATCAGATTGACGTCGTCTATGGGATTGTTCATTTTTTTGTCAACATTTAGATGGTTGATAAAGAAAGTTAGGTGACACTCAAAGAACATTTATTTCTTTTCAAATGCCAATTAACAGATGGTTAATGGTATGTACTAAATTTGCATGTTTTGAAAGTGCAGGTGCTGAATTGTCATGTTTTAAAAGTTTAGAGTCCAAAGTGACCCTAGGCCCAAAGTGCAAGGTATACTAAATGGGAATTTTCCCTTGTTACTTTTATGGTACTAGTTGATTAGTTTCAAGATTTTCTAGTATCATATATTTCGGGTATGAATATATTGCCTACCTAAAAGTGAAAAATCTGTAGACATTTTGTAATCATGAAAATTCAGTCGCACATTGAGAAGATCTCTCCGCAAATTTAACATATACATATAGGCACAAGTTTCCAATGTGCAATGGATGCTATGTGCACAGAGTTTTTGGGGATGTTTGGAACCATGACCATTTTTCAAAAAAATAGTGTCACGTCAGATCCACATAAGGGTTTCTGAAATGCCAAATTTGGCATTTCATGCATCGGTGAACCGTTTCCCCCAACGGTTGACTGATGTGTATCCTATGTGGTACTTACTTGTCAGCATACATGAAAAAAGGCAATGAAAATCACCTTACCAAACAGCATAGTGTTTTCTCATTGCCTACATGATAGAAACGTTTTTTTGTGAAAAACGGGTTTTGGAAGCATGGGTGTTTTTTCTTAAAAATCGGTCCCAAAAAGCGCCCACGTTAGAAAACACTATGTTTGTTTTTAGTAAATCAGGGCCATGGGCTCATTAATTTATGTCCAACTCTTAACAATTTTTTCCCTTCCCATATTCCTTTGAAAATTGATAGCTTTGGAGGTGTTTGGTTCCAATGTGTGTGTGTTTTTTTTCCAAAAACATTATGCATGTTGTTTGGTTTCATTGCAGTTATTTTGAGAAAACGACACCAAAACACTTTTAGAACAAAAAAAATCATAAAAACTGACATTTTCTGAAATTTAAAAATGGCAAAGCAATTTTTTTCTGCTTTTTTTTTTTTTGAAAAAAACAACTAGCCAAACAGTGATGAAATATTTTGACAAGTAACAGATAAAATATTTTTGCTACAACCTTCATGCAGTAAGAAGTAATTTAACAACAGTGATAAAAAAAAACCTATTTACCTAAGAGATTCTTTTTGTATTGTTAGTAAGAATCATGGGATTTAATTTAGTAAGAGATGATAATGTACTGACAATCTTTTTCCCCAACTATGAAAAGAATAATTTATTACAAATACTTAATTCCACCCATAGAAAATATGAATTTATTAAAAAAATATCTATTTTCCGGGACAAATGCATAAAATTATAGGAGATAAATCAAATGTACATGCATGAGAAAAAGTAAATGATTTCCTTGCTATGCGTTGAGCTTATTTCGTCCCCAGTCCCCAATTGTGTGAGGAATTGATGAGTAATGAGGGAATCTCTTCTCCATAGTTTTGTAAGAATAGGCGTTTGGGATAATCTCTTGTTCAGTCTTAGTGGAATGATTTTTTCTCCCTCCATTGCGAAAGAGATCCCATTGAAGATAATTCAAATTCCCATATTATTGGGAAAATAGTTATATAAAGTTGGAGGCATATTTAAAGACATTGTCTTTTAAAACATTATTTGCCTCCACTCGATTTTTCTGAGTTTGTTGTTGGGTTATTGGCAAATTCCTTCCTAAGATATAATAGAGCATAGGGTGAGAAACTACAACCAATAAAATTGAAGAATCTTGAAAGAAACCTTCTATGAGGCAACACTCTTTTCAACAAAGATGGACAAGAATATTTGTGCAGTGAGAAGAGGGCGAAAGCTTGTGTGTAAAATCAACTTGATTTACATCCTTTTATAAATTCTGGATAGTCAGCTTGAAAAAGAATATGTTATTAAAGAGGTTTTTTTGTACATTCACGAATTCAATATTTGTTATTCCCACAGTTAATGCTTGTTAACATTTGAATAGTGTATTCTGAATACACCTGATCAAGTTTTGACAGTTGGATTAACTTAAAACATCAATGGTTATAGTTCAGCTTCCAACGAACCCTATGTGCAGTTTAGATTAGATGCGGGTTTTGAGCTGCTATTTGCGAATCGCAAGTTGCATTTAGCAATTTGAAAAATCGGGATTTGCGATTTGTGATTTTGCAAATGGGTCACAACTTGTGATTTGTGATTTGCAAATTGGCTTACGATTTTTGTACAATATGTGATTTACAAATCACAAGTGATTTCTACTAATCCATCATGTGTCATTGCACAAATTATGTGTATTCAAAATATAGTCCCCTTGTGTGGGACCATGCCAAGTGTGAGCAAAATGTGCCTCTAAAGTGCCTTATTGCACTGCATACACATATACACGCATTGTGCAATAACAAGTCTCTATACCTTCTTTATACTCTTAAGGAGTGTCAACAAGCTCTTATTTAAAAGTTTAAGTTAAGTTCAATAATTTTCCAATGTGGAACAAAACTCAAAAGAAGGAAAACAAAATAAAACAAGACTTTTTGTGGCATTTTAAAATCATTTTCAATGTGCATGTGTAGGCATTCTCTATTATGCAATTAACCAATCAAACACCCATTGGATTTAACATCTAATGATTTTAAAATCCAACACATATGAACAAGCATACTATGGGAATAGACTATTTTAACTTTGATTCCAAAGTGTTTGGATTTTGATTCCAACTTCGAATTAAATGGACCATATGTCCAAGACCAATGACAAATAGGGTTACATTTGTCCCTTAGATAGCTCATTTGCAGAACTTGTGATGGAGTAGATCACATCCAATATCTTGTCTAATTCAAAAAAAAAAAGCAACCAACAATGAGTTTTGGGGGATAAAAAAATGGAAAAAAACAAAGACTCAAAAGTACGTGAATTTTGAGGGGTGCAAAAACTTATGTTAGAAGTTAGAACTTAGAACATGAGTTGGAGAGACACTAGGATATCTGGTTTTAGTTGCACTTTACCATGTTTAGCGTCATCCTCTAATTATTTTTCACTATGGCTGAGTTTGGAAGGAGTACAAATGCAAATATGTAAAGTGCAAAACCTTATATTTTGTATTATTTTATATGTATTTACGTTGTACATATTTGAATTTGTATTGCTTCCAAACTGAGCCTATATCTTTAACTGAATTGATTAAGCATACTTAGAGAGAGATCACATGATGTATATTTTTGCCGATGACACAACATGAAGAAAAAGAGATACTGAATGCAAAATTAGATTTAAGGACAGATGGCTTAAAAACAAGATGTTTTGATAAGTTTAATAAATAGTGAGCAATGGTGAAGCTAGGAAATTTCTTTTTTTTTTTTTTTTTGGGGGGGGGGGGGGGGGGGGGGCAAGGACCCACTCTACTGTTTTTACCTTCGCCTCAACTACTAACCATATAAATGGTGGTCTTAACAGAAAGTTTGGGGGGAGGGGGCAAGGACCCCCCAAAATATACTTGGCTCCACCCCTAATTGTGGGGATCAAGTGATATCTAAAGAGGTTTGCACTACAAGTCCCACACGGCAAGAGAGTAAAACCGAGGATGGAAGAAAATTTTATAGAACTTTCATAAGGTTGTCAAATTTATATGGAAATTGGTGTTTGGGAACATGTCAAGAAAAATAAGTGGCAAGAAAACATAAATGTTGAGATGTGTGAATAGAAAAAACTAAGTTTAGAAAACTAGACTAGGCATCGACCTAGAAAATGGAGAAGTTCACGGGCCAAAAGTTCAACTGGGGTCCAATCGGAGGTCCAACCGTGATGATAATTTATATATAATATTTGTATGATTGTATAAGTTATATATATATATATATAATGTAATAAATTATATATTAGATTATAATATATTTAGAATATATAATTATATTCTGTTATGTAATATAATCTATACAACATATATTATATATAATGCATAATTAGATGATATATAATTATATGCATATACTCAAAATATATAATTATATTCTTCTATAACATATATTTTTTTATTTTATTTTCAAATTTTATATTAAAAATTAATATTTAAAGTAAAAAAAGGTGTTTTTTAGCAAAGATAGTGGGGAAAAGCACCTTTTGCACATTGGAAACATGTAGATCTTAAAAAGTTACCCAAAATAAAAAAAAACATCACCCAAATCAAACATCTGGGCACAAAGTTATGGCCGTTAGGACTTGCATTATGTGCTAAAAAAAGTATAAAAAAACCAAGTGGTTTTCTAAAACCGGGACCAGGTCATCAATTTTTCGGTTTGATCAACTAGGTCAACGATTTGGTTGGCTTTTATACAATGTGGTTTAGGGGGTATGACATAAATGGCCAGAGGGCCGGGTCGCAATTCAATTGGTCTAACCAATCAATCCAGTCCAATTTTCTAAATATTGAAAAAAAAAACCTTGGAGAATAGGAATAGAAATGAACATACTTGTAAAAACTTGGGAGCAATCACAATATATGGAAAATTGAATTGATAACAAGTAAGAAGTTATTTATTGCAAGTACATGATCTAGAAGATATAAGGATATTCCAAAAAAGACATAGTTTTATAGATTTGCCTTTATGCCTGTCAATGATACTTGAAAATCTGAAGCCTGATCCAACTTCTGACTCAATTATCTCAGATTCGGATGTAATTATGTAATTAGGTTGGATATGGATTTTATAATCTATATTCGACTAATAATAAGATCGGATTCGGATTTGATCCCATCTAATCCGATTAAAATTTGAATGCAATTATATTATAATATTTATTGATTTTAATATATAAATTTTATATAATTATATTTATAATTATAAAAGGGCAAATTTCTTAAACTATCCCTACTGTTTAACTAATTGACTAACTGTACCCTTACTATTTAACTATTGTCTTGCACCACCCCTACTGTTTCTAACATTTGACTAACTCTACCCCTTCCATTAATATCCGTTAATGTTCTATCGAAATCCATACACACGTGACACCATGTGACCTATAAATTTTCTTTAAAACCCAATTTTGCCCTTCATCCCTCTCTCTTCTTCTTCACGGTCCCTCTCCCCGGTGGCAGCTACACCAAACCACTCCTTAACAGCCATAAGTTGTTCAATCATTGTTTTGGCCTTAGCTAAGGGGTTTCTTTTGCTTTCTCTCTGCCCTTAGACAGAGAGAGCTAATTGACCCTTTGTCCCCAAATCCTATCTCCTTGCAGGTTTTTTGTTCCCCACACTAGTAGCTTCTGTGGGCATAAACTATGGTCGGATTGCGAACAATCTCCCATCTCCGAAAAATGTTCTTCCGTTGCTCCAACCGATCGGTGTCAATAAAGTGAAGCTTTACGTTTATTCAAAGATTGACCACTGGATTTTTCTAGCATAAGTCCTTTCCAGAGGAGGTGGAGGATTGGTAGTTGTCTGCAAATATGCTATGCAATTTTTAGAGACTGGAAGCTTCGGAGAAGGTACGAAGGAATGGGGGAAGAGGGAGAGGGAGAGAGAGAAAGAGAGAACGGAAGTGCCCGTACAACTTTTAAGCAGGTACAGGAGTTGTTCCAGTTGTTGCTGCACTGTGATCCGCTACGTGTCTCGGGCGAAAGGAAGAGAGAGAGCTAACGGAATCCATGAAGAAATGTCGATTACCGTTGTGGCAATTCATAAAATGGCTGCAATGTTGCAGAGGGAGAACAAGAGCTTTTGAATCTTTACGGAGTTGAATTTTTGGAGTTAGAAGTGTCGTTTAGGACATGAATTTGAATGGGTGAGGGTTTTCTTTGATTTTTTTTCTTCTCTAAATTTTTTTCAAATGCCATTTTGCTATGATAGTTTGAATGACCGTTTGTCTTTGAGACACACATATGAAAGCATGACAATTGTACGCACAGATCTTCACGACTACCAATGGTTAATGACGACTAAGTGATTGTTATTGTTACCATTTACAGATGTATTGGAGTCAAACGACCACTGGTCTGAAGTGGGATTGTTGCTGGAATCTCGCTTAGCCTCATCTTTAACAAAGTGGGTGGCCACCGGCAACGCCGTGACATAGATTGACGAACATGGGATCCCCTCCTTTCAAAGAGAGAAGACCGGCTTGATGGATTCAATGAAGGCTAGTCTAGAATGGTGCTTGGAAGTTGTAGCTGGTGTCGTCACCTACAAAGATGATGGTGCTTGGTCTCTGTTTTTAGTATTAAAACAAGGGATAAAAAGGTAAATTTAGCTTTAGTATTAAGTTTGAATTAAAGGGTAAAATGGATATTTCAACCTTTTGGTCCATATTTAACGATGCTCGTAAGATTTAGTCAATTGTCTAAAACAGTAAGGGTAGTGTTAGACAATTTTTAAATAGCAAGGGTACATTTAGTCAATTGTCCCAATAATCGGACCTCTGACCAATTCGGTCTCCAAGTCAGTTTTAAAAACCATGATTGTAACAATCAAGGAAGGGTGTTGCTGTTGTATGTCATCTTATTTCTTTCTTCAAATTCCAAACTTCAAATGGGTAGGGTGTGAACAAACTGCATACGAAGGGACGAAGGGATTACAATTGAGATTTTTTGGGCCTTTTCCATTCCGATTACTTTTCTTGTTTATTAAATATATATTTATTTTATGAGGAGAGTTCTTAGTGTTTACATAATCATTGCACCAACCATCTGATGGACTTTTCTAGAATAATAAAGCCCCGAATTGGGTTGGCCGTTGATCAGTAGATAGCTGGATGGATTGTGCGCTTTGGGGCGAAGGAATTTTCAATTTTCCTTCTGGTCCGCATACGAAGGACAAGAGCACGTAACTTCTCAATGGTTGTAGACGTTGACAAATAAAATATATTTATTTTGTTGCTTTGCAGCTAGATCTGACGTATTCAGAATTGAGGATACAATCAAATAATCCTTCCAACTGGATGAGGCCGAAGTAGAATGACAAAGTCGTGCACGGAGATCTGTAACCAAGAGAAAAAGTTAGAGGTCCAAGAAGTTGTTCCCCATTTAGGTACTCCGACGCTCAAGTCAGTTGGGTAGAGAAAGAGGTGGTTGGGCCGAGCTGGTGAAATAATGTTGGTCCAAGCCAAAGAGGTAGTGTAGAGGGGTGTTCAAAGAGTGTTCTTCCAAAAGTTGTCGGGATGAGGTCGCTTGCCGAGGTCTTCAAGAGGTTTCCTCTTCCCTGACGGAGTCCGATTCCTTTTCTGTGTAGGACACTCCTTCTTAGTTGTGCTCTTCTATCACACGTAGTGTCGACGTGGCTTGAGTGAGAGGACGACCATGGAGGTTGCCACATGGCATCCTTGGCCAGCTCAACCATCACCTAAACACCACTCCCCCAGTTCCAAAGTTGAGGACTGTAGTGCTTGGCCACAACTAGGCATAGAAGAATTCTGTAGTCCTTGGCTGAGGAACTTTAATTTCTTTGAGTTGACTGGCCCAGAGTAAATCCAGTTTGCTAGGCAAACCAACCAATTCAACACTCATGTCATTTTTGAGATGGGTCGACAGACGCATCATTTCGTACTCCCAAGGTTACACACGGGCGAAGTGCAGTGTCATATCGGCGTCGTTGATCTGGTTTGATATAAACTGTTGGTTGCCTTTATAAAAAGGGGTAGGTGAGTCATTTCACTTTATCATTTGAGAAGAGTTTTCTTTGGAGTTCGGCCGATGTCCCTTGCTTGATTTCTCAGGTGCCCCGAACATCTTTTTTTTTTTTTTCGGTAAGATGTCTTTCATTTCGTCTTCCCTTTTCACTGGGTACACTTTGGGGGTGAAAGTGAGGGTAGTCCTCGGCGCAAGGCAACCGAGGTTAAGGCATCAAAGACCAATGCCAATGTGGCGAAGGTCAGTGACGAGGGCGGTGCTGAGGTCCGATAGATCGGTGCTGACGAGGCAGCCGAGGATGATGTGGAGTCTGAAGAGTGGTTTGCCTCGGCTTCATGTAGCATTTCCTCGGTCAACCTGGCTCAGATCCAAGAAGTGTATCACATTCCCGAGGAGTACGAACTGAGGTGCCGTGGGATCAGGGAGAAGGTCACTTTGGCTCGTCCCAGGAGGATTTGTGTATTTGTCCACAGTTTGATAACCAACCTTTGGTTCCCTTTAGATCCCTAGGTAGTGGCCATCCTAAGGTGGTATTAGGTCCTGCTTGTTCAGCTGATGTCGAACTTGTTTTTGTACCTGGTCGGGATGCTCTGCTACTACACTCTTAAGGACATCGAGATCACCCTATCGATGTTTGGATATTTTCTCCACTTGAAGAACTATAAGCAGGGGTACTACTACTTGTCGGCCAGACCGAACACCAAGGTGCGTGTTGGGTTTCCCTCTTCCATTAAGCACTAAAAAGAGGGTTTTTTCTTTGTGAAGCGCCGAGGAGGTTGGTCGTTTTCCCTTGCCCTATCAGTTCCGAGGACCAAGGATAAGGGTCCTTCCTAGACAAAGCTATTGAAGGAGGAGATAGCTATTGTGAGAAGGATAGTGCGGGTGTACATCGGGGAGTACACCTTGTCCCGATTATTAACTATGGCAGGGCTAATGTGCCCTTCGGCTGATCAATCCTAGTCCAGTTCGTGGGTTGCATAGTCTTATTATTCTTCTTCTTTGAGCTTGTCTAATTGTGATGAATTGTGTAGATACGGACATGGTTCGTGCTGAGGAGAGAGCTTGGCGTATGAAGGTTGCAACTATGAAGAAGGCATAAGTGGCTAGGACGTAGGGCATACAGCTTCAATGGCGCTTAGTGGAATGCACACCTTGGCGGGGCAAGAAGTTGAGTTCGACAAAGGAGGTCATGGTGGTCGACTCCGAAGAGGCTACAACTCAGCTTGGGCGGTCTTCGTCGCAGAGGGAGGACGCTCCAAAACGCACTATGGCTGAGGGTTCAGTCAGTGTGTACGTGCCGCAGTGGTCGATTCGACTGGAGGACACCCTTGAGATGAAAGGGGTGGTTGAGCAACTCGCCCAGGGTGTAATGCTCCTCAGTATTAGGAAGGAAGACGACAGTCACCCCAGCAGCTTCGTGGAGAGTGCAATTGTTCATCAAGTCATGGCAATGAGTTCGGCTTTACTTGTTGTTCCTTGTTTCTCTTCTTTTGTACTAACTATCCGATGTCTTGTAGTCGGTTTGTTCGGTCGTCGGCCTTGTTGATCGCCTTTGTAGGTTGCGACGATTCTAAGAGTCGCGAGAGGTAGATAATGCCCAACTAAAAGCAGAGTTGGCTTAGTTGAAGCGTGGCATCGAGGAAAGGAACGACACTATTCATAAGCTAAAGGGTCGCATCCACTATCTCAAGGAGGTGCGAGATGCACTGAGGAGGGGGCTCAAGGAGGCTGAGAAGAGGATTGATCAAGCAAAGAAGGAGGGCATCTCCGAGTATAGGGCTTTGGAGGCTCATCAGAATGAGATGGACGACTACGTTACTAACTCCTGGCAGGAGGGATTCACTCTCTATCAGTGGAGGGTGATCTGTCACTTCCCGGAGGTGATCGAAGTTGTTCAAGGGTTTGGCCCGTTTTATGCCAAAGAGGCCGATGGTGGGGATATTGCTGTTGCCAACATCTAGGACTGAGCCAAGGATGCTACAACGGACAATTGATGTGCTCTTTTTTCTTTCTTTTTCCATTAATAGAAATTTGGTCTTTCTACCGAGCACTTTTTGTGTTGTTTTCCCCCTTTTCTAAGTTGTTGCGCTTCAGAATTAGGTTCGTCAGTAGGGAGTATAGACTGTGGTTTTGTACTTAGCTATCAGGCTAGTTAGAGGTCTTCGATCTTCACTGACCAAGGTCTCTAGTTTAGTGTCCTCCGTCATATGCTGGTCGAGGTCTTCAGTCTTTGGTGGCTGAGGTCTTGGACTTTATGCTAGAAGGTGGGGATTCTCAACTTCGTACCTTAGTGTCATTCTAGCCGAGGTATTCGATTTTTACTGGTCGAGGTCTCCGACTTAGTGGCCTCAATCTTTTGCTGGCCAAGGTCTTCTGTCTTCGCTTGCCAAGGTGCTTCCAAGCTCTCAGCGTTGCCAGGGAGCTTGGTGGCACATGGTCTTTGAGAGTTGCACGCTCTTTGGTAGGGCTAGTCGTGGTCCTTGGTTAGCTTTGTTCCGACTACAAGTCGGGTGGGTGCATGGAGTTGGATGGCTGTTCTCTTGTCAATATGTGGTAGGGACATCATTCCCACAATGACCGTCAGGGCTTGTTTTGGCCTCGACCGTTTGTGGTCAGTCGGGTCTTTCATGGGGTTGTCGTCTCGCTGCGATCGTTAGTCAACGCGGAGTTCGGTTAGGCTGTATATGAGAGTTTGGTCATTTGTGCTTGAAGAGGATTCTTTATTTATTGAATTTGAATAGTCTAATCATCGTTAGTGTTCGACACCAATGGTCGTTGGTACATTTTAGTTTTGGCTCTTCAACTCCTCAAGTAGATATTCTACACCTAGTTTCCCCTTTTAAGGGTTGTCTCGCCTGAGATGATGGTGTCGATCCCAACCAGAGGAGCTTAGGCTAGGGGCTCATCGACACGATGCAATTCTTCTCTAGGTTTATGTTCTTTGATGTTGATGAATCCACAAAGGAAACCGCGTTGGATGAGGTATTCCAGGTGGTGGCAAGGTCGTGGCAGCTCTTGGTGTCATAGTCGTGGTCAAGGTGGAAGTCACAAAATTTGTCTCGATTTCTCTTTTAGCCCTAGGTTTTCATCTTCTTGGTTCACTTGACGAAGCTGCGGTTGCGGATTTGCATCAATGTGTGAGCCCGCGGAGCGTTAAGTGGAGTGAAGTTGTGACATGTCATCTGTAGTGTCCTCGATTTGCAGTTAGGTCAGCGATCCAACTTCTTGGTTTCTCGGTCCGGTCTTCGGCTGTCGTGGTCTCTGCGCTTCCGGTTGTGTTGGTCTTCATCCTCCCTACGCAACACTTAGGCCTCTTCTGCATTCATATACTTCTGCGCATGCTTCATGAGCATGGTCAAGTTGGGCGAAGGGTTTTTTTGCAAAGAGAGACTAAACATCGAGCAGCGCAATCCGCTCATGATGTCGGTCACAGCTACTGACTGATTTAGAGCTCGGACCTAGAGGGCCTCGATGTTGAACCTCGCCAAGTATTCCCTTAAGGTCTCTCCTTTCCTTTGTCGCACTTGCATGAAGTTGGCTAATATCTTCCAGTGCCTTTGACTGGCATTGAACTACATCAAGTACTACGTCTCTAGATGCTCCGTGGAGTGTTGCGTCGAAGGCCTTGCACATGGGGCCTTCGGAGGATTCGTACAACATCATTATTGCCTTGAACCCTCAATGTGGTTGTTGGGTTCTGAGGTTCCATCGTACTTCTCGAACTAAAGAGGTCGGCATCTGGCTGGGGAAGCTCGTCGACGATCTCTTGGATGAAGACGACTCTTTGGCAAGTTGTTGACCATGGTGCTGCTCTGTTGGTCAAGTTGTTGAAGGGGCAATGCTTCTATCCTCTTGGCTGCGCTCCGGTTCAGCCAATCACTCTCTCAGTTCTTTGATCTCAACATCTTTGTCAGTTAGGGCCATGTTCGCAGACTTCTCCCCTTTTGGGATTGCGGGTCGATCTCGGACCAGGTTGGATTCGACTATCGAGATTGGCAACTACTGTAGACTTTGGCCAAGCCGTTCTTTCACTGACACCTGGGCGGAGTGACGAGGTCTACTATGGGTGTCATGTGAGTGAGGCCAAGCTGGGGAGTCAGATCCTCTAGGCGGCTACGATCGTTTGGGGTCCTCGATGCGAGGATCGACTATAGTAGGCACCTGCGTGGCAGGGCATGTAGCTTGAGGTGGGTGAGCTGGTTGCCCCAACGTCTCCATCATGGCTACTAGGATGCGGTCGACTTTCTTCTACATGGCTTGAAATTGCGCGGGATCGACCACAATTTGATGCTAGGGCTCCAGAAGTGGAGAGTTGCGAAGTGACTAGGATCCTCGAGATGGGGAATGGGCTCTAGAGTAGTCGGATGTGTTTTTAGGCATGGTTGCTTTAAGTGTGCGGAAAGGTATTTGGGAAATTGCTTTTTGTACATTTCCCACAAACGACGCCAGTTTGATGTTATCCGATCCGAGGTGTTCTGAACCAAAGACACAATCAGATTATCTTGCTTACTGGACGAGGTCGAGGTGGAAGGATGAAGCCGCTCAACAAGATCTACAACCAAGAGAAAAGGTAAGAGGCCCAAGGAGTTGTTCCCCGGGTAGGTACTCTGACGCTCAAGTTAGTTGGTTAGAGAAAGAGGTGGTTGGGCCGAGCTGGTGAAATAATGTTGGTCCGAACTAAAGAGGTAGTGCAGAGAGGTATTCAAAGAGTGTTCCTCAAAAAGTCCCTTACCTAGAGCGGAGAATACCTATTTATAGTTGAGTGTCTGTGTTCCAGATGGATAGGGCTTCCGGGGTTGTCGGGATGAGGTCATCTGCCGAGGTCTTCAAAATGTTTCCTCTTCCCCGATGGATTATGCTTCTTTGTCCGTGTAGGACACTCCTCCTTAGTCGTGCTCTTCTATCATACATGGTGTCAACATGTCTAGAGAGAGAGGACGGCTGTGGAGGTTGCCACATGGCATCCTTGGCCAGCTCAACCCATCACCCAAATAGCTCCTTCTATAAAATAAAAAGTGGAGCCGTGTAATCATGCGAACTAGTGTGAACAATTTGAGTCCTCAACTCCGGCATACGCGTAGCCGGGATCCAGATTGAAGTATGGAACCTTGAATTCAATACAACCCAATGAACACCACCTAGAGTTTCGCTAGCTATTCTTTCACAATAGAAATAAACGCTGACCAGATCAAAAGGCATGGATCCGTTTGCTTTGTGGGATCAGGGACGACAATTTTTTCCGTCCCCATCGGGTATCGGGTTTCCCCGATCCCATTGGGTTGGGATGGATATTATCTTCTCAAGAACCGGGATTGATAGTGAATTCATCACCCCCGATATGCATCGGACAGCCGTGTCAAGATAACATATGCCTATAAATAGAAGCTTTCCCTTAGCTTTCTCACATGGGGAATTGTCTTCTTGGCAGCAGTAGGGTTAAGGCTTAGGACTCTGAGTCTCCAGCCGTCTGCTTCATCGTTATTCTCGCAGTAGGGTTTTGGGCGTGATGTCTGCTATTACCCCGTCTTATCGCAGGGCTATCGTTATATTTTGGTATTCAGCTTGATGGCTCTGTTCTTCGTTCATATTATCTTTTTTTTTCTCGAATTATTTCTGTGTTTCTCAACCAGAGTTTCTTCAATGAATGCGATTTCTAGTGCTCTGTGTTCCGTTCACGCGGGAAGGAGAGCCTTTGCAAACTTTGAAGTTTCCCAATTGCATTCTTTTCCTGATTTTTTTTTATCATTAGCTTTTCTTTATATCTTTTAATTCAATTTTCTTATTCCGATTTACCGAAAACACATAATCCGTTATTTTTTTTTGTATATTTTCTGTAGTTTACCAGCATTATTTAAAGCTATAGTTTTTGTTTTAATTGACGGGGGAGACAACCTTAGCAAAGATCTCCCTTACTTGATAATGGAACAAATCAACTGTATTTGTACATTCCAGTGTAAACGTCATAGATAAAACTCGGGACGTTGATGGACTTCCCTTTTGGGAAGACCTCCGTCATCGGGTGGTCTCATATTCCATCGCCTTGGGGAGCGGTTTCTGCTATTACCCCTTGGGACTGGCCATGAGACATACATTCTGTTTTTCCATAGTTATCTATTTAAATGCTTTGCCAATGATGATATCATATAAAAATACCATCTTTCGGGACTGAATGGCTTTCTAAGCCTTGCTGTCATTCTGCTATTCTGAGGCATTTTGTTTTCACTCTTTTTCACAATATTTCGATCCATTTTGATGCGTTATAATGTTTATTTCTAATCCGAATCTTATGCTTTATTGTTTGTTATGGGCATTTTTATTTGTGCAATCCGTTTCATTTTGCTTTTTTAGTTTTTCTATCTTTCGTTCGATTAGAAGTAAATCGTCGGCTATTTATTCTATAATTTGAACACCTCGTGTCTCTGAATCCCTGGCAATGTTGGTAAACTAGAACAGGGTATGTCCTGATTCGTTTTTGAAAAATTACTACGCGTTGTTGTTTGCATTGCAATTATATTGCCTAGTTTGCTTTCTTGAGGACGAGAGAAGAGGTGTTCAAGAGTTGAACTTCAAATTATAAGAATAAACAGACGAAAAATAAAGCTTTTTATAGAACAGAATATAGAGAAACTAAAAAAGCGAACTGAAACGGATTGCCCAAATAAAAGTTGGGTCTGAATCTCATCTACAAGCACTAAATAAAAGTTGGGCAGTGGTAAGTTGGAGAAGGAGGAGGAGGGAAACAGGAGTGAGGTGGGGGGGAAGAAAGATAAGGGAGAGGAAGAAGAGGAGTTATTAGCTGAATATTTGTAGGAAAGTTAGGTTGCAAGGTGAGAGATCTAAATGAGCTGAAAGGGTATTTAGGGGCTGAAGGAGAGGGGAAGAAAAGTAGGCTATTAGAAGGAAAGGGAGTGGGGAGTGTGTGGAGAGTGAACGGACTAAGTTGGGTTATGAGCTCTTAAGGTTCTCAATTTCTCACAAATTTAAATAAGTGTCAGATGGGTTTGAATTGTTCATCACCAATGTTTATGGCCCCAATGGTTACAAACAAAGGAAGGAGTTGTAGAAGGAATTGGAAAATATTAGAGGTCTATGGGAGGGGCCATGGTGTGTAGAAGGGGATTTCAATGTGACTAGGTTCATTGAAGAAAGTAACAAGGTGAGGCAAAGGAGCACTACCAGCATGAGGAAGTTCAATGATTTCATTAATGCTTTTGAGTTAAATGTATCTGTTCCAAATTCGGTAGGTTCTTGTTCACCTCAGACTGGGAGGAGCATTGGGGAGATTTGGTGTCAAGGCCTTACCTAGAGTTACTTTTGATCATTGGCCTATAACGACATGTAAGCCTGATCTTGGTGGTTGTGGGCCTTCTCCCTTCAAGTTTGAAAATATGTGGTTATTTCACCCGGACTTCAAAGACAAAGTGAAAATTTGGTGGAATGAAAGTAACCTGGAAGTCAATTGGGCTGGGATGAAATTCCATTGGAAGCTAAAAGAGATGAAAGTCAAAATTAAGGAATGGAATACCCTACATTTTGGGAGAATATAAGAGAGGAAGCAGCAGTTGATTAGCCAAATAGAAGAGTTAGATGTGAAGGAAGAAAGTGGATGTTTTGGGGATTGGAATAAAGAACCGAGGTGAGAGTTAAGGAAGAGTTTGGAGGACACAATTTTCAAAGAAGTAAATTGGAGGTAGAAATCTAGACACAAATGGGTGAAGGAAGGAGATAGGAATACACAATTTTTCCATGCAATAGCCAATGGTAGAAGAAAGAAAAACACCATATCTAAGTTGGAAGTTGATGGGACAATCTTAACTCAACGGCAAGAGATTGTTGGGGCTTTTGCGAAACACTTTAAATCCATTTTCAGAAAGCCTCTGCAGGAGAGATTAAGGATCGAAGAGTTAGATTGGCCTAAGCTCCCTGATGAGTTGAGGTTGTGGCTGGAAAGAGAGTTTGACTTAGAAGAAATCAATGATGCCATTTTCTCCATGGATAGATCTAAAGCCCCGAGCCCCGATGGTTTCATGATGGCCTTCTATCAAGATTGTTGGGAGATAATTAAGACTGATATTCAAGGAGTGTTCTCGGAATTCTTTGAAAGAGATGTGATAAACCCAGGCCTGAATTCTACTTTTATTGCTTTAATTCCGAAGAAGGTTGGGGTTTGTCACCCTAAAGAGTTCAAACCCATCAGTCTGGTTAACAGCCTCTACAAGATCATTACTAAGGTGTTATCCAGAAGAATTAGAGTGATGCTCCCTCAATTATCTCCCATAACCAAGGTGCCTTTGTGATGAGTAGGCAAATTGTGGACCAAATCTTAATTGCAAATGAGAGTGTGGAGGATTATAGAAATAGAGGGGAGAAAGGGTTGGTGTGTAAGCTGGATTTAGAGAAGGCATATGATCTGGTTTATTGGTTTCTGTTGATAGAAGTTTTAGATTCTTTTGGGTTTGGGCAAAGGTGGTGCAAGTGGATAAAAGGGTGCATTAGAACTTGCCATTATTCTGTATTAGTAAACGACAATGTGGTGGATTACTTTCCAGCTGTCCGGGGTATTACGCAAGGGGACCCTCTCTCCCCGTTCCTCTTTACCCTAATTGCTTAAGTGTTAGGGAGGCTTATTGAGAGGGCAGACTCCAGAAATCTGATTAGTGGTTGGAGAGTAGGGAGGGATAGGGTTCCAATCACTCACCTAAAATTTGCAGATGGCACAATTCTGTTTTATGATGGCAAGGAGATTAGTGGGGTGAGTAATCTAAAGATGATGATTAAGTGTTTGAACTAATGACTAACCTTAAAGTAAACCTTGATAAGAGTTGTGTGATTGGTATTAATATGAGTGAAGGAGAGGTGGAGGAAAGGGCCCGAGCGATAGGTTGTGAGATAGCTCATTGGCCACTGAAGTATTTTGGGCTTCTTTTAGGGGATAATCCTAGAAAAATGAGTTTTTGGAATCTAGTGATTGACAACTTCACTAAAAGGCTAGCTTCTTGAAAGAAGAATTACTTGTCTTTGGGGGTAGGATAACCCTGATTATATCAACATTGGCAAACCTTCCAGTCTATTACTTGTCGGTGTTCAAAATCCCTGAAGGAGTTTGTAGGGAGTTGGAAAAACTAATTAAGGACCTTTTATGGGAACCCAGGGAGGAGAAAATGGACCATAGAGTTAGGTGGGAGCTAGTTACAAGAGCTAAAAGTGAAGGGAGACTGGGGCTGGGGAACTTGAAGAAGAAGAATGAAACTTTGTTAGGAAAATGGTTATGGAGATGGTCCAAAGAAAAGGAGAATCTGTGGGATAAAATAATCCTAAGTACTAGGGCTTCAAGAGCCTCTCCTTGGAAGTCCATTCATGCCATCCTTCAATCTTTTCTTCCCTTCATCAGGTATGATCTTGGTTCTGCTTTGTCGGTAAATTTTTTGGAACACACTTGGGTGGGGGATTTTCCTTTGAAAGAGCAATTCCTCTCCTTGTATGTTCTGTCTAGGTTTAAAAATGAACCAGTAGCAACCTTTGCTACCCTATCTAATTCTACTATTGGTTGGAACTTAGGTCTTAGAAGGGCTCTCAAAGATTTTGAGTTGAAACCCATTTCGAATTTGCTTAAAATCTTGGATGAGGTAGCTCTTGAACCTTCCCGTGTGGATTCTAGGGTTTGGTCTCTTGTCCCTTCGGGTATCTTCTCTTGTTCCTCTTTTTTCAAAGCATTGACACAGTCTAGTCCGGTACCTGGGTCTTCTTTTCCAGTCCGGGAAGTTTGGGGTAGCCCTATCCCTCCTAGGGTAGGTGCATTTTGCTGGGAAACAATCATAGAAAAATGTAACACTTGTGACATACTTAAAAAGAAAAGGCCTAATTGGTGTTTATCTCTGCATTGGTGCATCTTATGTAAGAAGAATGGTGAAAGTTGTTATCACTTGCTTGTTTCTTGCCCTTTTGTTTCAGAGATTTGGTGTTGGCTATTTTCTTTATTTGGTTGCAAGTGGCCCTCCCCTTCAAGCGTGCAAAGCTTGTTCAGTTCCACTCCAATGAGGGGTTTAAAGAAGAGAGGTAAAATTTCGTGGAGATGTGCTAGAGCTGCTATTTGTTGGACGGTTTGGAAAGAAAGAAATCAAAGATTATTTCATGACAAAGAAAAAAGCAAGGAAGCCCTCCTAGAAATTGTTTATGTTAGGGTGGCTCATTGGGTCAAGTCTTTGAAGCTTTTTGAAGCCTATTCAGTAGGAGACATCATTAGAAACTAGGAAGAAGTGGCTCAGTCAACTCATATGTCTAGTGCTATTAGACCTGTTTGGACTCCACCAGATTTGGATTTTATCAAATTGAACTTCAATGGTAGCAGTGAAGGTAATCCAGACCCTTCAGGCATAGGTGGTATTTTCAGGGATGAAAAGGGTCAAATTATTGTTATGTTCTCAGGATCTATAGGCTGGGGGGATTCTCTGAGAGCTGAAATCTTGGCAGTTCTAGAAGGAGTAAAAAAAGCTAAGCAGTTGAATATTAGTAAGCTGCTGGTGGAAGGAGACTCTCAATTGACTGTTGGTTGTAGAAGGAAGAGTCTAGCCTGTGGAAGTTCTCAAATGAAAGAAAGAAAATCAAGCAGCTAACTCAGAATATGATTGTAAGGGTTCAATGGGCCAAGAGGAGCACTAATTCCATGGTTGACACATTGGCTAAACAGGGGATGGGAAGATCTAATTTCTTTTGGGCTATATTGTAATAGGTGTTTTCAGTTCTGCAAGTGAGGGTTAAGATGTCTTACCCCTCCAATCTGGTTGTAATTTCTATATATTTTTAATAAAATTACTGTTATTGATAAAAAAAAAAATTAATCTATGCCTTATCAACAAACAAGAAATTTTCATTGTTTAAAATAGATCCCAACTCTCTAGTAAAAGTAGAATTGGTTTTACATTCAAGTCGCATGATCATTTTCTAATTAAAGGTTGCATTACAAAGCTTAATAAATAATAAGTTAGGCCTCATACTTGGATGTGAATGATATTGGGGAAGTACATGTACTGGTTTACTGGATTTAGCATTTCAACCATGCTTTCCATTTTCTAATTAAAATTTAATAATTTATTATTAAAGATGGTATTTTTTTTGTTGAACTCTGAAATCTGATTCCATGTTCTAGAGAAAGTAAATATTTGGTTAACTCTAAAATCTGAAAAACGAAGAGGTCCTTAAAATATTTAAGAAGAGGAAATGATAATGCTTGGCTTCTGCACTGTTTATTTAAATTGTCTTAAACTTACACCTTTCAAAACCTACATGAACCCCAACCAAATCGCCTGGACCCAGCTTCTCCACCATAATCCATAATCTGTAGACGCCCACCATGCCCCCATATGGTCCCATTTTCTGCTTCTGGCCTTGTGCCCTGAATTTTTTGTGACAAAATTTTATTTTAAGAATTTTGGAAAAATATATCAATTACTTGATATCATATTATCATATGTGATGGAAAGTTAACGTTGGAGAGGTTTTAAACAATCATCAAAAAACTTTAAAAAATCTGCCCAAAAAGAAACAATATGAGAAATGAAATGAACGGTTGGAGCTTTTCTTCTCTATTCTCTAATCTCTAGTCATTTGAAATCAGATATCGTTTTAATGAAGAGACCACTCACCAATGTAATCTGGTGTCGAATGGAAGAGAAAGGCTCTTACATCCTCATGAAATGTCATAGATCTGCTGCCGCCGAAGTATACGACGATTGACTTTATATGGCTGAAGACCGATGTAGTGCAAGTATCCTGGCTTTATTACAGAGGATTCCATTTTTGAGCACGGTTGGGAGCATTTTGCTCAACATACTCCCTGAAGACATGATTATTATATCATTTGTATACCCATCTTGACTTGAGATTATTAATGGTGGGTTCCATTCTTTCGTTAAATAATCAAAATATTTGTACTTTGAGCCTAGTGTCACTTTGGTCCCTAAACTTTAAAATGTGATAATTTAATATCAGAATTTTCAAAACGTGTCTATCCAGTATCAGCCGTTAATCAACCCGTTAACCAGCCGTTACGTGGCATTTGAAATGACACATCATACTTGTCCAAAAGAGGTACTTTAAAGTTTCATTGCAGATTTTTTTTTTTTCTTTTTAAAGTAAACGACACCAAAACACTCTTAGAACAGAAAAACCATAAAAACCGACGTTTTCTGAAATTTAAAAATGGCAAAGCGTTTTCCTAGTGATGAAATATTCTGATAAATCGCAGATAAAATATTTGTGCATTTATTTTACAGTCTTCATGCAGTTAGAAGTAATTTAACAACAGTGAAAAAATAACCTACTTGCCTAAGTTGAGATTCTTCCCTATCTAGCTGATTCCATTATTGATTATGCTGTTGGAGAGACAAGATGACAATGGCCCATGGCCTAACCAAACCAGCATTCATTAGACAGACATATGGTTGGCGTGTTTATTTCTACTTGATCCACCTGATCCCTATATTCTATACTGTATGGGAGCTGATTCCAAGTGAAATGACCAACTAAAAGTAAAAGGCTTCTTTTTGTATTGTTAGTAAGAATCATGGGATTTGATTGATTAAGAGATGATGATGTACTATCAAACTATGAAGAGAATAATTTATTACAAATACTTAATTAATTCCACCCTAAAAAAATATGAATTTATTCTAAATGCCTGATACTGGGAATAAATAACGGATGAAGAAGGATGCCTACCTCTTTCTAATGGCAATGGGTTGTACCATCTTATTCTTTATTTTTTTTTTAATTCTTTCGGACAAAATTTAGTTTTTATTCATATCTCTATTTCAGTACGAGAGATTGAAAATATATAATAAAAATATATTTTTTATGGATAAATGCATAAGATTATAGTTCCATAAAAAGCACCATCGATCCAAGAAAATTCAAGTATCTACACGTGAACACTATAATATCTTTTTTTAATAGTTCAGTCCATCCTTAGAGTCGAACTAAGATTTTAGGGGTGGACTGAATCCTGCCCGTGGATTGATGCCAAATTCACGGGCAGGATGAGGCTTATTTCGTCCCCAGTCCCCAGGTGTGTGACGAATTGAGTAATGAGGGAATTTCTTCAACATAGTTTTGCAATCGGTGATCATCGTCTTGATTTATTTGCCGGGGATTACTGCCTTCCTCCCACTTGCTGCGCATCCCCATCTAAAAAAATGCTTGTATAACTAACCTCTTTGGCTAATCTAAAACCTTCCTTAATGCCACAGCCTCATTCCACCGGGGAACACAAGTTGATAATTTAATATTATGGACACGTTTGATTTGCAGGAATAGGGGTTTGGGATCTGAATCTCATTTTCAGTGTTAGTGGAATGGCATTCTTTCATTTGATAGAATTGCCATTTTCCCTCCCTCCATTGGGAATGAAATCTCATTGAAGATAATTCCAATACCCATATTATTGAGAAAATAGTTGTAGAAAGTTAGAGGAGAAGCTTTGAGCCGTATTTAAAGACATTGTCTTTTAGAACATTATTTGCCTTCACTCAATTTTTCTAACTTTGTTGTTGGCTTATTGGCAAATTCCTTCCTAAGATACAATGGAGCATAGGATGAGAAATTACAACCAATAAAGTTGAAGGATCTCTAACGAAACCTTCTATGAGACAATACTCTTTTCAACTAAAATGGACAAGAGTGTTTGTGCAATGAGAAATGGGCGAAAACTTGTGTAAAATCAATTTGATTTTACATCATTTTATAAATTCTGGAGAGTCAACTTGAAAAGGAATATATTATTAAAGAGGCTTTTTGTACAATCATAAAATCAAATTTTGTTATTTCCACAATTAATGCTTGTTAGCATTTGAATAGTGTATTTTGATTACACCTGATCAAGTTTTGACCGTTGGATTAACTTAAAACATCAACGGTTATGGTTCAACTTCCAACGAACCCTATGTGCAGAAGGTTTCGAGCTACTATTTGTGAATCGCAAGTTGCAATTAGCGATTTGTGAACCGTGATTTGTGATTTTGCAAATGGATTACAACTTGCAATTTGTGATTTGCAAATTGGCCTACGATTTTTGTATGATATGTGATTTACAAATTACAAGTGATTTCTACTAATCACATCATGTGTCATTGCACAAATTCTGTGTATTCAAAATATAGTCCCCTTGTGTGGGACCATGCGAAGTGTGAGCAAAATGTGCCTTTAAAGTGCCTTATTGCACTACATACACGTACGCACGCATTGTGCAATAGCAAGTCTCTATACCTTCCTCTTTATACTCTTAAGGAGTGTCAACAAGCTCTTGTTTAAAAGTTTAAGTTAAGTTCAATAGTTTTCCAATGTTGAATAAAACTTAAAAGAAGGAAAACAAGATAAAACAAGACTTTTTGTGGCATTTTAAAATCATTTTCAATGTGCATGTGTAGGCATGCTCTATTATGAAATTTATCAATCAAACACCCATTGGATTTAACCTCTAATGATTTTAAAACCCAACACATATGAACCAAGCATACTATGGGAATAGACTATTTTGACTTTGACCCCAAAGTGTTTGGATTCTAATTCCAACTTCGAATTAAATGGACCATATGTCCATAACCAATGACAAATAAGGTTACATTTGTACCTTAGACATATAACTCATTTGCAGAACTTGTGATGGAGTAGGTCAGGTCCAATATCTTGTCTAATTCAAAAAAAGAAAAAAAAATAAAACAATCAACAATGGGTTTTGGGGGTTAAAAAATGAAAAAAAAAGACTCGAATTTTGAGGGGTGCAAAAACTTATGTTAGAAGTTAGAACTTAGAACATGAGTTGGAGAGACACTAGGATATCTGGTTTTAGTTGAAGTTTACCATGTTTAGCGTCACCCTTTAATTATTTTTCACTATATCTTTAAGTGAATTGGTTAAGCCTACTTAGAGAGAGATCACATGATGTATATTTTTGCAGATGACACAACATGAAGAGAAAGAGATACTGAATGCAAAATTAGATATAAGAATAGATGCCTTAAAAACAAGATGTTTTAATAACTTTAATAAATATTGTGGGCAGTGGTGAAGCCAAGAAATTTCTTTTTTTTTGGACCGGGGGGGTGCGGGAGTTTAACAAAAAAAATGAAATAGTATAGGTAGAGTTTCGAGAGAAATGGGATGAGAAGGTTTGGGTTTATTATAGCTTTCTAAAGAAAAATAAACAATTTTTTTTTAATTTTGGGAGTTGGAGGAGGATTAGAGAGTGATCCTTAAATCTCAGTTCAAGTTTTGGGGGACAAGGGCCCACTTTACTATTTGTACCTTTGCTTCCACTTACTACTAACCATATAAATGGTGGTCGTAACTAGAGGTGTAAATCGGGCCATGCCGCCCTTGGCCCGCGAGTAGACATGGCCCAGCCCGTAGCCCGACCTAGCACGGCCCATATATATTATATATATTTTTTATATATTTATATAATATTATATATATTATAATTATATAATAATATATATTATATAATATATTAATAAAATAAATATTTTTTTAAAATTATTATACTAATTTATTTAATTATTGTATATATAAGCAATTTTATACACAAAATTCATATAAAATTAAAATTTTAAGTTTTTTGTCAATTTTTTTTAAATAAATAGCTTTGGCTCAATGCACAGCCCGACCTGACCCAAGGCTCGGCCCACGACACGACATGGCATGGGCCCACACGGGCCTGGGTCATGGGTCGTGCCGGGCCAACCCCCAATTTTTTCACTGGGGAGGACGACACGGCCCACGAGCCAATATGGCACGGCCTGCACTTTGCGCAAGCCGCCCACGTGCCCAACACGACCCACTTTACACCTCTAGTCTTAACTAAAAGTTTGGGGGAGGGGGCAAGGACCCCCCAAAATATACTTGGCTCTGCCCCTGATTGTGGGGATCAAGAGATATCTAAAGAAGGCTGCACTCCAAGTTCCACATGGAAAGAGAGTAAAACCGAGGATGGAAGAAAATTTTATAGAACTTTCATAAGGTTGTCAAATTTGTATGGAAAATGGTGTTTGGGAACATATCAAGAAAAATGAGTGGCAAGAAAACATACTGGACTGGGCTAGAAAAGGGAGAGGTTCATGGGTCAGAAGTTCAACTGGGGTCCAATCGAAGGTCCAACCGTGATGATAATTTATATGTAATATTTTTATTTTATATAATATTTGTATGTGTGTATAAGATATATATATATATATATATTGTGTAATAAATTATATATTAGATTATAATATATTTAGAATATATAATTATATTTTGTTATGAAATATAATCTATACAATATATATTATATAAAATGCACAATTATATGATATATAATTATATGCATATATTCAAAATATATAATTATATTCTTCTATGACATATATATTTTTATTTTAGTTTCAAATTTTTATATTAAAATTTAATATTTAAAGCCAAAAAGGTGTTTTTTAGCAAAGATAGTGGGGCAAAGAACCTTTTGCACCTTGGAAACATGTAGATCTTGAAAAGTTATCCAAAATAAAAATAAAAAAACGTCACTCCGATCAAACATCTGGGCGCAAAGTTATGGCCTTTAGAACTTTGCATTATGCGCTAAAAAAAGAATAAAAAAACCAAGTGGTTTTCTAAAACCGGGACCAAGTCATCAATTTTTCGGTTCGATCAACTGGGTCAATGATTTTGGTTGGTTTTTTATACAATGTGGTTTTAGGGGTATAACCTAAATGGCCAAGGAGCCGGGTCATGATCCAATTGGTCTAACCAATCAATCCGGTCCAATTTTCTAAACATTGAAAAAAACCTAGGAGAATAGGAATAGAAATGAACATACTTAAAAAAACTTGGGAGCAATCCCAATATATGGAAAATTAAAGTGATAACAAGTAAGGAATTATTTGTTGCAGGTACATGATCTAGAAGAGATAAGGATATTCCAAAAAAGACATAGTTTTATAGATTTGCCTTTAGGCTTGATACTCGAAAATCTGAGGCATGATCCAACATTTGATTCAATCATCTCAGATTCAGATGATGTAGTTATGTAATCAGGTTGGATATGGATTTTATAATCTATATTCAATTAATAATCAGATCAAATTCAAATTTGACCCATCCGATCCAATTAAAGTCCAAATGCAATTATGTTATAATATTTATTGATTTTAATATATAAATTTTATGTAATTATATTTATAATTATAAAAATATGCTTTATATATTATATTATGTGATATATGAATTTGTATATAATAAATTAAGTTTAATTATGTTATATTTACATTAATTTATTATATGCAAAAGTTAAAAAATAATTAACTTTTTATTTTTTGTATTTAAGAAAACTAAAGCAAAGTCAAATTAAATCCGAATTCGACCCGAGTCCGTTAGGATTAGAATTCAAATATGAAGTTTTCAAATCCAATCAGATTGGGATGCAAGTTTTTAGTAATCCGATCGAAATCAACTCCATTACAACCCTATTTGCCTTGTGTTTGGTATAAAACACAGTTATCCGATTACTGTGTTAGGTATAAAAAAAGTAAGGAAATTTATATAAACCTTTCCCTTCATTTCCCTATTTTTTTTTCAAATCAAACACATCCTAAATGAAAAGCCTTGTTATCTTTCAAACAAACAAAAAAAAAGCCTTATGAGTTTCATTAGACCTGTTCATGGATCGGGCCAGACCGAGCTTTCACTCTTCATTAACATAACTTTTCTAGGCCTGAGCTTGAGCCCGCCCGACCATCGGGCCTACAACTTGGACCCGAGTGGGGCCCTCATAAAAAGCCCGAATTTTGACCTTGCAAATAGATTTATTTTATTTTTCTTTTATATGAAAGATTTCATTGTGGTTTTCCTTTACATTTTAGGGCACACGTTCACCAATCACCACCTACAAAGAAACCGTTTCACATTCTTAAATCATAAAAACTATTCAAATGAACACAATCCATTTTAATTCCTATAAAGAAACTACTCAAATGAACACCCACCAACAATGAGCCTATTTTTAGCCGGTTTATCATCTACAAGGTTGCAACAATCTTAGCTTCTCAAGTCAAATGTTTATGTTTCTTCAACAACTTTTAAGGTTGTTTAAAACATTCACTGTTTTTTTTGTTGTTTCTATACAAAAAAAAATTCCTATTTATTCAAAAGTCAAAAGTGATATCTATTGTGATTTGTGAATAAGAAAAGAAAAAAAATTAAGCAAACATATTAGCAAATAAAAATTAAAGCTTGAATCCCCATGTTTCCAGCACTTTTTCCAAACAAGGCAAATCTGAAAAAAAAAACACATGAGGCAAATGCATATAACTTCAATTCATGTTCCTACAAATAGCATAGCACACTAAAACTAAATCCATATAATTTCATGTTCATCCAAAATCATAACAAAAAAAAAATCTGAATAAAACAAACAAAATCCATAAAACATATTCTCCATCCATTCTTGAATTCACCAACAAGATGGAATGTTCCAACTCCCAAGTTCTAAGCCATTATAAAAAAGAAAATAAAAGACAAATTCATTGCCCATATCATACAAAACTTGTTTTAGCCATTTCCTTCCCTTTTTGAATTCACCAATAAGATTGAATATTCCAACTTCCAAGTTTTAAACCATCATAAAAAAGAAAATAAGAGATAAATTCATTGCTTATATCATATATGTAATTTGTTATCATGTCAAATAATAAACAAATAATTGAAAGATTTGTTAGTATAATACCTAAAACATATCATCAAGTTCAACATCTTCATTATCATCATCACTAATATTTGATCCTTCATCATCTTCTAACAAACTTGAAGATCCTAAAGGAGCCCTTAACAAGATTGATCCTCCTTCGTACAATTGGAAAAACTATTAGAATAAATTCAATGTGTGGGAACCATACATTTTAGTAAGCAATAGATAAAAAAGTACCTAATACAAAGCCTTATGCACGAATCCAATCTTCAAGACAAACTAAAGCTTGAACTATCTTGGATTTAAGTGAACTTCTCCAAGGATTGATTACATTCTTTCCATTGGTAAATGCTGAATCAAATGCAACTATAGAAATGAAAATAGCCAAAATATTTTGAGCCATTGATGTCAATTCAGGATAACTAAGTGAATTCTTACTCTAATACTCCAAAACATTAATGCCTACCTTGATATCAAGGTTTTGTTCTTCAAAGTAAAGGTTAAACTGAGTTTTTTCATTTTGAGATTTTTTTCGAACTCAAAAATTGCTCATAATCCTCAAATCCATCATCATCATCATTTCTCTCACTCATGTCAACTTGACTAGACGGTCCAACAAAGGAGGTCAAGGAAAAATTTTCTTTATATTCACCAAACAAATAATGAAGAGTTCTAATTATAGCATTAACACACTCCTCAGCACTATCACCATAAAGTTTATTAAAACAATACTCTCTTAACATTATCTTGCAATGAGGATCCAACACAGTAGCACAAAACAAAATCATACTATATTCAACCCAATATTTATCAAATTTCTCTTTCATATCTCTAATTATGTCAATAATAAAATTATGAGATTCCTTATTGCAATTAAATGCCTATGAATCATCCACACTTTCTTGAAGTAATTGTTTGAAATAGGGTACTTGGTTGCAAAAAACATGCAAATAACATCATAAAAAGCTTTTAAGAGTTTGTGAAGTTTATACCACTTTCTCCATTAATCTTCTAAAAGTATAAACATTTTGAAAGCATTATTCCTTTACCCCCAATGTTATATGACTTGTTTGTAATAGATGACATGTTCAAGCATCAAATAAGTTGAGTTCCATCTCATACACATGTCTAATCTCAATCTTCTAGCTGTGTTCAAGTGAAAACTTTTTTCAACAAGTTTATAAGACTTATGCTTTTGAGTAGCTGATTTCTTTATATTTTTCACATTATCATCTTAGCAACAACATCATCAACAAGTTTCAAACAGCTTGCACAATAAGATTCAAAATATGGCTACAACAATGAACTTAAAAAAAATCACAACTACACACCAAAGATTTATAAATTAAAGATCTCAATTTCAAGGAGTTAACCATCACATCATTGTAACTAGCATTATCTATTATGATGCTAAAAATTTTCTGATCAATATTCCATTCACTTCTAAAGAAAGTTCATCAAAAGGAAGTGCCAAAGGTTTAAAGCGAATAATTATTTTTTGTAACTTTCAATTGTTATCAATCTAATTAGCAGTTATACACATGAATTCATCATCAGTATGTTCAGTTCTCCAATTATCAGAAGTTAAACAAATTCGACCAATTATATTAGATAAATCAATTTTCACACCCTCTCTCTCTCTTTCACATAGTTAGACATGATATCTCTTTTAGTAATATGCCTACTCACATTTTTAAATTTAGGACTTCTAAATAGAGTAAAGAATCTAAATCTAGGTTCTTCAACCATAGTAAAAGGGTGTTTTTCATATATAAGAAAAACTGATAGTGCCCTACGAGACTCTTGTTGATCAATCTTGTAGTTTTTAAAAGAAGTACTTCTATTAATGTTTGATTGAGTAGTTACTTTGTACTGTCTAATATCCAGAATTGTATGTCTAGGGAAATGTTGTAAATAACGCTTTAAGTGAGTAGTTCCCTTACTTGATTTGCCTTGTAAGATCTTCTTGTTGTGCTTACATCGTGCATTCTTTGAATTAATCTTTTCCATTTTTTCCCACACCTTAAATGTCAATATTTTCTTATTGGAAGTTTGATCATACTCTTGATAGTCATCATCTACTATATCTACTCCTGCAGTCGCATTTTCACTTGCCATTAACATGCCAATTATTAAATATGAAATAACTTGTATGATATGTTCCAATTTTGTTAATAAGACAAGCATAATTAAATAGAAAAACTAAAAGAAAAAAATAGAGGCAAATAACTCTTATTATTCATTTTTTATTTGTTCTTACATCATTTATAAAATTGACATCTTCATGGTTAAAATCAAAGAGTGGACTTACATGTCCAACTCAAAGTTTAAGGGTGGATAAGTCACTTGAGCTCAACCCAAGTTGCAACCAAACTCACATCTAAAGGTCTAAATGAGAGTACAAAATCCAAAGAAACACTTTGCACCTCTATAAGCTCCAAACAACACCATTAATAAGGGCATACAACTTCTGAAATTAAATTTTAGATGTTGGTTGGGAACATTGATGGTAATGACATACAACAAAAATTCAGCAAGCAAAAGGTTTATGTACATTTGTAAATATTAATATATCCAAGCATATGAATAAATATATAATAAAACTAAATTCCTAAATATTTTACCAGTTAGACTATTTTTGAATAATTTGGCAAGTTGCTAGCAGTAGTTTGAATGCAGCATTGAAGACAATAAAATTCACCTACCCAAAAATTGCTAGCATTAGAGATAAGTTATTTTATTTCCTATATTTGAAATAACTCGTGAGATGGAAAAAAATATATTGTGTTAGCCTTAGTTATTTTGGCTATTGAAAAAATAAAGTTAGAATGACAGTCAAAATAAACGAAAGAAACAGAGTTCATCAAAGCTGAATCAAATGAAAAAAAAAACAAAGTTCAGATAGTCGACTGATAGATAAAGAGAGGACCTGGTTGGCGGTCGCTACTATCTAAGAATCTGAGGTGAGATCGCCACCTCATCGGAGAATGATAAAAATAGATGAGAGATGACTGATAAGAGGACCAACCAAGGCTCGTTGCTACTTGAGTTCGCCAGAGAAGGAAAGAATGGCTTCCGCTTGCCGCTACTAGCCTATGTTTGTCATTGCCTCGTTGGAGATTGCTAGTTCGTTGATGACTTGGTGCTGGTGGATGCTGCTTCAACCCTTTGAGAGTGAGAACAAGAAGAGAGGGAAAGGGGAAAAGGTAAGTCAGGTTAGGCTTTAGAAATTATATAAATAATTATATATTTTATTATATTATATAATAGGTTCGGTCGGGTTCAGGCTGGGCTTTTTTGACGAATCCCGAGCCCAACCCAAAAAATAATTAGGCTTAGTGTTTTGGGCCCAAGGTCAAGCCTAGAGGCTTAAAAACTTGTTTAAGCCCATTCAAGGACCAAGCTGGGCCGTCGGGTTACCCGACCCATGAACAGGTCTAAGTCTCATTTAAGTAATCAGCTAATCGAATCCCTATGGTATCAGCATAGAAGTCGTTTCGACTTTCACATTTGTCTTGGGGTTCTATCATATATCATACTTCTATTCTCTTTGTACTAAAGTTATATTTGCTAATAGGTTGGAACATAAGCCTATGTTTAACAATGTCAAAATTCCACTTCTCAATTGTGGTTCAACAAAGCAATAGTAATTTAACAATAGATGAATAAAACCAAATAGGCTTTATATACACACACACAAGTAGTGGAGTGAAAGATCAATATTCATGCATAATTGAGATTTTTCGTGACCCTTTATTGATTCATCTAAAATTACAAAATTCTGCTCCCTAATGAGTAGAACAAATTCTTAGAATATAAAATTACCCCTATCATAGCGTTGAGTTGAAACAATGAATTCAAGGCTTTTGATGGATATGGCTTCACCTTGATTAGATGAAGTGACCTTATTGATATGGCTGAGTTCAACATGTTTACTTCCATTGTGGGTAATGTATTTGGGTTCAAAGCCCTACGTGCTCTACGTCTGGAGGATCTGCGAATCCCTCCTGCTCTTATTTCCGTCTCAGCAAATCATTTTTTTTCCACAGGGAATCGTGATGTCTTCCTATGGGATCGCAGGTCTGTTAATTAGCTCCTTTTTGTGGTGCACAATTTCGTGGAATGTAGGTAGTGGTTATGATCGATTCGATAAAAAAGAAGGAATAGTGTGCTACTATCAGCATAGGCTCACAACATTGTCCCAAATACTCACAACATCTCCCCATGAATGGCTACTTGGGATAGTGTTGTGAGCATCTCTTGGTAGAAAGATGCCTACCTGATAGGATCAATGCAATACATCAAAGGCCTTTATTCTCGGTTTTAGCCTTGTGTTGTGACAAAAATGAATTCTTTAGAATTTGTTTTTGGCTTAGTTTGAGAATGCTTATTCTAATAAGTGTTCATGAGCATCAGGTGAAAAATCACTTGTGTCAAATAGGGGTAGTATATGCATGTGGCATTCCTTATTTTAAGGACTTATCTCCTTTTAACAGTAAAAAAAAAGAGATGAATCTTTAAAACAAGTAATGCCAAATGCAATGTAAGTGCTTATTGGTGTGGTCTTGGTCTAATAAGAGCTTAGTTTTAAGAGCTAGTTTGGTACAACTTCTGTATTAGAGATGAGTTACGATGCTAGAGCCATAGTGGTTGGGCACTTTCGTTATAAAGAATCAACCTAGAGGTGAGCTATGGCATTCATAATGCAATGGCAAGCTTTTTGGATTTTCATCAAATGTCATTGATGTTGTACAATCTGAAGTGTGTTGAACCGAACACACAATAGATAATATCTTGCCAACTAGATGAATCCGAACTGGAAGGACAAAGTCATGCACCAAGGTGATTTGCAACCATAGAAGAGGCATGGGAAGAGAATACCTAGGAAGGTACTCCATTGCTCAAATTAGTAGTGAGAGGATGAAGTCAATCGGGCCAAGCTTTAGAGGGCGTGTTGGTTCGAGCCGAAGAGAGCAATAAGGTAGTTGGGAGTTGAAAAATCCTTTACCTTGAAAGGGAAATGCCTTTAAATAGGTGAATATTCATATTATAGCCGGATAGGCTCCACGGGGTTGTCAAGATGAGGTTGCCCACCAAGGTTTTCGAGAGGCTCCGCCCTCCTCGGCAATGACACGTCTCCTTATCCGTGTGGGACTTCACTTCTTTGTAGTCCAAAGACAACAACTATGGAAGCGACCACGTGGTAGCTTCAGCTGACACTGTCTGAACAAATAGCTTATGACATTCCCACATGGGGTCCAGCTTGAAACACAAGAAGCCCATCCTAAAGGTCCTCCCAAACAAGCCCTAAGCACTTTGAAACTTGGCCTTAAACCGATTTCAATACGTGGGGCTATTATATAAAGACCCCTATTATTTTTAGGGATTTTTAGACTACACTCTGTTATGGATGCATTCGTGGGGAGTTTTATCTTTACCTTATCCTTATCTTATCTGCTTTCTTACTCTTATCTTATCTATTCCAATAAAGATTAGTATAGAGTCTGATTTATCTTAGGGAGTTTTATCCTTCTTGAGTATGGAGTCTTATCTAGGAGTCTTATCTATCTTATCTGTAAGTAGTTTAGTTATCAAGGAGTCTTCCTACAAGGAGGACTCTTACCTCTTGTAATTTCCTATTTAAGGAGCTGAAATTATTAAATAAAGATATTCAATTTCCAGTTAAGAAAGAGAGTAAAAGGAGAGTTTGGTGATCTCTTAGACAAATCACCCTCTAGGACGCCAAGATAGGTTCAGCTAGGAAGGGGAGGAACAAGGGAAAACATGAGCTTTTTCCCGTGAACCGACCCGTGACGCGATCCTACGCCCGGGCCCATAACACACTCCACCTCAGAATTCAGATTTAAAATGCATACTTACAACAATTCAAATTTATGAACAATTCCACCTATAACACCCATACTTTCCCCAACTCTAAGATGGAAGTAGGATTTCAGAGGTGGACTCAACAATAAAACCCCTTTTTTTTACAACTTTGACATGGAATATCACACCACGTCATCTCCATATACATGGGGTCCACTGACATAATGACGTGGCTCATCATGATTGGTTGTTATCCTGCGGTTCCCACTCATGATGCGGATTACGGCAGTCGTTGCAATTCGCAAAGGCTGGCGTACAAGAAACAAATTTGCATGGTAGGTGGTAGGTCAAGGTGCAACTGTGCAAGCCTGCCAGTGCCAGCCTGATGCGGTGCAGTGATACCCGCCTAGGCGTAGTAGATGCCCGAGTTCGGATCTGGTCCAAAACTAAAAGAGCCATTGCAGCCGTACATCGGGAACATCTCCCTTTGTCCTTCATGGCGAGATGCTCCCGATGTATGGCTGCAATGTCTGTTAGGAGGACCGGATCCGGACTCTAGTAGTCTCAACCTTAGCCATAGTAAAGTAGGCCTTCCTTCCCGGTTCCCAGTACTGGTCGTAGCAGATCAGATCAGATGCGGTTCCAGAGTCCAGACTTCCAGCTGTTAAATCCATCAACGATGAGGGCGTCCTTTCCTTTGGTTACTCCTTTCGTAATGGAACTGGAAAGAGAGAATAATAAATAGTTCCTAGTTCATGTGGTGTAAGCCTTGAGGCCAATTTCGTCAAATGGACCCTCATTTGATTTTGAGTGAAGCGAGCAAGCCAAACTATTCCTTCTGTAACACTCTGACAATCTCCTAATACACACAATCCCACCCTCAATTTCCAATATTACCCCTATAAACTGAAACTAGACAAGCTTCTTCGTCTTTGTAATTCGTATTCACACGCGCACTGCCACAGTTGCTTCCTCTCCTCCTCTGTTCTGAAATCGGCAATGGGGGAGGGGGAGAATGTTAACTATGAGCTCCGATATTCTCAGTCAAGAGCTGATGATCAAGAAGAAGCGAGAGCTTCTGAGCTTCGAATAGATGGCTCTAATGGCGATAATGGTTTGATTTCTAGCTCTGACGACTTTTTCAGTGCCGGGTTCCCGAAAAGGGACGATTTTTCCGTTAAACCGAACCCCAGGATTTCCTCTTGTGCCGGATCCAACGCTGCCAAGTATAAATCGCTGTCGCCTGCCAGACTTCCGATTACGCGGTCGCCGTGCTTGACTATCCCTCCTGGCTTGAGCCCGACAACGTTGCTTGATTCTCCTGTTCTTCTCTCGAATATAAAGGTTAGGGCTTTTTTATTTAACTGAAATATCTGAAAAATTCCCTCCTAATAAGGTTTCACTTTCATAGCTGAAGGTTTGAAGCTTTTGCGACGTAATTGATGTCCTGTAGACTGTAGTGGTTAACCAAATCGGCCTCCCCACTTTTCATAATTATGAATTTCGAGCGGGAACTGTGTTTCGGATTCCCCCCTTCTCTGTCTCTCTCTCTCTCTCTCTCCACACACACACACACATACATACACACATCTTGCTACTATATAGTAGTGACTGATAATATTTGGTGTTAATTGTGTCGAACCTTCTATTTTTAGAACTGTTATTCTAATAGAAAATTTTGGATATTGTTCTTTTAATTCTCTTATTTTAAAATCCGAAATTCTTTATAAAATATACTAATCAAAACCCGAAATACATACATATATTTATGTTAATGTCTTCCTTTAGTCGAATCTTGTTAGAAAACGTGATTTTGTACATCTATATATAATGTCATTGTTTATTATTTCTTTTACAGTGTGAATTGCCAAAAGAACGGATTTCAGCGAAAGCCGTTAATTAGATTCTGTTGCTCGCTTTACGTTATTCTGTTTTGGCTCCTTTATGCTGGTATATTATCGTCTGACAATTTCAAAATGGCTGCTTTAGTATTGACTTGTACCAGAATATGTCTCTATTAAATCTCTGAACTTATTACTGTTCCCTAGGAAATGTCATTTTTTCTGCAAAATGCATCTTCCTATTTTGTGACGTATAGATTTATTTTTTGTCTTTGCCCAAGTCTGGCATTAAATATATGATACTTGGTGTCTGCAATCGGAATGGTGGTCTATATGGGTATGAGGTTTTGGTAGAAGAGTGCGCAGAAAGATGAAGGTACTGAATGAATAGGTAATTTGATTGCATATTTTTGGTCTAGTTCTTTACTTCAATTGCTTCTTGTTGGCTGTTGGAAAGTTACCGAGAGGTTTATTGGATTTCATCCCTTGTTTCTTTACTTTTCCTCCCAAACCTCCAACTACTGAGAAAATGCTTATGCTAATAAAGATTTTAAAAAATCATGGTTTCACAGATTGTCCTTTACTGATCATGGCATTTTTGGTTGTTTTCCAATATTCCATTATCCATATTTGACATCAGGTGCAAAGGAAAAATAATTTCGTCCAACTTTTTTGGATGTGTGCCTCCTGGTTTTGCAGGCTGAGCCTTCTCCTACTACTGGTACCTTATCCAAGCTTCAAATCATGCATGGCCCTGATGGTTCTGCTACATTCTCATCTACAATTGATGCATCCAATAACAGTACTTATGATAAGCGAAGTTCTAGTGATTTCGAGTTTAAACCCCATATAAAATCAATCCAGAGTTCAGGCCTGTCCTCTTTGGGAACTTCGGTAACTTCCTAGTGGTTTTATTATGCCATTGATTAACAGATAATTTTTCATTTGAAAAACATTATTAGAATTGGTATTATTAACTTCAGTTTATACCTTTAGTCAGATGATGGCTTTTTAGGTTTGTCTTTAGTCAGATAATAGTACAGATATGAACTTCTCAGATGATTGCTTTAGTTGTCTTTCAACATAATATCACAAAGTAACATGAATTGGTAAGTGAAAATGAATAGCTCAGTGAACATAACACCCTTTATAAACTTATAAATGGATCCACTAGTTTTTTATAAGTATGAATTTCTTGAAATATGAATGGCTAGACTGAGTTTTGTATGTTCTGTTGAAGGTGTACAATATTAAAACATCCTATCCTGGGACGGAATCATGAAATTTGTTGCCTTTAAGTTCTTTAGGAATGTTGTGCCAAAGAAGCAGTGATCTAGCTCTTTTTCTTGGTATCCTAGATCCTTTAGGGAGTGGAGGGTTTCCATGAATGATGAAGATGGAGATATAGTCTCTTATTTCAGCCCTACCATCATGGCAATAAAATCAAGAGAGATCCTTGCCTCCATCCAAGGACTCAAAAATTGTTCCACTACAATTTAAATTGTAGGGCTAGGGGTTATTTCTTGGTGAAATGGTAAAATCTTGGGCTGATAAGCATGACAGCATGGGTTTGAGTCTGAGACTGGCCACTTTGTGCAAAATATGCTGAAGGTTAGGTACATATCCAATCCACTCCTCCCAAGGTCCCAGATAGTAGGGACCAACATTGGGTGATAGCATTTTTTAATTCAAATTGTAGGACTAAAATTTGCAGGAATGGAAATTGTTATTGTCAGGGAGAGAGAAAGTGAGATAAATGCTTCTTTCTAAGGTCAACAGAAACAAGGTAATGTTTTGGTGCAGTCATCATCATCATCATTATCAACAATAGTGACAACATTTAGGCCTTGTCCCAACTATATGGGGTCAGCTACATGAATCCTATTTTTCCATTCAGTTCTGTTCAGTGCCATATCCATCATTACATTAAGGGCGGTTATATCAATGCCCTTGCATGAGCACGACAAGACAAATCAGCATCCATGACCATGAGAGTTTGGCAAAAGTTTTAGTGAAGGCTACCACAACCCTCCTTTTTCCAGGCTTGGGACTGACAATATAAGACAAACTCACACTGGCAGAGTTGCAACTAATTTCATAATAATGATTTGGTGCAGTGATAGGATAAAAGAAATTTGTAACTAATCTCATAATAACAATGATAGTAAAGCAAATAAGACAAAGAGGAGATCAATTATTAGGCTAGGGCATGAGATAAGAAGAGTGGATTTGTGAAAGAAAACTGAAGTTTTTCTTGGACAGGACTGTCATCTTGTCAAACATGAATTATAGATCAAGTGTGGTGGAATGTTGATGGGATAGAAGGAGATTGCTGAGTATTTATAAGATGGATACGTACAACAGAGGTAGGCCTATGGTCTGAGCATCAGTTTATTGATAAAAAAAATTGCTGAGCATCAGTTGGTTGTGTGCTATTTCAGTGTCTGCATTCTGTCCTCTTGTAGGCTGTAGTCTGTTCTGCTGGTGCTCTCAGCAGTTGGGGTTTCTGTCTTCTCTTTTATGCTCTAGACACAGCAAGGACATGGCTGGACAAGGTGTCAGGTATGAAATTTACACTAAAGATGAAGTTTCCAACATGACATGGCACCCTTTCTTAAAATCTCATGATTGTGGTTAAAAATGAAAAAATGTTGATGAGATAGGAGGGGAAATTATAGTTTTCTTTTTTAATACTGAGAATGTGTGCCATAGAATCACTCCCAAAATCATCGAAGTCTGAGAACCAAACAATATTGTGATAAGCCTTTTTCCAACTTCACAATGGCCATGCCATGTAGGATAGTTCTTTTAGAGGGAAGAGATCCAATCCCTTACAGGGCATTTTTCAGAAACCACCATGGATGATAAGTCTAATGCTCTTTTGATGTAGTTGTTTTAGAGGTGATTTTGAGGGTTTGGAGTTGGGCTTTGGCTGATTGTTGAGATGTTTTCCCCTCTCCTTTCGGATGATTTCTTGTCACCTTCCTTGAACTCTTCTTTTAATAATTTTTATGTTTACTTACAAAAAATGATAAGTCTAATGAGCATAGAGAAGATAAGAAGGAAAACAACTAAGAAATAATTCTTTTGAAATTAGCCAACATATGCTGGATATTGATTGGCACCAGCCAAGGAAAAAAGTAAACCTTAAACAAGTAACCTTTACTATTTCATCCACTGCAAAAGAAGAAGAAGAAGAAAATTTTCCGTTGCACTACTCTGGATTCCAGAATGGATCATCTTGGGTCTGCAGTTTTTGACACTTAAATTGTACACGATTGAATGATTATTAGAAACCATAACTTATATAGTAACTGTTAGAGTCGGCTGTAGAAGGGTAGTATAGACATTTTACATTAAGTTATGTATTAGTTGTTTAGCTGATGTGGCTCTCACTTAAGTGAGGGCACAATGGTAATTCTTGTCTATTTTAGAAAAGTATAAATAAAAGAGTGGCCGACTAGAGAAGATGGTTTTTCTCTCTTGTTCGGCTGAGACTCTTCTTCTTCTTCTTCTTATCTGAAGTCATACGGACACCTTATCTGAATTTTATCATGGTATCAGAGCCACGATAATCTGTTCAGATCAGTCATCTCCTCTTTTCTCTATTCTGCGTATTCTCTTCTAGGGTTTTGCAGAATTCCCATTGATAACTAGGAGTTTCTCAGAAAGAAGGAAAAGGACTGGTCGTTTTCTCCTTCTGGGGGTTTTCATGTCTCCAATGAGTGTTGCTGTTGTGGTTTTGTGTGGTTGGTAGAAAACCTACTCGGCAGTTTGAAGAGGGCTGGTTTTGTGATGGTGACAGCAGATTTGGTACCCTCTACTTGGCAGGTACATGATCTTTGAATCAAATTGTGTTATGTAGCAGAGTTTTTTTTTTTTTTTTTTATATGTTGCAGAACTGAATATCCTATTCGTGAGATGTATTGCGAGGGTTTATAGTGCTGACAGTGGATGGCAACAGTGGTGAAGAGTTGTGAGTGTTGTTGCTGAAACCTATGATACTAGGAACCCTAGTAGTATTCAGTTATTAGTGTGTAGTGTGGTGATTCATTAGTGTAGTAGAGTGACAACCTAGTGGTAGAATTTTTCTCTTTTTCCTTGTGCAGTCATGGGAGATAGCAGTGAATGCAAATTGAGTGTGATGGTGCCTTCTGATTATTTGAATGTGCAGATGACCTCTATAAAATTGAATGGTGAGAATTATGTCCCATGGGCTAAGTCTGTTGAAGTTTTCCTGAAAGCCAAAAAGAAAGTGAAGCATGTGAGGGAAGATAAACCCCTAATTGATTCTCTGGGATATGATGAGTGGGAGCAAGAGGATGCTCAAATTATGACATGGCTATGGAACGGCATGGAATCCAAAATCAGTGTGAACTTCATGTTTTTAAATACAGCCAAGGAGGTCTGGGATCATGCAAGGAAGCTATATTCTGGACAAGATAACACTACTAGGGTTTATCAATTGTACCAAGAATACTTCAATTTGCAACAGGGGAATCAGAGTCTTGAGGACTATTATGCAAGTATGAGAAATCTGCGAAATGAGTTGAATGTGTATCACCCTCTTACGCCTGATGTCAAAATTCAGCAACAACAGAGAGAGCAGTTGGATGTGAACATATTTTTAGTAGGGCTAAAGCATGAATATGAACCAGTAATGGCACAGATACTAGGTGGATCTGCTCTTCCCTCTCTCGAGGAAGTGTTTGCTTGTCTTTGGAGGATCTCAGTTGGACCCACAGAGATTTCCACTATATCGGATAGGTCTGCATTTGTATTTACAAGTGGGGGAGGTCGTGGTGGTAGAGGAGGTCAACTTGACCGTGGTAGTGGTGGTGGACCCATGTATGGTCGTGGTGGTGGTCGTGTTGGAGGTTGAGACTCAGGGGGAGCCCATGGTAGAGGACGTGGTAATACTCAGAGAAGGTGTACACATTGTGGTATGGAGGGACATACTATCAACTTCTGCTATGATCTACATGGCCCACCTTCAACCTAGGCAAATCATGCAGCTGTAAATGGTGGTGGCTTGAGACAAGAATCTCAAGTTACTGATAAGATCCACTCTACATCTACAGATGCTTCCAAAAAGGAGATGGTGAGTGTTTCACGGGGTGAGTATGAGCGGTTCATTTAGGGTACATCTCAGCAGAACACGGCTACCCTTGCACACTCAGGTACGACTTGTCTGACATCCACACCTTTCCGTTGGATTATAGATTCTGGAGCTTCCGATCATATGACAGGGACTCTAGGTGTGTTTTCATCCATTTCTTCGTCCTCCACATCCTAATCTATTGCTCTTGCTAATAGCTCTACATCAACCATATGTGGTGTTGGTAGTATTGACACATACTCATTATCCTTATCCTCAATTTTATATGTTCCCAAGTTTCCCTTTAACCTGATGTCTGTTAGTAAATTGACTAAGTCTCTTAATTGCTTGATAACATTTTACCCTTCCTCTTATGTGTTTTAGGATCTCAAGACGGGGATGAAGATTGGTGGAGGGCATGAAGCTGGTGGACTATATTATCTTGATGGAGGTGGTTCGACAACAGCCCTTCAGACATCTCTTTCCCCTCATTAGTGGCACTGTAGACTTGGTCATCCGTCTCTTAGAGCTCTTCAGTTACTTGTTCCATCGTTGAGTCGTCTTTCTACTTTGAATTGTGAGTCATGTCAGCATAGTTATCAAGGTGATGCCTAGGCGGGTGCCTAGACGACGCCTAGGCGACAAGGCGCCCTTTGAGGCTCGCCTCGCCTAATCGCCAAGCAGTTTTGTACTATGTATTGTTAAATACTTTTTTATTCATTATTTTTTGACATTATAATTATAAAATAGGCACTATTAAACTAAAATATTCATTTTGTGTGTTTATATACTAATTTCTTTTTATAATTTTCTTATTTGTTAGGATTTAGTCAATACATACATTGCTAAATGCTGTATTGAGCCCTCAAAGACTTTAAAACCTGAACCCATAAGTAAGGAAGAACTTAAAATTTTGTCTAATCAATACATTTTCTATACTTCAACATGAACTCTATACTTTTCTTTTGAAAATTATGAATAATTATTAAGGAAATATGGCTATGGTACCTAGGGAACTACCCTAGGATCTATGTTTTCTATATAAAAAAAAATCCATCGCCTAGGCGATTAGGCGACAAGGTGCCTCCCTAACGCCCAGCCTCACCTTGGCGCCTTGAAAACTATGCGTGTCAGTTTGGGAAACATCATCGTGCTTCCTTTAGTCCTAGAGTTGATAGTCGTATATCGAGTCATTTTTCTTTAGTCCATTCAGACATCTGGGGTCCAAACAAAGTAGTGTCTTATAATGGTTACAAGTACTTTGTAATTTTTGTTGATGATTATTCAAGGATGACATAACTTTACCTTATGAAAGAAATGAGTGAACTATTTTCTATTTTCCAAAAAATTTATGCTGAGATTCGTAATCAATTTGGTGTACATATTAAAATTCTTCATTTTGGTAATGGCTGTGAGTATTTTTATACACCATTTCAAGAATATTTGGAACAACATGGCATTATCCATCAAACCTCGTGTACCTACACCCCTCAACAAAATGGGGTGGCTGAGAGAAAGAACCGTCACCTTTTGGAAACTACTCGGTCCCTCTTACATCATATGAATGTTCCCAGACCCTTTTGGAGTGATGCTGTACTTACATCCTGTTTTCTTATTAACCGCATGCTCATGTTTATCCTTGAAGGTCAGTCCCCTTTCTCTGTTTTGTTTCCCACGTTGTTTCATTTTCCCCTTACTCCCAGAGTTTTTGGATGTGTGTGTTTTGTTCATAATCTTGGGCTTGGAATGGACAAGTTAGATGCTAGATCCACTAAGTGTGTCTTCCTTGGCTATTCCAGGACTCAAAAAGGGTATAAGTGTTATAATCCTCGTTCTCGGCGTTCTTTTGTGTGTCCTGATGTTACATTCTTTGAGTCTGTTCCTTTCTTCTTCGGGTCGGATGCTTTTTCTCCTCCGTTGCTATCACCTCCTCTTCCAGTTCCAGTTGAGGACCCTGTTCCCCTTGTTCCAGTTGTGACCTAGTCTTTGCCTCCAGTGCAGCTACTTGCGGAACGACTACCTATCCGGCAAGTGTATACACATCGTTAGCACCAACTCCTCCTCCAGCTTCATTACCGTCGACGGATCCGGTAGTTGTTACCACCCTAGTCCCACCCCCAGTTTTTGACCTTGATCTCCCTATTGCTTTGCGGAAAGGTAAACACAGTTGCACTCTCCACCCCATTTCCAATTATGTTTCTATATCTCACCTTTCGGCTTCCCATTGCCACTTTGTTTCTATGTTATCCATTGTCTCTGTTCCCAAGGATGTCCAGGAAGCCCTCACTTCTCCAGAGTGGCGCCAAGTAATGGAAGAAGAACTCTTGGCCCTGATTCGTACTCATACGTGGGACCTCACCACTCTTCTGCCTGGTAAGCATGTTGTAGGCTGTAAGTGGGTGTACACAGTTAAATACTTACCTGATGGGAGTGTTGAACGGTTGAAAGCTCGGTTAGTTGCCAAAGGTTATTCACAGCTATATGATATCGATTACACAAACACCTTATCTCCGGTTGCCAAAATTGGGTCAGTTCGTGTTTTGATTTCCCTTATTGCTATGTTTGATTGGCCCTTGTTTCAACTTGACATCAAGAATGTTTTTTACATGGTGATCTCCTTGAGGAAGTGTACATGGAGCAACCACCAGGGTTTGTCGCTTAGGGGGAGGGTGAGAAGGTATGTAGACTTAAGAAGGCTATTTGTGGACTTAAACAATCTCCCCGTGTATGGTTTGGGAGATTTAGTGAAGTGGTGAAGAAGTTTGGAATGAAACAGTGTCAGGTTGACCATTCCGTATTCAGCTATGAATCCAATGCTGGGAAGATCCTTTTGGTGGTATATGTAAATGATATTGTTATCAGTTATTACAGGCAGTGACAAACCAGGGATTGACAGGTTGAAGACTTACTTGCATGATCACTTTCAGACAAAGGATATTGGCAAATTAAGATACTTTCTAGGGATAGAGGTAGTGAGGTCCAAGAATGGTATTAATCTATGCTAGAGGAAATATGTTCTTGATCTGTTAGAAGAAACAAGGTTGTTAGGTGCCAAACCAGCTGAAACACCCATGGAACCAAATGTTAAGTTGAGTAGTGATGCAGGTGAGGAGTTTGAGGATCCGGGAAGGTACAGAAGGTTGGTGGGTAAGCTTAATTACCTAACCATCACTCGACCTGATATCTCATTTGCGGTCAGTATAGTGAGTTAGTTTATGCAGAATCCTCGAATTCCACATTGGGAGGCGGTCCTAAGGATTGTACAGTATTTGAAGGGAGCTCTAGGTTGTGGTTTGTTATATAAGAGTGGAGGAAGTCTTGAGATAGAGGGATACACGGATGCTGATTGGGCCGGTTCCATATTTGATAGAAGGTCCACTACAGGGTATTTCACTTTTCTTGGTGGGAACTTAGTGACATGGAAAAGTAAGAAGCAGACAGTGGTAGCAGGAAGTAGTGCAGAGGCTAAATATAGGGCCATGGCACACATAACATGTGAACTAGTGTGGTTGAAGCATCTCGTAGAGGAGATGGGATACTCGGTTGACACTCCTATGAAGCTATGTTGTGAATTTGTGATAATCAAGCTACAGTTTATATCTCCTCTAATCCAGTGTTTCATGAAAGGACGAAGCATATAGAAGTTGATTGCCACTTTGTATGTGAGAAGGTGCTTAGTGGAGTGATAAGTACAACATATGTGAACATAGGAAACCAATGGACAGATCTGCTTACCAAAGGGTTGAATCGAGGAAGAGTGGACTACATATGTAACAAGCTGGGACTATATGACATATACTCATCAGCTTGAGGGGGAGTGTTAAGAGTCGACTGTAGAAGGGTAGTATAGACATTTTATATTAAGTTATATATTAGTTGTTTAGCTGATGTGGCTCTCACTTAAGTGAGGGCAGAATAGTAATTCTTGTCTATTTTAGAAAAGTATAAATAAAAGAGTGGCCGACTAGAGATGGTTTTTCTCTCTAGTTCGGCTAAGACTATTCTTCCTCTCTTCCTTCTTCTTCTTCTCCTTCTTCTTATTTGAAATCATATAGACACCTTATCTGAATTTTATTAGTAACAACTATTTTTTTTTTACGAGTAACAGAATCATTTCATTAAAGAAAAAAAAGAGGTAGGTACAAAGGCAGGGGGGAGATAAACTTTCTTAACTCCCCCAATAAGCTAAAAAATTACAGATAAGCCCAAAACAAATGATTTCTTCCCACCCCTTGTTTGGCCAGTGCATCTGCAAAAGAATTATCACACCTCTTGACCCATTGCAATCTCACTATCATATCCCAAGTCAACCACTTAAAGATTCTCTTTTCATTTAAGTAACTCCACATCAGTGTTTCAAAAGAGCAAGGGCCAATTTGTGCTTGAGGTGCAAGGTGCAAGGCGAGGTATGCGCCTTTTTGAAGCAAGGTGCAAAAATACAAAAAAATTGCTAAAAAATAAAAAAGTCAGGAAATTCAAAAAAATGAAAAAATATTAAACATAATATTAATAAGAAATATAAACTTAAATTTTAAAATTAATTGTTTAAAAAACCTATAATCTAAAATTAATATACATAAACATAACATGTAAAGCATATTCAAATGAAAATTTAAAAATAAAATCAAACATATAAAACATTTTCCAGCATGTAAAGCCCACAATCTCTTTTTTTTCCTCAATTGCATTACTTCAAGTAGGGGTGAGCATATTGTTCAGTTAAAACCGAAATTTTCGGTTTTGGTTTGTTTGGTTCTGTTTTTGCGGTTTTTAGTTTTTTGGTTTGGTTTTAAAAAATTTCGGTTTTGGTTTTGGTTTTCAGGATTGGAAATTTGGTTAACTAAAAAAACCGAATTAACAGAAATTTATTATATACATAATATAATATATATTATATATAATATTAAATATATAAAATACATTAACATATACATATACTATAATATACATAAATATATTAATATATTAATATATTAATATATATAATATAATATGTATTAGTGTAATATTAATAAAATTCAGTTTTAACCGAAATAACCAAAAACCGAACCAAAAAATTCGGTTTTGTTTTTCTTCAGTTTTTTAATAATTTGGTTTCGGTTCGGTTTTTAAAAATTGGTTTATTTGGTTCGGTTTTTATCCAAATAAACCGAATGCTCACCCCTAACTTCAAGTAGCTAATGTAATGTAAAACATATTACATTCTTGATTGTACCAGTTGCCTTTATGCCAATCGAGGGGCGTATTCCCCGGCCCATCCGTTAGGTTCAGAAAAAGAAAAAGAAGCATACAATTTTCAAAAGGCGCACACCTGGGCCATGGCGCAAGGCACATCGGGCATGTGCCTTTTGAAAGTGTTGCGCCTAGGACCTAGGCGAGGCACCTACCCTAAAATGCACCTTGCCTGTGCGCCTAGGCGTGCCTTTTAAATCACTGTTCCACATGCTACTCTCATCCTTTTTCAACAGATCTATTACCAATTTAGTGTCACCTTCAATAATCGGGCTGTTAATGTTGAGTTCCTTAGCCCTTCTGACACTTTCCAACACAGCCATAACTGCAGCTCTGAGAGAATCTCCTTCCGTAATTGGGCCTGAAAACATAGCAATAATCTCACCCTCCTCATTCGTAAAGAGCCCTCCAATGCTTGAAGGGCCAGGATTTCCTTCACTGCTGCCATCAAAATTCAGCTTTGTAAAGCCAGGATCCAGAAGAGACCACAATGGATGAGGAACATTCCTTATAGGAGCTGAACAAGCCACTTCCTTCCAATTGTTTAGCAGGGCTTTTGTAGAAACATCTTCAAATAACTTCAAAGATTTTACCCATTGTGTTACCCTTGTAGTGATTATGTCAATAATTGCCCCAACAAACTTTATACCTTGAAGAAGTTAATTGGAGAATTTCAGTAACCAGCAAATTTGGACAAATCAGATAAAGTCTCCAGTATACAAGGACTGCAAAAATTATCATCCTTAACCAATGATCCTAATAAGTTTGCCTCCTCCACTAAGAATATATTCTAGCTAAATAGTTCCCTCCAATGATTTTAATAACATTGAGAGATTACTCTGTGCTAAGAGACTAGTCCAGCATCTAGTAGGCCTTGAGTAGATAGATCTTTATGACTTTGACACAGTAGTCCTGTTTAACTGAGTTTTATGTGATTGATGGTCTGGTAGTCCTTTATGATATCTAGTCATTTGTAAGAAGGTTGTTCCATTCAATGTTTTAAAATGTTGATGCATCATGTGAGGCATTCCACTACCTAGAGGTGTGAGGCATAGTTCAGAACACAAGAGGAGATGAGTAGATAACAGTAGCTGGCAAGTTCGAGAATATGGGTTCAAATTTTAGAATGAGGATAATAGCACTAGCTGACAAGTTTTGTTACACTCCCATCCATTATTTCAATATTTTTATGGCCCATCTTTGGAAACCTTTCAAGGGCTAGAAGACCCAAAAAGAAATGGCATCTCTTCCTGTTCATCTTGCAACAACACTGGAGGTCATTAGCTGATTCTTAGTTGCTTAAAACATACACAGGTTTGTTTCGAAAAGTAAGAAAAGCAGGTTTATGTGTTTGTCTTATCGCACGTCTCAAAACAACAAACCTAGGTTGTACTTGGGAATCATAACTTCTATTAATAAGAATGCAATGCCTGTTGGAGGCCAGAAATAATGGCTTAGAATGAGGATTTGGTAAAGAGAATTTGGGAATGGAGTCAAACATGGCAATCATGTTCCAGTGGGTATAAATAGACATCTTTGAGGATCAAATAAGATGCATTTACTTCCAAATTTAATTGGCATTAGAGATCTACCAAGGTTGAAGTTGCAAGTTCATTTCTACATGGTGCCAAACTAACCAAGCTGGTGATAATCTTGCCTCTTAGGACAATATCATAGGAGAATATACTTGCTTTACTGTTATTTTCTCTGTGGTCAGAGGGTTGTGATCTTTAAGCCCCCACTTTCTTTTCCCAAAATTGATTGGCAGGAATCTTCTATTAGATGGTTTAGTCATGGGCAACAAAAACCAACAATAATACCAATTAGATAGTGACTCGATGCAAACTGAAATACCTGAAATGGGTGAGGAAAAGCCCCAACTGCCTTGGCTTGATTTCTAAAGGCTTTAGACAGTTTTTTATGGTCTAAGATAGAGTAAACTCAGTGGACAGGAATCATAGACAACTCCAGATAGAAGCTATGAGATGTTGGTGATGATAAAATGCTTGGAGTCCTTTCTTCTCATTCCACTTTTACAAAAGGAGCACAGTGGTCAGGAACAAGCTTAATTTGTAAACAATTTTAGCTTGAGTAACTGTAATTTAAATAATTATGGAACATTTGTTCCCTTAATTGATAGGCACCAGCACTGCCCTCTTATGGAGACAATCTGATATCAATTGTCAAATCAATGCTGCAAGCAATGAGGTGGACTTATTATTTTTTTGTGGTGAGGTCATTTATATTTATTTTGATTTTATTATTCAACAATTGTTCCTAGAGGAGGTGCCAGGAATGAGCTGTTTGAGCCCCCAACTGTACTGGGTTAGCCTTTTAGGCCATGGGTTATCTGGTATATTCTTATATTCCTTTCACTCTGAACTGATCTTACCATCGCTAGTAGTGGGCCCTGGTTTCCATTTCTAGGATGATTTTGTTTATTATAGTTCTTTTTATCTTTAGACTTGTCATTTGTAGTTTCTTTTATCTTTGTATTCTGTCTCATTTTAAAAAAAATTATCCTTAATAAAAAGGTATTATTTATATAGTATGTCTTTAGCTATATATGTGGCAAAAGTTGATAACCTTACTTCCACCATAAAGTTATTTCCAGTTGAACTGCACAAGGATACAACAATGTGGAAATAAGCCTTCCTATTGGACTTAGTGTTCTACTTTACCCTTTTCTTTTGGTCCCCCTAGAAGCATTTGCTTATTTATTCAAGTTTGTATGTGTATACAACCTAACTCTGATTTTTCTTTCAAGGCTTCTGCAGGTCTGAAGTACCAGCAACGTGAGCCACTTGTGCAAGTCCAGGGTCAATATCAGTCTCACTCATTTGCAGCCTTATCCTCGGCTAAAAGCGAGAACTCAGCTGTCTCCTCACATGAATTGACACTATCTGTAACTGTACCAAACCCACCAGGTCAATTGGCTACTTCAGGGGTTCAAACTGCTTCTGATGAATTGCAGCACAAACAAGGCTCTGATAGTGGGTTCCAGGTATTTCATAATGATCATAAAGGAAATAATCCTCCTGTTGTAGCTGAGAAAACAGCAGAGGACGGATATAACTGGCGAAAATATGGGCAGAAACATGTGAAAGGAAGTGAGTTTCCACGAAGCTATTACAAATGTACACATCCTAATTGCCTAGTGAAAAAGCAAGTGGAACGCTCTCATGACAGGCAAATTACGGAGATCATATATAAAGGTAGCCATTATCATCCTAAACCTCAATCTAGCCGCCGATCAGCATCTGGTACAATTTTGTCCATCCAAGGAGAAAAATCTGATATATTTTCTTCCTTAACCAGCTCAGAAGGTAACAGAAAATCTTCACTGATTTTTTGTTGTTCTAATACATTTTTGTTAATGTAGTGCTTGATATTTCTTCCCATATTGACATGGTCATGATTGAAGATAAGTCGTCCAATCCACGTGGCCAGACAACTCATCATATTGAGCCAAATGGTACCCCTGAGCTCTCTCCTGTCACAGTGAGTGATGATGACGTAGAAGGTGCAGTTGGATATTCTAACAGGGTTGGGGATGATTTTGATGATGATGAGGATCCTGAGTCAAAGCGAAGGTGCCTTAACTTTGATATAGGGGCTTTTTGTATTTTCCATAAGACAGTGCATCCATGACTGCATGTGCTAACCTTCATTGAAATGTCAAAATGTTTTAATCAGGAAGAAGGACATTGGTTGTGTAGATGTTACTCCAATGGCTAAACCAACACGGGAACCACGTGTTGTAGTTCAAACTCTAAGTGAGGTTGATATATTGGATGATGGATATCGTTGGCGCAAATATGGACAGAAAGTGGTGAAAGGAAATCCTAATCCAAGGTTTGTTTTCTATCTAACATGTATTCATGTAGAAACAATATTTTTGTGAATCTGAAATGTTGATCATTCTCACCTATGATACTTGGATACCTGTACAAGGGTGCTGTTCTATGTTGGGTGCATCAATTCTTAGTGTAAATTTCATACCCGATGCCATATCCAGCCCTAGCTGGATAACATAGGTTCTCACCTTTTCTCTATGATTTGCTAATTGATCTTGATGAAACTTAGAAAAATTTCTGGTTTTTCTTCTATCAGTCCAGTGTGTGTGGTCATTAAAGTTGCATCCATTGGCCATGCATAATGGTTAACATGATTCTTCCTCCTTTCTGGTGTTATCTTGCAGTTTTCAATGTTAAGTGAGTAATCCATGGGATCTAAACTCTACCATGATCATGGTTCAGAAACTTCAGGTCAAAATCAATGTCTCAATCTCTTTTTTCAGCCTCAACCTTGAGGAAGTCTATGCAAGATGCCATGGATTACTATTTAAACAGAGGCCGAACCGTTTTTGCCTCTAGGTCGTAGGTCACAGGTTCGATTGTCCGGGTTGAACGGTAGGGGTGCAAATGGATCCGATCCTGATCCGATCCGATCCGAGATCTGATCATATTTGGTTGAATTTGGATCACCCCTGTTCGAATCTTCAGATTGGATCAGATAATAGGATTCAATCAGAAATCGGATCGGATTTGGATCACCCCTATCTGATTCGATATATATTATATATTTATAAATATAAATATATATCATACATATATATATATGTTATTTATTTATTTATAAATATATTTTTATAAATTTTTTATATTATTTATTTATTTTTATAAAAAAATGTATATATATGATGAAAATAATTAAAAAATACTTGTATTTTTTGTTTTTACTTTATTTAAATTAGTATATTTTATTTTTCTTTTAATAATTTATTAATTTTTAAAGAAAACAATTCGGATCGGATCAGATCCGAAGATCTGACTTATCATCAATAGGTTTCAAAATCAAATTGAGTCCTATAAGATCCGATCGGATCTTTGGATTGGATTTGAACCCGATCCGATCCGCTTGCATCGCTATCAAATGGGTCAAACTGTCCCACTTGTAATTTAGAGTATATATATGTGTATAAATATATATATATATATATATATATATTTATTATCAATAAATAATACATAAGTATGTTATATGTATTTTTATATTTAATTTATGCTTTTCTAATTCAGTTTTTAATTTTTTATAAATAAAAAATTAAAAATTGCAATTTGAGGCCAGAAAAGGGGTTTTTTCACGAAAATAACAGGGCAAGGTGCCTTGGGACACATAGATCTTGAAAAGTTACCCAAAATAAAAAAAATCACTTCAATCGGACATCGGAGTGCAAAGTTATGGCCTCTGAAAGTTTGAATGCATCGAGTGTGCAACCCCCGACCCATTCACAGGGTCGAACAGGTCAACGGTTGAACCAGCCGGGTCAAACGGTTCTTGATTGTTTGGTGGGTTTTGACTGAGCTGGACCCTGAATCCTGGCTGGGTGGCGGTTCAAACGGTTCGACCGGCTGGGTCAACGGTGGGTTGTAAACACTGGTTAAACCTATGTCCTTATGGACCTTCTCTAGCTCTTTTAGAACCCTTGGTTTGTGTTAAATAACTTTATCTTACTGGTGCAGAAGGTGGTTTTGTATGCAGTTATGCGCATCCGATGTGTTTAAGATTGTCAACAATGTTTTCTTGCCCCATATTTTTGAATAGAGATGTAAAAACAGAAAATAAGAAGATATAAAAGCACTTCTCAACAAGGATGCTGAGGGCTAGCTCCAAAATTCTACCCTCCCCTATTCTTGTTTCAGGAAGCCCTACCAAGATCTGTGTCTGATCATAGGCCCATTCTTCTTAGGGGGGAGGGCCTGAGGAGGAAACCAGGTCCTTTTCGGTTTGAACACTTGTGGTTTAAGGAGGTTGGGGTTGAAGAGAAGTTGAAGGAGTGGTGGTGATCTTTTGGGGTAGAAGGCTCAGGATCTCATATTCTTGCAAAGAAGCTACAGATGTTGAAAGAGAAAATCCTAGACTGGAAGAAAAACAATTTTAAGGCAGTAGAACTAAGAAAAGGAGAGTTGTTAAACACCATTGAAGATCTGGATAGGAAAGAAGAGCTGGTGAACCTATCTGAAGAAGAGAAGGCAGCTAGGACTGAGGCAAAATTGTGTTTTGACAAAGTAGCGTATCAGGAAGAGATTAAATGGAGACAAATAAAATCTCTTGGCTGAAGGTGGGAGACAGAAATACAAAGTATTTCCATGCAGTGGCTAATTGTCGAAGAAGGGAGAATACTTTGAAGAAGCTGCAGGTGGGAGACAGGATTATTGAGGAGGAATCTTCTATTAAAAGGGAGGTGGTGAAATTCTTCAAGAACCTGTATAAGGAGGTGTGGCTGGKACATCTGAATGTTAGCCTATTTGAAGCCCTCTCCAACAATCAAAGAGAAGACTTAGAGAAACCTTTCTCAGAACAGGAAGTTTGGGGGGTTATTAAAAGTCTAGAGGGAGAGAAGACCCCTGGACACGATGGGTTCACAATGCTGTTCTTCAAGAAATGTTGGAGTTTCATAAAGCCAGAGGTGATGAAGGCTATGTTGGATTTCCACAAAAGAGCATCCTTAGAGCGTAGCTTAAATGCTACGTTTATAACTTTGATTCCAAAGGTTCAGAATCTGATGCGTATCTCTGATTACAGACCCATAAGTTTGGTAGGAGGTTTTCCTGAGATCATTTCAGAGGTGCAGGGGGCTTTCTTGCCCAGTYRACTATTACTRGAGGGTGTTCTTATTGCTAATGAGCTGGTAGACTCGAAGTTAAGGAGTGGCAGCAATGGGGTGGTATGCAAAATTGACTTAGAGAAGGCTTACGATCATGTAAACTGGAGGTTTCTTGACTTGGTGTTGCAGAAAATGTACTTTGGCCAGAAATGGAGGAATTGGGTCAGAGTGTGACTGCTAAGTTTTCTGTACTTGTGAATGGGTCATCTTCTGGTTTCTTTAGAAGTTCGAGGGGTCGTCGACAGGGAGACCCCCTCTCTCCCTTGCTGTTTTTCTGTGTGGTGGAGACTTTAGTTAGATTAGCTAAAAGAGCTGCGGCTGAAGGCTGTGTGGAAGGTTTTAGAGTGGCAGAGGAAGGAACCGTGGTCCCTTTACTACAGTTATTCTTTGTTCAGGCAGAAAAGGAGCAGTTAAGTAATCTTTGGATGATTCTGGTTTGGTTCGAGGTGATCTCTGGATTACGGGTGAATTTTCAGAAAAGTGAAATTATCCTAGTTGGGGAGGTCAATAACATCCAGGATCTTGCTGCGGAGCTTGGGTGTAAAGTGGGAAAACTCCCTTTCAGGTTCCTGGGTCTTCCAGTTGGAGCAAAATGTCACTCCAAATCCATTTGGGACC